>VXAU01000987.1:215210-479242 GCA_013399695.1 Formicarius rufipectus | reverse complement strand
CTATATATAAATAAGCTGGTTTGGTGTGCAGTTTGGGTTTTTTATTTTTTTCTAAATTATGGTTGGTTTGGTTTCTTTAATTATGATGGTTATCCTTTTGCTTAGAGAGAGACTGTGAAATAATGATTCTTCAAACAATACTGGCTTCTTTTGTCATTTTTGAATGAAGTATGAAGGATTCCAAGCCTGTTCAAACAACCTTGGTAATTGCCAGTGAGAGCTGGGGCATTTGGATGATCACTGGATCTATCTATCTGTTCTGTAGTTAGGTATTGAACTTCTGTAGTTTGATGTGACTTCTTGCTAGACCTATTCTTATTTAAGAAAGCTCTTATTGACCGGTTTACCCAAACTGGGCACTTACAAATAACCTGTGCTGATGTTTTGGAGATAGGTCACTCGCCAAGCATTGGCTAGCTGAAAGCAAGAAGCTTGTAGCGGAAAAGATATATTTGGAGCCATTAGGAAGCAGAAAGGCCTATTAGCTGAAACTGCTATGAAGATGTTTTCAGTCTGTGCAACACACTCTCCAGAGACCTGCCAAGACATATAACCCTCTATTAACAAGCTGAGAGGTGGTTTGTCTATGGATACCCACAAATAGTCAGAGCTGCTATATCCATTCTGAAGCAGGGCCTTTTCTGCTGTACAGGTTGTGTTATTCCTTTGCCTAATAACTGACAGCAACATCCACAGTGGCACTTGACTGTTCTTCCAGTGCCTTGGTTCTGTCTAGCAGTTCACAAAAAGCCTGTCTGACCCTCAAGGCATTTTGGCATTCAGCTTTTATTTAAAGCGCATACCTTTTACATGTGCAAAAAAGCTTCCAGAGCTTTATAATTCCTAATTGTGGTGCTTTCTAGTGCAGTATTGTGTCGAGTACTGCAGTTCCCAGGCTCCCTTGTAGCCCCTCTCTCTGACTCATCCAGAATTGCATTGAACCCACAAGCTGACTTCTGAAGTCAGTATAATTATTTAGGTTTACTGTTGTTTGATGAAGTCAGGGATTAGGAAGAGAACTGTAATACCAAAGGCTTGCTTAAGAGGTGAAACTACAAGCATGCAGGGTGGAAGAGTTTGAGGTCTGGGATTTTGTGATCTGTTAGATCTAATGTCAGGAAGAGCAGGAGAAGGAATGAAAGATCCCTTGTCTGTCTATGATACAGTGAAAGAATATAAAACCTTGAATCAATATTGACCATTTAAGTCTATAGACAATACAGTTTGAAGGGTAATTTGAGGATAAAAGGAAAAAAATCTTTCTGAATGTTCTAGGTTTTGTTTTTACTGTCAGGGGGCTTTTTAACCCCTGGAGACAGATGTTTGAATCTTTGAAGCTTGCCGTCACAAAACTACTATCAATCAATACAAATGAGCATGTTAATCATAATACGAGAGGTCAGGGGCATGTGGTGAATACAGTTTTAAACATACTTCAGTAGTCTACCATGCTTGTTCTGGTGAGCTACATGTGTATATGCACTACAGAAACTGAGTAAATAATGCTGTATTTAAAACAAGATATATAAATGAATTCTGAGTTTTTATTAAATATGTTTGTTTAAAAGAAACAACAAGTAATGTTTGAAATGTCAGGTATAATAGTGTCACTTTCTACATGACCTCAGTACTAGGCACCTAAGTATTTATCCAGTGTAAAAGCAGGAAAGCTTCTTCCCTTTATATGTATGTTAAGAGCTTCTACATTTTCTTTCCTGATTCTCAGGTATTATGAGCACTGATGTTTCTGGAAAAGCCACAGACTGCCAGTGACTGGGGATGTGTGATGGTCTCTGGATGTCTCTGTGGCTGTGATATCAAAGCTTCAGGGCTCCTCACAGCCAGTCAGGATGAATCAAGGAATCTGCTATTAATGGCCATTCCTTTGAAATCCTTTGCTTCTGTTGCAGGAAAAAAACTCAGGAATGCAGACAGTTCTTGAGCACTGGGCATTGCTACTGCCTGCTTTAATGAGCCATGGCAACCACAAAAAGAGGATCCTGGGGCATCTCAGCTCTGAGAATGCCATCTGCCATGTCTCAGCCAAAAAAGTACCCAATAGGAAGATGGTGGCAGGAGCTGCTTGCTCTTGAGGAAAAATGCAGTCACAGAGGGAAGTGGGGATGTGGGGGAAAATATCCTCACTAGGTTGGGGACATTGTGAAGTAAGAGGATTACTTGTCAAAGAGATTTCTTTCCTTTTAAGGAAAAATTATTGCTGTTTGTCTCAACAAAGTGATAGTAGACTATTTCCTTCACTTTCTACTTAAGGTGTTATATGCTGTCATCAGTCATTTTCATCCTCAGAAAATTGCATGCAGTCACTTCCTACTCTAAGTCATGGACCCAAAGCAATGCAGGGCAATCTGGTAAAAAGGATTAAGTTTAGGTATTGTAATATCTTCTCTGTTACACTTGAGAGGTCTTTCCTGCTGAAATTAAATTTAATTGAAGTTGCTGCCTGGATACCTCACAAACACTGTGAGTCAGGCTGGGAGAAAACTGCCTGCAGCACTGCTGTTAAAGGTAGCCTAGGGGGGAGTTTTGACAGCAGGGTCAGTGCAGACCCAGGACCTGGGAATCACGATAGTTTGGCAAAGAGATTTGTAAAGGGCTACTGGCTAACTCCGATTTTGGTGAAATCCTTGGCTTCAGCGTTGCCTATGCTCATGCTTTACTTTGAGTTTGGAAAGCTAAAAATCACCCAGCATCCTTTAAAGGTAACTGACCTTTAATGAACTAAGCAAGTAAGCGCATAAAACAGTTAATAGTCCCTCGTTTTACCACGTGACCTACACAGAAGCGAGATTATCTCAATAGTAGCTGGAAGGAACCTTCCATAGAAAGTTGAATAAACTCAAGGGAGAAGTAGGTGATTGTCCTGTCAGTGCAGTGGTAGGAGACAGATGCAACTGGGCACATGCACAGTGAAGTGCCATCTTACTCTGTGTAACTTCCTTCAAAGTTTTTCCCCTTCATCAAAAAAGTAAAATGCACTTTATAAGAAATGAAATAAAAAACTAATGCAAGTATACAAAAACAGTAGCAAATGAGTATGAGCTATAATCATGAATATAGAGAATGCTGCACATGTACAAATCTAGGTATAGGTGGGGTAGGCATAGTATACATGTAATATCATTTAGGAAGTTGTGATTTACATTATGGAGTTAAGATGGTGAGGTATATACACCAGAGAGAATGTTGGATTTCAATATTTTGGCTCTTGTGCCATCTGTAAGAATTTTTTTCCCCTAGGCTTTTTAATACCTCGCACTGTTTTACTGTTGTAGCTCTGTGCATCTGCTACTTTAATTGCAACACAAGTTCATACTGTATATAAAAGAACTAAATGCTTTTGCTCTTTCAGTGTGTTTGCTATTGACTTTATACATGCTTTTGTATGTAAAACAAAATAAAATTTCCTAATATATCAATAGAAAACTGTTAAAAAAGCAGACTGATTAATAAATGGTCTAGTGTTACAGCATTTATGGATACTATTTCATTTTATCTCACTGAACTGACAGGTTATGACAGGCAATTGAGAACAGAATGCAGTTCAAGTTCTTTTGTGCCACTGATATGTCTTTTAAGAGTTAAAATAATTTAAAAGGCAGCTGAAATCTTAACTTTAATTTTCCTTGCTGTATCAGATTTTTATGTTGCAGTCTTAACCATAACTGTTCTTGTCCTTTTATTTATTATGTGTCTATTTTACATTAAAAAAAAGATTTTTTTCTATTTCTTTCTGGATGTTATGTTTAGTTTACTGACCTCAGGAAGAAAAACCTGTCAATACTAATTCCCTGACTACCCATTTCTTGTTTCAAATTTAAACTCTCATAAATTAGGCTTTCTCTAGCACACATTTAAAGCAAAAAAGTCTGATCATAGGTTAATCATTATATTATTTTGATATCGTAGCTGGGCATGACTGGTGTAAGAATAGATCTACATTTTCTAAAATTTTCATATAAATAGAAGTTCTGTTAAGGAGCTTAATTTTCAAAAGTTTTTAAATAGGTAAAGCTGTTGAATTTGCTATCAGAGAACCTGTATTTGAATTATACCCTGCATATTTGTGCTTGAATGTCATGTTTTAATTTTTCTCTCTCACAATAATTATTTTTAAACTGTTCTTTTGTTGCAGGACGAGTAGTCAGGGCACTTAACACTATAGATCATTCTGTTCCTGTTATCTACTGATAACCATGACAGGCCTCTTTTCTCTCAATGTCTAGATTGATCCTTTCCTCAGGTCACCCATTATCTTCCTTTCTCTCTTTTTATGTCTGAGAAACAAAAGGAGTGGGGGAGAAAATTTCCAAACAAAAGAGGAGTAAGAAGGCCAACACTGTAGTGAGGGATTGGGTCGAAGAGCAGTGGGAACTGCAGAGAAAGTTTCAGGCAGAATTTGTCCTATAAGACTGTGAAAATGAACTGGAGTAATCACTCAGGCCGATTACGTGCCAAAAAAAGTGGTATCCAGATTTCAGGGAGTCCGGTTTTCCGAGTGTCTACTCGTCACATCGTCTCCTTCCAAGCAACCGGTTTCTTATCCTTGCAAGAGACCTGGACTGTGTGCTTGACTGTCTCCCTGTCCAGCCTCGCACCCAACAGCAAATAAACATGACCATATGCAGACCATCACTATTATTTTCATTGTGCATCTTTCCTTCAACAAGAATTGTTACTGGGTTTGTGGATGAAAGCCCAGCTAGCCGGGTCTGTCTTTTTACCAGCTCTTTGTGTTTAGGCGGGGAAGTGTTTCTGAAGGAGGCAGCTCAGACATCAGAAAAAATGACAGGGGCGATAGAATTGCTTCAGCTGCATTGGAAAAGATCATTCTACTTTGTTTTGAAAGCTACAAGAACAAAGCGTGCTTTCCCTGTAATAAGGCCTTGGCTCCTTCTTTCCTCTGCACATCATTGCAGAAGGTCAGGCAAGACAACGCAGTGGTTATTTCTCTGGGTCTTTGATAGTTCTGTCACCTTGGTTTCTAGAAATTGATGAGTCTGGCAACTCATTCATTTCTGGACACTTTAAAAGACACTGAACATTTGTTTCAGTGCCCTGTTCTTCGAAATCTTAGGTGACTTTTGAAGGTTACAAGTAAGATGAGTAGAGTTGCTTCAAGAAGCTGAGTTTGTCAGCTGTTTCTTGCTTTAATAGCAAGAAGACACCGACTTTGTACATGCGTTCTTTTCTTTTGCAGATGAGAAGACTGCGTAGCCAGCTTCCAAGTTCCTCTTGAACATTTGGAACTTCTTTTCTCTGGAGAACAGAAGTCTATATGACCAAGATACTCTTCCTGCTACTAATCTTGCAATTAAAAAATAAGCTGAAAATAAAGAGAGGTTAACATCTCAAAGCTTGCAAAGCCCTGCTTTTGATCCTGGAATACCAGTGTGGGAACTTTGCTTTAGTTTCAGATTCCCAGGGAACTGAGAATCCATTGAGAATGCTCTGTGACTTTTTAAAGTAACATAACAACTCCCATTATCTTATAGCAATAGGTCAAGAAACTCCATAGCTGTAGTATTTTCCCTCTTCATTTTCACTGGGATTTTTTTTTTTTTTAATTTATTGACTAGATTTGCTTTTCTCAATCATTTTGGTCAAAATCTATTCTGAACTAGTTCCCATCTTGTTTCCTCCCTTTTCTGTCAGTAATTTTTACAACATCTGCCAATGAGATGACTTTTGAAAACTTTAAATCTTGCTTGGCTGTTTGGAAATATTTTTTGTTAACAGCTATGGTAAAGTTGACTGAAACTTGAGTTTGCTGTTGCTAGATGTGTGTGTAAAGATGCTGCGGTTGGAGGACCTCTGATAGAAGACTAGGGAGCTTTTGGCTGAGGGAAGGGCAGGTTTAGGTAAGCATGCAGTGGAGCAAGCAAAGGGACTGTGTGAGCTCCTGGGGCTCCTCCTGGTGATTGCCATGCCATTCATTTGCCCTGTGTTGCTTGAGGTCGAGCCTCCTGGGCTGTTGGCTTTCCTGCCAGCATAGTCCAGTGTTACAGCAATGAGTGTTAGGCCTGTACTAGGTTGTCAACTGAGTGCTGTGAAGGTTCTCTGTCAGTTCGAAGTGGGTAGAGCAGTGGTGTGGACAGGAAGGGCTAGTTGCTCAGTTGTTGTTTTATTTGAAGGTTTTGTCCAACCTGGATATAGGTGCACTTCCCAGCAAACTAAATTTCTCCAACAAAGAGGTGTGCATGCGAGAGGGAGGAAGGGAGGGAGGGGATGACTAAGGGTGTGTGCATTAGGAAAATGATTTCACAACCGTTTTGCCTCTGTCCTTCCTGATAGATGGCACCATGTTGCTAACTCTCTGAACTGCTTGTCATGGGGAGGGAAGGGAGCAGACTGTGACAAACAACTCGTGGAAAGTAATTTTTCTTTGTGTCAATAAAACTGAATAGCGGAGAAGCACACAGAAGCATAGCAGAAGCTCCTTTTGTAAGTGGTTGTTTTCCAATGCGTATTTGTTATTTTAATTGAGTAACAATTTTTTTAGCATCAGCAAAACCCAAAAGATTCTGACTATGGCCAGGAGAGGCATAGAAACAAACTGATTAATCCCAGTCTCATCCAGTGTGAAAGATTTTAAATACAGTCACTATGGTCTCTACTCTGGCTTTTTAATCTAGGGTCCTGGGAGCTGAATCACAGTTCTGACTGTTCCAGAATGCTTCTGCAAATCCATATTGATATACCTTTTGCAAAGGTTCCCTTTGAGCCCCCTCTGACAGACGTCTGTAAGTTTCTGGCTTGACATATATAATCTCTTAGCTACATATAGCAGATGCCAGCATTGTCTGTATTTATAATTGTGTAGAAAATTGTAAGGAATGTGATTACAGACTTTCCTGATGGTGAAGGGCATGTTTCCTATTACCTTGAGTTTGGCAGACAAGGCTTAAGTAATGTGGCTTTGTTGGATTATGAAATTTTTAGGTTTAGTTTTGTTCAGTGTTTGGTTTGCTGTATTTTTTTGAATTTTTTTTTTTAAACAATTAATTGAGTAGCAGTATGCAAATTGATAATTCTGTGAAGAGCAGATCCTATCTGCTTATAACTTATCTAGGAACATGCAAATTTCCTCTATTTATATTGTTCTACGACGTACTTGGGGTCCTTGTAATTGCTGTATCATTTCTACTGGTACATGTCAGCCTTCTGGGTTTTGTGCATCCATTATCACCTGTTACATTAGTGTTTAAGAAACTTTACCAGATGGAATGGAAGGAGGAAGGAAAATATGTAATGTTTCTTGATCTGTCTTGCTTCTATAAGGGAATTAGATCATGGATTTCATTTAGTTTCATCTGAATGCCAAAATTTGTGTCCTGTTTTGATAGAGATAGTTAAGATATGTTAGCTTATGTCCCCAGCTGAGTGCAGGGATACTTCTGATATAGTACAGGTAAACAATTTTGTTCACTTCCTAGGACAGAAAAGGGAGATATAAACATTAGAAAGCCTGTGAAACAGATGGTGATTTAACTGGTAAAGTTATTACAGATAGGATGGTAGTTGTTCAGGCAGAAGATGTGCAAATCATTATAGCCTCTCAGGTGCATATGCATGATACGAGCTGTGTTACAGAGCAGGTCAAGCAATCAGTTTTACATTCATATCCTGAGCCTCAGTCATTTTTGTTAGATCACTCTCCTGTGAGCCGCTTATTCCATCAGGGCATGGAAATTTATTCTCAAATGAAGAATATTTGTTTGGCAAAAGAAGCAAGAAATTCAAACTCCTCTGACATGTTTCTAGATGACCAAGATAAAATAACTTTTAGTCCAGTTGGGGTATAGTGGTGACTTATTTAAAATACAAGTGGAACTTTTCATTTTAGCAGGGTAACAAAAATATTGCAGATATTTTTATGTAAAAAAAAGAATATACCTAATATTTTTCCACTGTTCTTTCATGTTTCTAAGGTGCTTTTCATTAGAAATATTCTAGTTTTCTTTTTAAGCTTTTATTTATAGGTATGAACCTGCCTATTTTGTCATTCTCTGTTGAATCTATTCCTTAGCACAGTGTCATGTAGATGAGTCTTAAAGTTCTTTGGATAAAGAAAGAAAAAGGACATTTCCAAATATTGAACCAGGTATAAATTGATGTACCATCATCTCCTTGAAAGTGCAGAAAGCCTGCAACAGGAACTTTGATCTTTCGGACCATTCTTCTTATCTCTTTGGAGTGTCAACACTCAAACTGTGTGATAAAAATGTCAGTGGCAATGTTATCCATTTTTATGTTGATTACTTTCACAGAAGCATTCAGCAACTGAGCCTATTTCTCAGTCTCAGATCATATAAGAAGCATGGAGTTCTTCATCTCTTTTTTCTGTGCAACTGCCAAAATTTCCTCTTGCTACAATGACACTGATCATTCACTCTTAAAACTAAATTTACTTATTTAAAACAAATATAAAGCAGGTGCATTTATGCATTTGAATATGAAATTCTGCCTCATTTAAAAGGAAAAGGAGATTAGCAGTGCCCTCTGTGATGGAAGAAAAATAAATTGAATTTAATACCAGGGAATATTTTACTAACTGTCTTGCCAACTCCCATACAGCTCAATATAATTTGTCGGGAGTTGTGGAAGTACTTCCAATCTGTCTGGTAAGGTACCAAAATTATAGAAGACTTTGACAAAAACCAGAGCAGAAACTATTTAGCCAAGTTTAGGATTAGAACTGACAGGTGGGAACTTTGTAGTTCCAATCTATTTCAATGTAGCTGATGATCTAGAAAAC
Organism: Formicarius rufipectus; assembly: GCA_013399695.1. Lineage (NCBI taxonomy): Eukaryota > Metazoa > Chordata > Aves > Passeriformes > Formicariidae > Formicarius > Formicarius rufipectus. Next base: position 470,466 of record VXAU01000987.1, on the reverse strand, counting down.
CTGGGCAAGACTTAGGCATATAGGTGAATGCCAGTAACATGAATACGTGCCTTCTCAAATGACAGTCTCTGGTAGAGTTTGGTTAGTGTTTCTAGATTTGACATAGTACAGGTGCATGTGAGTAACATAACCAAGAACACCTTCTTTGCCTGGGAAATAACTCTGTAATATTTTCACAGGGGATTGAATGGGCAGAGTGTTCAGGAGCCCCAGTAGCCTTGATTGTGCAATGGTGCTCCTCTGGCTCCTAGAGGTAAATCACCTGCAGGGTGTAGAAGAGGAAGATGTGCTAGAGGAGGTCTAGGGCAGTTAGCAAGCTGCCTAGGACTAATACCAAACAAAATAAGTAACTGTGGAGGTGGCCATGGTAAACAAAATTGATAAAGGAAATGTGGCAAGACTAGGCTTCCATGTAAAAAAGTGGAAGTCAGCAGACTAGACATGTAAGCAGAAGTCAGCAGAACCAAGGTGCCTACTTTTTTCCCCAAAACACTGTAGAATGCCTGTAGAATACTGTAGTTACCTGTCTGTACTGCAGATCTGGAAATTAATATCTCGATCTTAATAGTCAAAAGTGGAAAACTGGGGATCTCTATAAATAAGTGATTAACTAAATGAAAGACAGTTCTGGCTAGTGCTGAATGAAAAAGTGCAGGTTTGTGTACCTGTCACTATTTGGAATACCTGAAGGATGAGTTTTGTGATCAGCCTAAAATTTTTCCTCAAGTGACTTACTTGGACACTGAAAGTGTGAGAAAGTTGATGAAATTTACTGATGAGGAGGAAGAGTTGAGTCAATTAGGTGATGGTTGAATCACTAAATCACTCTAATTATACATCAATTTGAAAGGGAAACAAAAATCATGGGATGCATTTGAATTTGTTTCTGTCCAACTATTTTGCACCAATTAATGCACGTTTCATTTGTTGTGACTTGAACTGCAGTTAGGCTCAGTGTCATAATAGACCCTTAGCTTTTGCCATTAAGAATCTGGTAGGTATGCGCAGGCATGTCTTGACTGCTTTACATGCAAATGAACCTTGTAGTGCAGTAACATGAGGAAAAAAGGACAGCATAGTGTTTTGGGGGACTTTACGCTGTATGTCTGATGGTAGGAAGCAAGGATTCTTCTGCAAGTACAGATGACTACCACTAGATTTGACACAGTATGAATAGTTTGCAATGTGGCTTTGCACACCTCTGCAAACAAGAGCAGAATATTTTTCCTGTAGAATCAGTTTGCTAGAACAGATGAGAGAAGTGGAGAGAAATGGTGCAAAGGGGAGACCAAGAGAAGGGTGATAAGGAGAGAGAAAAAAAACCAGAATATTGAAGAGATAGGAAGGGAGAAAAGTATAAAGATGAGCAGGGATAAAGTATGCACAAAGTGGGGGATGAAAGAAGAGGAGAGGACATGAGGGAAGGCAAGCAGGGGAAGGTGTGCATGAATGCCAGTAGGAGCTACTAAGAAAGAAAGGGCTCTTGTGCACTGCAGCAGCAGAGGAAGATGCAGGATGGAGGCATGTACTGGGGGAGGGGGAGAGACGGTGAATACACTCAGCAGGAGGGGGAGAGAGATAGATAGCAAACATGCATATAAGAATGGTGGGGAGAAATAGTTGATGTACACAGCAGGGAGAGAGCAAGTGAGAGAGAGAGACACAGCAGATGCACACAGCAGGGGGGAGAAATGCATAGAACAGGGAGGGGGGAGCAGCAAAGGGGAAGTATCAAGAAACCCCAATAAAATTTTACAATAAAAGAATAAGAAATAATAAAATTCATTATTTGAACATTTATCATTATTTAACACAGGAAATCAAGAGACTTTGAAGGGAATTTTCATTAGTTAAAAATTTTAAGCACTTCAAATGTTAATAGTGTTTGGTTTGGAATAAGACTATGCTTGACTTAATGAGTTCCTCTTTGCATTTGCAGTGAAGCAGATGTCTGCTTTCTGTGTCTGACAGGGGACCCAATCCATTGCTTTTTGACGTCAATAGGACTGGGGCTTTTTCAAGGGCATGCATTTATCTTGTCAATGTGATCTAACCAACCAGCCTCATTTCTCTGCTCTGGTCTCACACAGGTGAGGAAGGTGGATAGGAAGCATTGTCACCAAAACTTTGTGAAATCTAACAGCTGTCAGATGCTTGTCAACGCTCTTAACCCATGTTTGGGCATTGATCCTTGTTACTCAGTGCAGCATGCAGTTGAGGGGAGGTTGCTGTGCTGTGCTTCTCTGTGTGGCTTGTAGAGGAATCTGAAACCAGCTGAATGGCACAGACAGGGTCAGACAACCTTGATGACAGTATAAAGCAGCATCAATTACAGAGCAGTCAAATCATAAAATAGGTTATGGGACAAGTTTTGGAGATTTTTTTTCCTATTATTGTATTAGATGATGTGTGTCTCTTCCCAGTTTCTGTGGGAAATATACAAGAAAGCTCCAACAATTTTTATGAGCACTGATATGCATATGGAGGGGACACTGCCATCAGAGTCGTTTTGGTATTACATCTGTACACAAAGTTGCTTCTCTGTGATTGATCTGGCAATTTAATAGAAAATCTATAAGGGAAAAAATAGCATGGGAAAAAGGATTCAAGGGGAGACACTTCTTACCTGAAGAACTGAAGGTTGAAGATGCTGTTTCTCTGCAAATCAGGATTTCCTCAATAGAAGAGAGGGCTTCCCTGTGGAAGAAACAAGATATTGATGGAAAATTTAGCCTGGTTTTGTGGGTAGAATTACAGGAATATACTTAAGATGGACATTAGTATGCACTATTATGAAAGTCTCTCCTTCATGTGGTTTATAGCCTCTAAAACAATTTATTGCCATTGCTGTATGAAAGACTCTACATAATACTTATAGCAGGCTTTTGAAGGGAGAGTTCATGGGGCAAAATGAGTACAGCCAATATATCCAGATAGGCCCACATCTTTAATCAGAGTATGGGAATGTGAGGCTTTGGTGAAAAATAGAAGTATAGTCACTAGATTACTCTAAGGTGGAAATGAGGTAGAAGGTATGCTCAAAAAGCAATAACTGGTCTTATTCGTATCACCGTTTTCCTCCCTTCTGAATTTTTGCTGCTTCTAAAAGCTCAAAGACAAAGGATTTGTTCAGATTTCATTTAACCTCTGCAATATGTTCTGTGCTTGCTGCTGTCATCCTACAGTTTAAGGAGCTTCACAGGATGCTGTGCTCGCTGGCCAAGTAGGCATGGCAAAAAGGGTCGGAAGGTGGGTGAAATGTGTGGGTTTCAAGAGAGAGGATGTATATGTCAAGAACTGATATAAAAATGCTGAAATTGGAGATCATGCTGAGAAATTAGGAAGTCATAGAAGGATCTGTTTGTCCTGTCCAGATTTGAAAGGAGCTCACTGCTGATTTCCTTCTGCTGTCCTGAGTCCTGTTGTGATTTGTCAAGCAATGGAAAAGTAGAGAGGGAGAAACTCCTGTCAAAAAGTCTCCTTGTCTTTTGATGTAAATGGAAACAGAAGTAAATATGGAGTGGTGGGATTGATGTATTCAATTACATTTCAATGTGTCTGAAAGGGTAGTTCCAGAGGCAAGCTGTCCCTTCTGCTTCTGCGTGCATTGGTACCTGCTCGGAGGGTCTATCAGTGATCTCTGTGTAAGTGTTGTATGTATTAATTGCCTGTAAACACACCCCCTAAGTATTCTCATAGCTTGACATTGTGAGTTTATGCTCCCTTTTCTGAAGTGGACAGACAGAAGGATTTTGTTTTGACACTGCTGGAATGGGGAAAAGTTTGTTTTGAACTGCTGTCATGGCCATCTCCATCCTCAGAGGCTTTGTTCTCTGGTAGCATCAAGTCAAGGTTCTCTTATTCTGTGCCCTTGTGCTGTTTTGAATACATTAGAGCATTGCTGAGTCACTTGAGTGACTAAAACAAATGCTGATGAATAAGAGCTCTCTCTTGCACAGATGTGCAACCACATTTTCAGAGTGTTGCTGTGGTTCAGACAGAGGGAGGGACTTGTACCACTCCTGGGAGCAATGTGCAAAGCTGTCTGAAGCTTATGGGAAGGTGTGACTTCAAGATGGTCCTAAAAAAGACAAAATATTTTTTTTTGAATGCCAGAAATAGCTAGGATATTGTCTCTTTCCATGTTATTATAACAAGTTCTGTCTCTCCAGGTGCTTTAAATTTCTTAATGATGTTTCAAAGCAAAAATCCTGTTAGTCCAGATGTTTGAATGGGGCTCAGAAAAAAATCTCCCTGGTTTGTAACAAGTGTTGGCATGGGAAGGCAAGGATTATCTTGGGCAATTCAAGTGTGACAAGATGAGCTGAATCTTATTATAAGAAATGAGAAAAAAACCCTAAAATACAGGGAATCAGTAAATTGTGGTGATTTGAAAAACTAGTAGATACAGCTTCAGAGGGCCTGTTATAAAAGCAAAAGCTTAGCTAGTAGTTTTAGGCAGGTAAGAGGTGATAACTCTGTGAAGCAACTCTTGCTACCAAGTAGAACCCCTGTATGAGTACTGTGGGAGCAGGAACAACATTTGGTTTTGTGTACCACAATTGCTCTGTACTTCGTAGATGAAATCTTTGCTTTTCAACAACTTAGTTTAGTTCCTTTAAGATATGTTTATATGTCAACAGCACAACAAAGTGTTTTGTGAAATATATTCTACCACATATATAAGTAATGCATCCAAAAAATCTAAGTCTTGTTTATGAAGTGACTGCTATGAAGATTTAATTCTGGAGAGACAAGTTTTAGAAACACCTATAAAATACTAAAACCTGTCTGTTTTTCAACAGCTGCTCTATTGAAACTAATTTTGTAGAATATCAAATTAGATGCTGTTTAACTACTTGAACTGTAGGGGTTACATGCCAGATAAAGAAAAGTGTTTTGAATATAAAATAGCTCAGAATTAAGTCATTTTAAAATGAGAATGAATACTGTAAGAAAAGCTCAGTCCCCTTCAGCTCTGATTAGTGACTGCGTGATACTTACAGTGATAGACTTGAATATTAATATGGTTGATGTGTCTTATCTTAAATCTATTCTATAAAATTAGAATTAGGCGTACAGCATAAATAACATTTGATTCTGTGATTTCATAGCATGTTCTGAGCTTTTTTGGGTTTAGGTTTTTTTTTTTGAGGGGTGTGTGTTTTTAACTTCAGCATTATCAGTGTTGCGATTTAAATTGTACTTCATATTCAGAATGAAATTAGAAATTATCTGGAAGTTTGCAGTTTTGCTGATTTTTGTTCAGGATCATGTAGTGTGCAGACATTATAGCCTCTTTTTCCCTGTCAACAAGCAGAAGAATAAACATCAAATTCTCACATGTGAGGAAAGTGTGGAAGGAAGAAACAGAGGAAGAGAGCAGAAGGTAAAATGGTACGTAGGGTAAAGAGAGCAGTGAAATGCAGCTGAATTTCTGTGCATTTAGGCAGCACAAACTGGGACTTAACACAGCAACGTGACAAAAATGTCAATTATGACCATATCACTGCTACGTAACTAAAAGGAAAGGCCTGCTCAACTCTTGATATATAGCAATATATTGTATGCTCAGTACCTTGATTTCAGTTATGTTATCAAAGCTGAATTTAGATAATGTCATAATTACAAGTATATTATAAAGAAAGAAAAAATAAAAAGTCAGTACATGTTTTCAGACCAATCTCACCATCAACATCTCACTAGAAGTTGAAAGAAGTTATAACATATCACACAATTTTTAGAGTATTTTTTTACTACATTAGTAGTAGGATCTTTGTGTATGTATGTAGATTTGCATCAATTAAGGATACAATATGCACAATAACTATCTTAGTGACCTTATTTTACAATACTGGTTAGGATATGGTCCTTTATCCTCTTCCCCCTAATATTAATATTGATAACAGATTCTGAAAATCTTTCTCTTTTCTGTTTTACTTTTTTCCTCCACCTGGTCATTGTATTAAATCAGTAAGAACCTTCCTTTCTGACGTCTTTGTGTCTAGGGACTTGGCACATGAGGGCATGATGACAGAATTCAGAGCATCATCTTTGCTGTTTTTCTTGTGACACGTCTTTAACAGACTCTGGAGAAATTCAGTATATTTAAAAAAAAAAAAAAATTGACATCTGCCCCCACCAAGGATATTTTTAGAACATGGCTACAATGTTGATTTCCTGATATATGGTAAATAGAAAAAAAAACGCCTTTTTACACTCTAAGAAATGCATGTTGTGTTTGTGATCTACACTGGATTGGAGTAGGCTTATAGCAATAGATTGTATTTAATATTCCTCAACTAATTACTTTAACAATATAAATATAGCATATTCAGTTCTGAGAAATTAAACCTTACATGTTTCCTAAATGTACTTCCATTTAGGAAATGAATTAAAAAAAAATATGATAGTTACAGAAAACATAGAAATCGGACATCACACAAGTTTGGAAGAGTAGTTGACAGTAATCTGTCTTTTGAGGGAAACTCTTCCTACCCAGTTAATGGATACCTGCTTGGTTTCTCTCTTGAAGAATACTCGCAGTGGTCTGGGGAGAAAAGAAAAGATCCAGTGAAATTCATGGCTTTTGTGATGTTTTGTGCTACTCAACTCTTTAAATTTGTATAGTAAAAGCAAATGTTTATTTTCAAGAGGCTAAAAATGCATTACTACATTCAAAAATTACTTTGTGTGTGTGCTGAGAAGAATTAGCCACTCCTGTTTATTCTTCAGGAGAGGGAAACTTATCATGTTCTGTATTCTGTGTTGTTTTTGTCATTAGTCAGAGCAGATCCGTTTTGTAATTACAGGGTGAAATATCTTAGAGTATAAGACATATGGAATGGGAATAAAGAAGTGAAAAACTTGTCAATATGCCTTTCTAAATCAGTGATAGGAACTGCATTTGAAAAGCTCTGTGCAATATTGCATCAACAATGCAAAAATATTGGAGAGAATACAGAAAAATCTGAGCATGAAAAATAATTTTAAAAGGCAAAATTCAAAAAAAGGCTAAAATTTCTTTTCCCCAAATAGGTGATTTTGGCAGTAATTGTTATGCACAGTAAAGCAGAAAGATGAGGTGATAAATCCCAAAGGTTTAAAAGAGTTCTTCCAGAAGGCTGCCATGATATCAGAAATAGAATGAATAAAATGTGGTATAGTAGGAAGTAGTTAACAGCTCTTCAGCTTCTGAAGAGGGAAGTGTAGTTGTGATTTACTTTGAATCTAGATTTATTTGTCAAGTCCTTTACCAAACAATCTTCAGAAAAAAATTGAAGACAGTGTGCCTAGATGACTTTCTATACAAGGGCAGGCTGAACAGACTGGAAGTTTTAAGCACGTGTGTGAGGAGTGCTCTGGTAGAGGTGGATACAAAGATGATTTCTATAGAGTTGATAAATAGGGACTTATGAGCTGGTAGGCTTAGACTGAGGGGAAAAAAACCAAAAGAAAATACAGATTTCTTTTCTTTTTTTTTTTTTCTTTTTTTGTTTAAACTCTGAACTGAAAAATTTAAACTGCAGAATTCATCTCTCTACTTTTCTTTTTTTGGAAGGTCTAAAGTACAAACTGATTTAAAAAGACACTGGAAAGATCAACAGAGAACTGGCCAATGAATAGATATTGAAGACAGTTGTGTGAACACAACCTGTGACTTGTGAGATATCCTCGTTGGTTAATGATGGGTATTTTGCACATTCCTTGATGGTAGCAGATATAGAGATGGACTAATTTTCTGACCCTCATCTGCAGTTTTATAGATTTCCAATTTGTTAATGACTATATGTGCAAAAAAAATCCTTGCTTTAATCTTTTTCCAGAGCCTAAGAAAGAGCAAAAAATTTCTTGCAGTAGTGTATCCCTATAACACTCTTCACAAAGTATGGGTAGCTGTGTGGTTCATTGTTACCTGTTTTCTGATCGGTGAAGGTTCATTGCAACATCAGGACCAAAGGTGATAGCATTTTGTTAAACTTGGTGGGCACAATAATATTAATAGTTGTTCTTGCTCTGGAAAATAATGTAGAATGTGATAAGAAGGAACGTTTTGAAAAGTCAGCTTTCTCTATCTTAAGGGGCATTTTTATTAAAGTTTCTAGTGGTGATTACAGTGTGGTTAAGTCCTGCCTGGCTTCTCTTGATTGCATTACAGAATGGTGATTGAACCTCTGGAAGTTTTATAATGTCTATACTGTTGGCGCCTGATGTGGTAGAAAAGCAATAGTTTTCTGTATTCCAGTTCAGGACTGAGGAAATAAATGAACTGTGCAGTTCTGAGTAATTACTTGCATTCTGTTCATGAATCTGTGTCTCTGCTATTTATTTAAACACAAACAACTCTCTGGTTGCCTCCAACACTTTGGTTTTTCTTTTATAAATTCTTTGGTAGAAGAATGCTTTCTCTCCTCTTTTAGGAGTTTAGTTGCTCATCAACCTATCCAGCCTATCTTTTCCTGACAGCACAGTTGGGGAGCAGTCAGAGCAGAAGCCTATCAGTGGGGGCCTCATGCACCCTGGGCTACAAATGAAAGAAAGGTCCATTTTATATCCATCGTGTTATATTTTTAACTAATAGGGTTTTGGTTTTTTTTGCTTTATTTGAATAAAATATTAAAAATATTTTAAATACATTTATTTAGATGTAAAAAGTAAAAATGTTAATCAGGCATTTCATATATAGATCTGAATACAGCTATCTTTGAAAAGGTATCTGTATATTTTAAATCTAATGTAGAAACAGTAAATAAAAAATAATTCCTAGTATATGGTCTTGCCCTTCAGGAAATATAGCTGTTGTGAAATGTTTGTGAATTAATACTTTTGAAACTAAAAGCTTAAGGAGTCACCTACTTAATACGTGCAACCTATCTACCACCTACAACTTCGGTTTAGCAACACAACCAAAATATGGTTTTGTGCAATTCTATCAGCAAAACATTTGGGATCATACTCTATTTTCAACATGTTTTTAAATTTCATTGGCATCTGAACTTGTTGTTGGCTAGACTTCACAAATGAAGATCTTGGGATAAGCCTGCTCAATGGATTTTTTAGGTGAGGCACAGGGTGTGCAGAACTGGCCCCACTCCCTTTACTCCTGAGGTTCATTTTGCCACTGCTGAGCACGCTCAAACGGTGACAGCAAGTTCCTCCAGGATTCAAACCGGCGTCCTCAGAGGAGGAGCCAGCTCCAGAGGCGGCAACTTACACCACTTGGCCAGTGCCTGCTGCTGGCATCTGAACTGAATGTGAAACATATGCCCATGTGGTTTGCTGAAGGGTGGTGGGCCCAGGACACTCGAATGCATTTGTGTTCTTAGGCCTAGTCAAGAAGTGAATCTGGAATGCAGGATGTTTCTTACAGAGTCAAATATGTTATTGATTTGATAGATCTCAGATTCAGCATTTTTTAGCATAGTAGTATATTTTTGCTGGAGTTTTGGTTTTTACTTACAGAGTATTATGCTTGTGTAAGAATTCTCTTATATGTCCTTCCTTTTAAAAAGAAAAGCAAACAAATAAAAACAAAATCCACACCAAAACCCAAAAGAGAAAGAATAACTCTTAATGGAAGAACTGTGCTTTGTTTCACGGTAAAAGAGGAAAATTGAAACAAAAGAACAACCAGTTAATAGAATTTAGGATGTTTAGGTAAAATAAGGTCATTTCATCCATGATGATGATGATGCCTACAGTCTAGCAAGCACAGTCTGAAGAAGACATAATAACTAATAACTTATCTGTACCTGGATTATTAGGATAAATTTGCAGATAAGGATATATGTATAATGGAAGTTTAAAAGCTGCAAATCTGATGTGATAAATGATTCAAATTGCAACACATTTTCTTAGATTTTAATGTTTGTAAAATGAATGAAACAATACATCTATATGCCAAAACCGTATTATCATAAATGTATTTGCCAAACTATAAGACATAAATTGCACTTAAATTTAGTAATCTATGATGGTATGCTTGAATGTGTCTTTGTGATTAAATGTGAACAATTGCTCCTTTAAAGTAAAGGTCTGTGCATGTGTGATTAATCAGATTGAAATGACAGGGCGGACAGCTCATGCCATGCCTGGTTATCAAAGTGATTGATTCTAGTCAATGCTGCTGGGTGAAAAAATATCGGTTAATAACTACAGCTGCAAAACTCTTGATGTCACTGATGGCACAAATCGCTTCTCACACTCTGTATTATCTGGCTCATTTGCAGATACAGAGCATTCAAACCAATCCATTGGAACACAAAATTTTAATATACAGATTTATGCAAGAGGGATGACGGCAAAGTGTGTTGCATGAGTAGTGTAAGAAGCTGAAAATTGAGGCTGTTGTAGCTGTCACAGGCACGTTATTTTCTTTGGTATGTACGGAGATTTTGCTGTCAGGCTTTTATTCTCCAGACTGTTTGTGCTGTACCTCTCTTGCTGCTTAAAATAGAAAATCAGTCACTGAACCTGGATGCTATTGGTGTTCTTAGTGTAGTTCTTAACTAAGTTGGTTGATTTGCACTTTCTGATGAAAGAATATTTGGTTGTTTATTGCAGGCTCTGAACAAACATGTTTTTCCAAAATCAACAAATAAGATTACAAATTACATTGCATGAACAGAATTGTTTATTGTAGGTATATTTCTTGCCATATAATGTTTATCTTTTTAGTTGTTAGGCTTTTATTTTGAAAGATCTGGAATTTATCTTCTTCAGACATTGTGTCTTATCTGCATTTCACAGGGGTTAACAGAGAATGTGGATGTCTGATGGACCTCAGAGGAGGTTCGGGGAAAAAAAAAATAATCTCATGTGTTTGGTAGGATTGCTTTTCTATATCCAGCCTGTTACCCAGCCTTTTTCCACTAGCTTTTCATCTGACATTCCCTACTGGCCCAAACCAATCCATTTCATATACCTCAAAACATAACCTTTTCAGATTCTTATAGTCCCTTGTCCCTCCTGCAATTCACAGATGCATCTGTTTGCAGGAAGCACATACAGTTTTGGTCTGAAATGCTGGAGTTCTTGATTTCATGGATTGATAAAATTGTCCTTTGCTTTTTCAAGCTTTTCCTTTCTGCTCTGTAGATAAGTTCTTCAACTGCAAAAATATTTATGTGAAAAAAAACAGACTTGCTAATGTGTATGCAATTTCATCACAGTGCTGTTTAGTTCTGGCCGGTATTCTGCAGAAGACCAGAGTGTGGTCATGGTGATACCAGTTAGCCTCAAGATTTTATATATGTAAATGATAGGGGAAAAATATTCAGTCCAAGAAAGCAGAGATGATTCATGCTTAGTAGGATATTAAAGCATTACTGTCATTATTATTTGTTCTTATTTCTCCAGAGGATCTGGGTCTTGATTATGATTCTGTTGTGGTAAGTGCCTCTATCAATCACAGAGAGATCAAGTCCTTGCCTGAAGATGTGCATATAAAGATACCCCATACAGCATCATGCCTTGAAGGAGCTTGATGGTAATTTCATAATACCAAATATATTAACGTGAGTTCAGGAAGACTGGCATGTTTCTGAAGTCTGAGGTATTTCAAGATAAAACCTTCTATTTATTTATTTATTTTAATTATTCCCATGATTCTCACAGGAATAATTGTGATGCAGAAAGAAAAGGCTTGCCTGACTTTCAGATCTGCTAATTTCCCAACTTTGGATATTGTCATTTTACATGTTGAGTAGGGTTGTGTGGGAGTTCTGTGTTATGTTCTTTCATCAAAAAAAATGAAAAACCTAAGATGAACCCTTGCCACTAGTGCAATTTACTTCAGAACTTACTTCAGAATTATCCCTTATTCTAAAAGTAATTTTTATTAAATTTTTTTTTTAAATATTCTAAAAGTAATACAATTTTAAGTAATAAACTTTTTATATTCGGAATGGACCCAATTGCCCAGTAAATGGCTGATAATTTTGAAAGGCTGTTAGCCACAGATACCCATGCATTACCTTCCCTCACTTTCCTTTCATACAGATAAAGAAACATTACACTAAACTGCAAGTATGCCTTTGTTCAATCAAAAAACTAAGAGCTGACTTTAAGCCTACTTGTGTGTGGTATTTCTGAGTTCACTGCTTGAATTGTTTGCAGATATGGCAAACTGAGAAGATATGTTTGAAATACTGCCAGTTGTTTTTATGTGTAAGAAGAATCCCAGCCATGAAGGAATCCGAACTAAGAGGAGGAGACAGGAGTTCTTGGCCACACTCTTTTGCTGACCATCAGTAAGCCATTGCCGTAAGATTTAGTGAAAATGCACCACCTCAGGAATTTTAGATAAAAGGCCACAGCTTGACACCGAGTACGGGGCACATACATGCATTCATTCCATTTCGTAGGGCATCCACTCTGTCTCCAGGCACAGCTGCAGGACTCTTCATGTATAAATAAATAACCTGCTGTAAGACAGATTATGTTCCTCGGATATCAATCACTGATAAATATCGTGTTTCCACATACGATGTAAGAATACTAAATGGAAACTCATGAAGATTTCAGATTGCCATTATATTTACAGTCCTGGGGCTTACTGCTGAGAATTATTGGATGCGTTTGCCTCTGAATACAGGCTGAAAGCTGCAGTGCAATACTCATTCCTAGTTTTCCTCTCAGATTTTCAGATCAAGGTTAATTGTACTTCCTACAATTCCACCTCTGAATTGCTGTAAATACTGCAAAAAGATTCAGTTTGGATGAGTGAGGAAGCAAAACCCCAGACTCACCCTTCCTTTTTCTTTATCTGACATATGTTTTGGACCAAAGTGTTCTGAGTATTGTGTAATTACAGGGACTAAATGCAGTGTGGGAGAAGGAGGAAAAAAAAGTCAAAAAGAAAAACCTGAAGTGTCAGAGTGCCTTCTAGTAGCTGCACAATGAAAGGGCAATTTTTTAATTCCCTCTTCTTCTACCTGGCCATCAGCTCTATTTCTGTCAGCAGTCAGACATTCCCCAATTCCTGCTGCAAATAATACATCTATCCATGTGCTGGCATTAAGAAGCAGGGTTATTTTCACCCTGAATTGTTGCCTTTTTTCGAGTCAGTGAGTCCCGTTTCTTTGCAGGCTGTTCAAATGCTTTCCTCATCAGCCACTGTCCTCCACTGGCTAAAATGAAGGTGAGATATTGTCTACAAATTCATGAATTCTGTATTGGAGACTGTCAGTGTTTTGAATGAAGTTACAGCTGGGTGTTTGTAGATGGCCTGGATATTTTTCAATGTGAATGCACCTGCTTTTTCATTCCTTATTAATTTTGGCATTTATATAAATATTTCCAGATGGATTTTTTCCCCCCACAATCTACTTAATTCTGTTTATCCTTACAGGGGAAAATAAGGTTAGAATATACAGATTCCCCCCCCTCCCCTTTGTTTATCAAAAGAATAGCTTGTGATCATTTTTACTAAACTAGGAAGATAGGAGAAACTCAAAGCTTGCTAAATACTCTTTGGTTTTAATTGTTGGCACAAGGGAATGTATAAAGGGTTATTTGTTATACTTAATCACTTTGACATAATTACTCTTGTTTTAGGATTGGATTATTTTAGTTCTTTAGCATCCTCATTTAGTAACAAAAGGCTGATCATGAACAGAAGAGCAGCCCAACTAGGAAACAGTATCAACAAAGCCAAAACCATCTCAGCCAAAACATCAGGTTTTAGGGGAACACAGTACTTCATTAACCTGTTTTGGTCCAGGTGCCCTAAAAGGAGACCTGCAGAGGTTATCTAGCTGAATCAACCAAGATTTCTGAGTCATTGCAACCTGCCATAACCATCTTTATTCTTAATGAGCTTTAACATGGAACGATAGAATTCACACTGACCAAAATTCAGATCTGTGTTGAGGGATTATTATTTTTGACTGGAGTTTAATGATTTTTTCCCCCAAAAGTCCTTTTTATTAAAAAAAAAAATCTTTCCATTTTGAGTTGGCACCACAAGAAATTAATTTGAGTGTGCATCTTCATTTGTATTTTTCTGTAGTAATATTCTACTTCATACAACATCCTGGTTAGTACACCATGGGCTTCATAGTAGCGGGTCTTCTGAATTTTCTGAGAAGATTGCTTCAGTATGAGAGAAGGCTTACTATTTTGCTATTAGTTTCTGTTATAGAGTAAATAAATTCCAGATAAGAACGATTTAGCTTACCACAGAAATGCACAGCATTTTTAAATGTAGAAATTAGAAGTTTATTTTTACTACTTCTATGAAACAGTCACAGAGGAGAAAGCCGTTTATGACTTGAGAAAGAGAGGTGGACACTTTTTAGAGGTGTATTCAGCCAATTTTGGTATTGTTGAATTATCTTAGTACTTTCAAGCATTTTTTTCCAGTGGATTCATATTTCAGATACTATTTCTGACAATCTATTTTATGCTTCATTGACCACAAGGTTTGAAATTCTAGTTCGTATTGGCACAGTAGTGTCAAATTTCTAGTGATGAATGGATAACTTTTTTATTTTTAAAAGGTCTCTGTTTTTTAATTTGAAATCTGTAATATTTTTTTGCAGGTCATTACTTTTGCTATTTTTCTGTCTAGGAAAAAGTGATTAAAATAGACAGAGGGATCAAGGTCCTTTAGACTTGTCCATATGAAGAAATGGATTGTCCAAGGAAGGGTAAATGTACTCATAGCATCTATTAATTTTCCTTTAACTGAATTAATGTTACACTTTTCTGACTTCATTTCTTTTAGTAAGCCAACATTGCTAGACTTGGAAATCTGTTTAAAATATGCAAGCCATGATTCATAATTAGGTAGTATGCTTGCTAATGTTGTTTTCTTAAGGAGAGATCTTTTATTTAGGTGTATTGTGAATTAAATTTCTTGAATTTCAACAGAGTAGCAGTATTGCTAAATTATAACCTCCCTATACTAGAAGCAATAATACCTCCTATCATTATTTAAGTATGTTGTACTATGCAATTATAAGGAGGAGGAAGCTGAAGAGGAGATTAAACACGAAGAAAATGCTTCTATTTCAGCATGTTCTCTATTTTGTAAATGGGCCCGAAGTCCAAAGTTTTGATCATGTTGTTTGCCTAGTTCTACAGAAATTTGCAGTTTATATTACTCATGTAAGATAATCTTGATATCTGCCCTTAAGAGTGTGTAGAATTTTTTTAATCTATTGAGATTTTTTTGGTCTTTTTTTGTTTGTTTTTGTTTTGCTTTGTTTGTTTGTTTTTGAATTGGTGGAAAATAATCTTATATTTTCCTATGGTATAATAGCTGGGAGAGTGCAACTTTTGTATAGACTGCAATTAAATAGAGGACTCAGAGTAGGATAATAGCATGTCAAGAGGGGAAAGAAGGGAGTTGCCTACCTGTGGCCAATGAGTACTTTGAGAGAGCTTAACAGTATTACATCTAAAGGCAATGCAGAAAAGTAACTGATTCTTAAACTGGTAATAAGGCACTTCTGAAACTGGTGACAATTTAAGTTGACAATGTGATGAGGATTAGAACTAATTTTAGGTTCCCTTATTTGAGCCTGTGGCTTGTATGTACTTAGTGGTGTTACATTTCCTTGTGTATATTTTGTGTTGTGAACTATTCAAGTTTCTGCTTTTTGTGTGTACCTGATCTTTGTATGTTTATTTTCACAAGGAAAATCCATTTGGTGTGTGTTTTTGTTTGCCATTTTTCCAGGAACCCATGATAGTGAACAACAGACTATTCAGAGTCGGAAGGGACTCAAGAATCATAGAATCCAGCTTCTGTCTCCACATGGGACAACCTCGAAGTTAAACCATATATCTAAGAATGTTGTCCAAAGACTTCCTGAACACTGTCAGGCTTGGGGCCGTGACTTCACTGGGGAGCTTATTTCAGTGTTTAATCACCTCTCCAGTGAAGAACTTTCTCCTAATCTCAGTCATAGAATATCAAATTGGAAAGGATCTCAAGGATCACCCAGTCCAACCTTTCTTACAAAAAGCACTGTCTAGCCAAGTGCCCAGCACTATGTCCAGCCATGGTGTTCAATGCTGGGGAATCCACCACTTCCCTGGGGAGGTTACTCCACTAGCTAATTGCTCTCATTGTGAAAAATTTTCCTCTTGTACCCAATCAGAATCTCCCCGAAAGTAACTTGTACACGTTATCCCTTGTCTTTAATGTGTGACTGATTTACATTTTTATAATTGATCTTTCTTTTACAATGGTTTAAAAAAATCTGATCGCTCCAAGAAATGCTAAACTGTTACATTAGAGCACAAACAGATGATCTTTAGTGTAAGAAAAGATGAAGTGTTTCAACTGGCACATATTTGTGCACAAATGTGTGTGGATAAATACATATATAAACATTTGTATAAAACACAGTTATATGTATAAAATACTTACAAAATGAATAAGTGATAATTATAATACTTAAATCATGAACTGTGATAGTAAAACTGTGCTAAAACTAGAATGGAGATTCCAGAATAACTAGGTAACTTTTTGTCCTTAAAATTCTGGTGGAAAACCTGCTATTTTACCATTTTCTTTACTGTTACAAATTCTTTAAAGCTGTTTTTCATTAAAATGAAGAATAAGGGGGAAATAAAAGTAATTGAACACAAACCCTTTTCTTTAGGATATTTTTGATGGGGCTTACTGGTAGATTTCAGCAGGGATGTGCATTTGAGATGTTGATTTGTATTCCAAAGAGTGCTCTCTGCGCTTACCACAGTAAGCTTTTGAAATAAAAAAAAAATGTTTCTAATACTGCTTAGACATGAGATCACTATCCCACTCTCAGATTGGCCTGAATTTGGCCAACAAGTTAAAAAAAAAAAATAAAAAATCACTGTACTTAGAAAAACCCCTATGATCTCATTAAGCTGAGTTTCCTCAGAAATCAGGCTGAAGTACTTGAAGAAGACAAAAATATATGGTGCTTTTAAGAAGGAAATGTAGAAATATGTTTAACATTTAGATCAGTGTTTTCAAAAAGAATTAAAGATTTTTATTGGGCTGTGAGTGAGGACTGACTGTTGGCAGATCTCATCTGTAATGTCAGTTGTCTTGATTTATTTTGATACTTGTGAATTTGAAACAGGTAATGACACTTAAAAACAAAATGCTTCTCCTTCTCTTCTTTTTCTCACTGATTTTGTTTAACTTCAGCTGTATTGACAGAAAGGAGTCAGAAGGAAAGGAATTTGAACAAATTTATCTGCTGTAAGGGGACAAGACAGGCAAGGAAGAGCTTCTAATGTTTTAGTATGTATTAGAATGTGAATAGACAATTATTATAATTAAATGAAAACATTCTGGTTTCTAAGCAGTGTGCCAGTTTTCAAAAAACAAGTATTCCTTGTTGTCTCTTACTTGAGAGATATAAACCAATTTGTCTACTAAATCCAGGAGATACCAAAGCATGTGTTTTATTTATCGTGGTATGTCCATCTATTTGTCTTTTATTATGTGGATTGGTCTGAGATTTAAAATTGTTAATTTTCTGCTCGCTCTCTTTACTTCAATGTCCTTTACTTTCATGTGCAGTCAGAGAAGCATGAGTATAAGCTTCCATGCTGTGCATAGAAATAACACCACTGGCAACTGGAAAGAATTAAAACATGATATTAGTGCCAATAGCTGCATTAGCTGGAATGGTTTACCTAGGATATATTAAATGATAAACTTCTATCTATTTAAGAAAGACCTAATTGGATATTTTTGTTACATAAACATAACCACACTATTATAATAAAACATACATAAAATAATGAATAGAACATATTTTTTTTATAATTTCTTTCAACCAAGATGGCTTGAAGGTAATTTCTACTTTTTAAGCATTTAATTTCATGAGATTCCCTAGTAATTCACCAATTATAATGCCTCAAATGTTTGCCATTATTAAGAAACATTTAATGTACAATTAGATCAGTCATAAATATTTTATACAGAGAAAATATATTATTTCAGTTACTTTCCAACATCTTAATGCTTGTAATTCTGTGCACCTGCATACAAATAAAAGGGATTCTCTATTAGCATATTGCATTCCTACTGCGTCCTTTCGTTTTGAGTGAGTCAGTCTTGAAACAACCTGAAGATTGTTTCAATCTTGCTTCCAAAGACAGGTAGATAAGTTTTGGGGGTACTTTCCTTCTCTTTTCTTGCTACTGTCACCTCAGCAGCTTTTGAAGTCAGGTTACGGCTGTTCCCAGGCACCTGAAGAGCTTGTCTGTGCTTCACTGTGTTTTGCCTGGCACCATGAGGGACAGGTCCTTGTTTTTCTAGGCAACAACGTGGAGACTGGGTCTATGACAGATGTGCCATTTTGTTTTCTTTTGTAACAAAACCCCAAAGTGTTATCATGCCTTAAGTGATGATGTGGGGTCTTGAGGGGTTGTGGGATGGAGGTGCTTTTGCTCAATAGTTTATATCGCCTTTTGAATTGTATCAGTGTTGATACATTTGGTTTTCCCAAGAAAGACAAGGTTTGCACCATGGCAGTCTCATACAAGTAAAGCAAATCAGTCTTCCTGAATCAAGACAGAGAAGGGGAAAGTGGAGAGAAGAAAACTGTGTTTCATTTCGTATTTTACATCCTATAATGGTAGGATTGCTGCAAACACAAGTATTTTAATTTTTAGGCATATTCTACAGGGTTTTATCCTGTTTTCATCTTCTTCGCCTTTTGTATTAAGGAACTGTGTACCAACTGCTGCTGGTGCATTGCACCCACATCCCTCCTGGATGCTACTTTCGCTTTTTATGACTCAAGCAGCAGTTCCCAGAGTTTCTCTCTCAGGGCCTTAAGACACATATCTTAGTTTTGATTCACCTGCAGCAGTCCAGGCATCCTATGGGTTAGTGACCACATTTGTAAATAAACCCTGTCTTACAGCACATGGACCTCGACAGAGGAACTACTGACAGGACCACTGAGCAGGAGTTGGCCATGGGCAGCCAGCAGCAGCACCAGCCTGATGTGGAGTTTCCTAGAGAATGGTCATAGTTTACAAAGAAATAGCACACCTCAGAAGAGATGTTTGGTAAGATTGCTCTGCTGCTTGCTTTAGGGATGTTCCTTATTGTAGGGATTTAATAAGCTTGAAGGAATCATAGCATCTGCTCTGCAGCCTGCCTGCTCCATTTATGATCTTGCTATCTGAGGACAAAACAGTGCTGTGTGTATATTCTGTTGGGATCATGTGTTAACCAAATTTCCTTCAATGACTTAGAACTAATACTTGTTGCTAAACAGAGGAGGATAGTGTTTCACAGAACCATTTTAAACTGTTTAATCAAGTTGAATTAACAATAATTTTTTGAAAGATTGTTTTCTAGTTTAGGTCTATCCTCTGTTTTCTGCAGTTTTGTGCGTCTATAAATTCTGCCAAGTCTATTTTTGTTGACAGGCAATATTAGTCTCCATTTGAAAGTTTAATTTCCTATGAGGTTTGTTGATATATAGTAAGCTTGAAAAATCCCACTTGACTGTTTCATTGCCTCTGTGATAACTTTAAAAAATCTGTGTGATCCACATGCTACCACATGGGTATTGAAGCAACAGCACTTTCAAAAAACATTAACACAATCGTTAAGAAAGATAAGAAACTAAAATAATAAAAAATATGTATCTTCTTGTCCAGAACATGGGATTCTTAAGTTCTTAAAATAGTTTTAGTTGTGTGCTTTTAATAACTCTTTAAAAATTTATTTTTATTGAGCTATGGATTCCCCTTAGTCATCTATATTAATGCAAACAGCAGTCCCCATTCAATGATTGCGTAGAAAGCCATTATTAAGTTTAAGGGCATGAGTGATGCCTTTGNTTTTTTTTTTGTACTTTGTGGGGTTTTGTTTGTTTGTTTGTTTTTCGGCAAACAGGAACTGGAAAGAGAGAAAGAATAAGCTGTCAATATCTTTTCTTGATAGTTAATGAAAAGTCATTGAAAATCCACAGCATGACAGAATTTTTTTCCTTCCAGCACATATAATAGACATACAAAGTTGTTTACAATACTACCAGTTTCCCACTTCCCTTTTTTTCTCTACATGATAAACACAGTATTTCTTGTGCAAGAAGACCATTTCTTTTCTTCATACACCCTGTAAAGTGATAACAACCATTAGTTCCTTGGTACCTGTTCCACTGGTACTAATGAAATCTCTTCTGCTGATTTGATCTTGTGGTTAATTTTACTTTGGAGCCTTGGAAAGACATAAACACTGATTGAAAGTTTTCACAGGTTTTGTATGTGACCTCTTTACTGTGTTGACTTCTCTGGTGTGTATGTTTGTGCCACAGCCTGTCCCTTTTTAGGGATGTGTGCTTGAGGACTCCCCCTTTCAACTGAAGTCTGTTTAGACAGTACCTATGGGAACACGTGTTTAACCTCTTCACCCCAAAGTTAAATGTCAGCAAAACTAACAGTTCAAAAAGTGATTAATGAGAGTGGTAAGCAGGCTAACAGAGAAGATAGTACTGACTGCATAAACCTGTTTAGCTCAGATACTGGGTTAAATAACCCATAAAAATTAAATGTGGACTCTAATGCTTCTTTGCTATGTGGTATAGGAAGTGGTAATTCCTCACAGTAAACTATAGTTCAAGGGAAAATATATGCCATTATGATAAATGTGTTACAAATAGATAGGCTGGTTTTTCTGATGCCTATTACTAAATCGTTGTCCCACCCCAGTGTACTCTAGTGACTCATGAATGAGCAAAATTCTGGCGGGACTCAGAAATTGATAATATAACTTGTTTTTAAAACATTTATTTCCTTTAGTGAAGCAGTAGAAGCTGAAACTGAAGCAAGAGCAGAAGTCTCTTCCTTTTTTCCCTTGAAATTCTTTTGGAAAGAGCACATTTGACTCATTTTATAAAGGTTTGACGAGGCACATGTTATCTCTGGTTGCTATCCCCATCTTAATTAGAAGTGGAACTGTCTGGGTATGTATGTCATTTGAGCCAGAAGATGGAGATTAACAGTCTCATCCGTGGTGATACTTGTCTGGGTCTCGAAAGAGCTCATAACTTTTGCTTTAATTTTTATAATAAATTTTTTTGACACTCAAGTCAGGAAATGGAAAGGTGAATGTTCTCAAGGTAACACTAGCTCAACTTTACACAAAGATTTTTTTTTTTTTTTTTTTTTTCTGGTAGATTTCTAATGCTTATTACATCTTTTTTCTTTTTTTTATGTTCTGCAAGGAAGAAATTCCCTTTCTTTCAAGATACACATTTATACATTGTCTTCTGTACACTGTCAATAACTAAGCACTACTAATAGTAATGATTAAAGGATTGGATGTACAGCTTGGCTAAGTTCAGTTAGTAGAAGTAGGTTTTCATTTCCTGAGTCTTGATTGTGAATGGTATTGATGTAATCTTAATTTTAACTGTGTGTATGTTTTGAAATGTAAATATAAATCAACACATCCAGAAAATATCATCAAGCATGGATGAAATGTGCTAGACCATGTATCCCTCCACCACAAAAACAAAGAGCAGGGAAATAAGCAGCTGAGTCATTTGATACCCTGTGTTTCACTCAGTTCTGCATCTCAGCCTTATTTTCCTCCTTTCCATCACACACAACTCACATATCATTACCCACCCCCCACTCCCAGCAAATAATTTTGTTATCACCTACAATTATTTGCCTACATACTTAATAGAAGTCATAGAACAGAAGTTTATAAACTAAAACTGACACAGAGTTCAACTACTTTCTGTGTACTTATGCTCTTGAGTTGTGCTGGCTGGTGCAAGCTAGACAGTGAGATCATGTAGCAGGGCTTTCTAAAGTTGCTCTTGGTATTTTTCTGCACTTTGAGGACTGAAGACTTGTCCTCAGCATTGAGTGTGCTGCCCTCTGCTGCTGCGTCGGGGCTCATAGCCTCTGCTCACGGGAAGCATCCCTCATCGGGGCCAGGAACCTCTTTGCAAGACCAGGGCTGGTGGAGATGAGGCCAAGCCAGGACCAGTGGGTGAGGGTTAGGGTGTACCTATAGGTGCAGGTGTGCCTACAGCATAGCACAGGAACAAGCCAAGGGCTGGAGTTTAAATGCAGCTCCTGAGCTGGGAGGCAGAGGCAGATTTCTTGCTGCTCTTTTCCCAGCAGCTGATCCAGCAGTGTTACTGGAGCTAACCTTAAGCACAGGTAGCTAAAACCAAGGGTGGGTTGGGGGAAAGGCTGCAGGATGCCCCTGTGCCTCATTCCGGGCTCTGACATAACCTGTCTTTGTAGAGAGATGTCAACAGAGTTTAATGACTGTCCTTTCATTCCCTGCTAAGAAATGGTCAGAGAATGGAACCAGGATACATGGAAATGGTACCATGGGGAAATTCTCCCAAATAGCATTTGACCCCTATTGATCACTTTTGGAACCCATACAGTGAGATTCCCTATCACCAGAAGAGCAAAAGTGGGTCTGAACATTGCAGGTTTGATGACAATTCTGATCTTAGCGACTAATGCTGTCAGGGGAAAGGGAGTAGGTGATGCCTTGTGTATAGACAACAGAAGTGAAAGGAAACTGAGCTAGAGAAAAGTACACTCTGAGAATGCTTTAACATGCTCAAGTTTCATAATATACTTATTATAACTCTACAGCTGCTGCATGGATTTCATAACGTTCCATCCAATATTTGACACTTTTTCTGTCCCTGAAATTGTAAATTTTTCTTTCCTGTCTTAAGCTTAACGAAATGCAATAAACAGGCCAAATATTTCACCTTTCTTTCATCATGTTTTCTGTAGAAGTTGGGAAGTGGTGTTGTTTAACATACAAAAAGTGGATAATTAAGAAACCTTGCTTTCTTTGCTCATGGATGTGAATGCAAACAGTAGTTAATCAATGAGGAGGAGACCAGGAGACCTGCATCTGTTAATTTTTGTTAAGCAGTGCAAGAAAGAAAGGAGAGAAAAGTGGTTTTCTCCTTTGTTTCCACTGGAGAAAGAGCAGCAAGTAGACTGTGATGTAACATTATTAATATCAGTCATAGAAGAGGGTTTATGACAATAACATAATTCCAGATATTCAATGAAGATTGGCTAATTGAAGGTCAAGTTGTTAAAAAATGTACCCCTAGGACTTTTCTGTCCCTGCAGTTCATCACATGGGGTAGTAACTTCTGGTGTTTCTCAATATTAATAAGGTGATCCGTTTTATTTCCTAAAAATGAGTTAAAGATGGCAAATTTCTCTTTTTAAAGCAAGAAAGCAGAAAAAAAAAAAGTCTAGAACTGTTATTTGGGTATCTTTCAGTCTGTGAAGAGGACCCCTGCAGTGTTATATTCAGAGACATTTATTCGCTGCCTCAAAGTGAATTTTTCCTCAAAGATCTAAATTTCAGTTGTTAAAACTTTCTCCTTTTAGATATAGCAACAGAAGACTTTGAAGCCAAGGGAATAACCTTTGGTTTGAATTTAAATGTATATCTCTAGGGATTATAAACTCAAATCAGACTGCTTTCTACCCAACACATTCTGAAGGTAATACAATGTAGTTTAGAAATTCTTTTCGGAGCCAGTCTTGCCCAATCCACCGCCACACACATGCTGAGTAAGGTGAAAGAAGAAACCTTAGTGCTCCAGAGAGAAACTTACACCTCCTTGTGTTGACATTCCCTTGCACAGATTCTTCTTTTTCAGCCTACATCAGTTTTGCATGTCTTTGGTGACCGGTGCTTATTTTCATCTCTCTTGTATATGGAGTTACTTATAACTGTCTGTCTTAATTTCACAGTAAACAAAATTTTAGCTACAACTTTTTTTCTTTTGCTTTGCTGGTTTGGTTTAGAATTCTTAAAGTATTTTCCTGTTTCAGAAGAGGAGGTCTCTGAGAACTTAGGCAAGTCATCTCAAATTGATGCTGCATGACAATTTTGTTGACTGTGAGCATGCTGAGGAGCTGTAACATTAGGGTTGCAAATGCATGTATATCTCTGTATAATATAGATGTTATGTACAGAGTCCTGGTTATGGTCTGTGTGTGAGCATGTGCATACACCCAGGGTCTTCTCTGGGGGGACCTTCTTAATTCATGAGGTACAAGTTTTCTTGTACACAAGAGGTTTCTGGAACCATGATCATTCATAAATATCATTAAATATTAAGAACTACTAACCAAATGTCCTTGTAGGCATTTATTATTTTGTGCATATGTTGTGTTCATGTCAATATAAAGACTTCTGTAGCATTGGCTGGTGTTAGATATCAGACAGAAGATGGTCTTCAGAGCTGATGTCTGTGTTTCTTAGAAAGCTAATGTTCTGAAAGAAGCTTTGCTCAGCGTTCCAACTGCAGTGCCAAAGCAGTCATATAATACTTTCAAGAACTGGACTACTGTGGGGAGGACGTGTTAAAATGCTTATGAGAAGGACTTATGAGTGTCACTAACTGAAAGAAATCAAGCCGTTCTTTCTATGTATGTTGAAAAGGAGCAGGCTGAAACAGCAATTCATCCCATCAAGGACAGTACAACTATGATGTACAACTTTACCAGACCAGAGAACTCACCCTATTCAAGTCTTTGCCTGTGTCACACTGTGCAGTAATTATTTTATCCAACAAACCCTTTAAAAAGGAACAAAAACAAAATGAAAAAACACACAAACACTCAAGGTCAGTCAGTTCCAAATAATAACAGGCAATGCAAATGCATTTTTATATATAAACAGAAAAGGAGTGGGGTAGGTCTTTCTCATTATGCCAAATAGCAGTCTGGCTATGATTTAATGCATTTGAAATGAAGTCTGTCTCTTCAGCTGTACATTTTTACTAGGTCTGCAGAACAGACTGGCAGACAGTGTGAGCAGATGCTTCTGGTTGGAACAGGATAAATTTCTTTCTACTGGCTTTTTGGTCTTCTAAAATCTTCTTAATCTTTATGCAGGATGACAAAAGCAGTGAATTTTAGGTGTTTTCCAGATGAAGTGTTGGACCAAATAAGTCTACTGGTGTACCCTTGTAGGAAGTCTGTAAAGGCAGCTTCTGTTTAAACATCTCTGCTTACTACATGGGTAAAGAACAATTATGAATTCATGTGACTTTAATATCTATCTCCTCTGCATTTCCTCATGGCCCCATAAAAGTGTTTAGAGAATTCTTGTAATTTTTTTTTTCATACAGTCAGTACAACATCTGATCCTTTGGGAATTTACAGTATGTGAAATCAACACCTTATTTCATAAGTAATCCAAAGAAAAGGAGATTGTGGTTTGGTGTTTTTTATTTCAGAATTAGAAGAACTAGTAACCTTCTTCTGCCTTCTGCTGCTTTACATGTGTGGGTGTTCCTGGACAGTTCTAGGGTTTAGAGGTTTATCAACAGTCAAACTCATAAAGTCTCAGGTCACTGTTGCTATTCCACACGGAGGCCCTGACTATAATGACATTTTCCTGAAAAGTATAGAAAACACATTTTGCAACCAGGTATTATGAGCTGGCATCTATCATACTTCAAGAGATAATGATAAACAAGCACTTCCAGAATGACATGAAACACAGAATAATCAAAATCATGTTTGGAATTATGGCTGGGTGCTGTTAACTGAAAACAATGGAGGTGCAATTCATTACTGTTGATGAGAATAGTTCAAAAGCTTAAATTTTGCTTTAAACCTGAAAATCAACGACAATCTCTGAGAAGTAATTATGCTTACTTAAAAATCAAAATAAATTGAATTTGATGGAAAGGAGAAAGGATTTAAAACCAAAACCAAACAAAACCAACAATAAAAGAGTTTTAAAATGCCCTTACTGATACTTCCCTATATGCATGATTTTTCTTTGTTTCTCTTTTTTTTCCTGTTCCCCCCCCCCTCTTTTTTTTTTTATTTTCTCTTTCCACTTAGAAGCTTTGTTATCTGGATCTGCCTGCTCCTTTCATATCTTAGCTGCTCTTTCAGCAAGAGTTTACGGCCTGTGAGCCAAGTCCCTTTTTCTTCTTTAATTATGGAAGCTGAAGGCCACTTTGTCTGCCCTGAGTGCTTAATTGAAGGAGGAACATGCATGCTTTTTTGTTCCTGACTAGCCTGCCAAGAGTATGGTGCACTGCATAGAAGGGACAACAGCTTTGCTGATTTCTTTTTAACAAGCATCCTGGAGTAAAGGGAGAGTCAATAAGGAGATTATAGTACTCTGTTCCTTATTTAGGAAGGATTGTGATGGTCTAGTCTAGGTTAAGATTATATAGAATGTTCTTCAGTTTGACATTTGCAGAAGACACAGAAAACAATTTATTTTTTTTAAATAAAGGAGTTAATTTAACATCTCCTGTGTCTCTCTCTCTTCCCTATACTAAATGGGGAAAGGAGTTTTATTTATGAAGAAATTCCCTACTTTCTACTCTTTCATCACTAAGTGATAATTTTCTCATTAATTTATTTTGATAGAAGTGTATGTGTAGTCACTGCAAGCTGTTTTTTGTGCCTTTTATATTCCATCCCTATGAATCAGCCAGAATGTGACTTTGAACAACAATTATCTCTATTCAAGTTATATTATTTATTTGCCTTTGTTTAGCGCATTTGCCCAATTTGATGAGTCATTGTTTTATTAAAAGCATGTCTTTAAATAAAATTATTAGCTATAGTGATTAGATTTCTAAGCAGAGAAACATATTTGAATTATTCTTACAGAATTTATGCTAAAATGATAATCAGACACTCTGGTTCTACCCTGAGATACTGGCTAAATTGTTAGTGGGATTGAGCTTGGCTCTGACTTTTCAGAACATGAAGATCTTATGACTGAGTCATGAAGGGTGAACTGTCACATATCAAAGCTTAATTATTGCATAAGTTTATCCTTCAATCGTTCCTCTCTGGTCTTCTCAACTAAAAGTCAGATATTTCCTGTTGTGATGCCTTTTATTTTCCCTGGAACAAACCCAGTGATGCTAAAGGAAGCTGTAGTTGCAGTTTACTGACAGAATACACAAAAAAAAAAAAAAAAGTGATAATTAAGTTATGTTATGAATATTGGTTATAAATTACATTGTCTCATGTAAGCACTTCGGGCTTATGTTGTCTTTTTCTTTCCACTGCATCATTTTTTCACAATATTGGAAGCTTGGCCGTGTGCAGAGATTTTCTTATCTAAGGATACCAGCTGTTTACTGGAGGTTGAAACTAGTTGTTCCTTTCTCAAGCAATGTCTGTCACAAGGAGACAAAAACGTGTGTATGACTTGATTTGCTTTCGTAATGATGAATCTAGCTTAGTTAGGAAATTGATTATCAAAATAGAAACCAGACTTTGAGAAGCAATTTGAAGATACAGTATAGATATGCTATGATCTTTTTAAGGCTACTGAGAATATTTCATTTATGTAGTTAATCTTTTCAGTGTCTAGCAATAATGTTAATGTGGGAAGCTCATATTGAGAGTAGGATATGCACCCAAATTATAGGCTAACTATTTAAGGCATTATTTCCATGGAATGAGTACACAACGTAAATGTAATATAAAGCTGAGACATTAATCTTCTTCAGAATATACAAGTATCAGCAGAGGAGTGCAGTAATCTCATTAGACTTTCTTTGAATAATGTTGAGAGAAGATTTTGAGTCATGGCTGGTTTAGAAGCATGAGCAACAGTTTGAGAGTCAGATTTTATCAGATTCAGGCTACCCTTGAACCATGTTTCAAATCCCAGCCTTGAAATACTACAAAGCCGAAAGAAATCTTCCTTGTGTCAAGGGCATACTGTCTTAGTATGACCCAGACAGGGACTGGACTGTATGTCGTGCTATTTCTTCACTCCTTAGGTGGTCAGTGTTGCTCGTCGTAACTCTGTATTAACTCTGACTAAATTAAAGGAGCATCATCTTTGTAGTTATGAAAGAGCTCTCTACCTCCTGATATCGAGAAACTACTTGGCATTTATTTTACAAATTCTATGCAAGGTACCTAGGCAAGTCAGTTACTTCAAATTCACTCAAGGCTTTGATTATGTTCTCACTATCCTGGTGCCTTCTTTGACAGTTCTTCCACCAAATAAGGAAATGCAGCAGGTGTCATTTAAGAAAAAAAAGCAACAGAACAAACAAAAAAAGGATATGAGAAAAGTAAAATTGCCCTCATCTTAAATTATGTTAATTTACCTTTCAGCATGCTAGAATTGTGAACTTTCAAGTTCTCTTTGTTCACTGTGGCCTTTATGCATTCGCTTCTGTGGTTATTTTGCTCTCCTGACAAATTTAAGAGAGAAGCAAGAGAGGCAGTGACAGCAGTCCTAAGGAGGTGGCAAGTATATTTTAGCATGGGGCTTGCTTTCTGTGATTTAGTTTAATCAAAATCAGTATGGAAATGCCTGTTTCTGCTTTGGGTCTTATTAGCCCATGCAAAACTTTTCCATTTCATCACTTTACTTTCCCTGACATATTTAATAAATGTGGCCATAAATGAGTCCATATCTTTAGCAGAAAGTGTTGGAGATTATTAAAAGATCCACTTTCCTTTAGAAAAAAATCAGACGACTCTTTATTTGATTCTAAATCCTAAGTATGTGTGAATACATTGAAATAAATACCACTTGACTTTAGATGTGAAGACCAACAGTATGTCACCAGGTTCTTTGCAAGTTGAGTCTCTCTCATTTTAGGAAGACCCCAAGATTTTTTAGGTCTCTGCGCTTCTTTGATACTGCAGTATCAACTTTCAAGGCACTGTTTTGGCATACTCTTGGACATGTAAGACCTGACATACTTTATGGGGTTTTTCTTTCTTTGTTTCTGATTCTATAGTCCTGTTTTGCCATGCTGAGTGTAAGGCTGCTTTAGGAGATGGGGGTGGCTGGAGGTAGAGTTACAGGTGATTGTTTCCTTAAACACCAGTTCTTGCAATTCTATGCAGTGATGCCCCCAAAGCACATTGATTAATTAGTTAATATTACTATGTTTTTACACTTGAGAGGCGGCGGGCGTTGGCCGAGTGGCGTAGGCCCCCACCTGTGGAGCCGGCTCCTCCTCTGAGGACGCCGGTTTGAATCCTGGAGGAACTCGCTGTCGCCGTCCGAGCTGCTCGGCTGTGGCAAGATGAACCTCAGGAGTAAAGGGAGTGGGGCCAGTTCTGTGCACCCTGTGCCTCACCTAAAAAATCCATTGCGCAGGCTTATCCCAAGATCTTCGTTCGCGAAGTCCAGCCAACAACTATGTTTAGCTTTGCATGCAAGGGGAGATCTGGTTGTATGTAAAAGAATTTAAACAGAGTTGTCATACTAACATTTAAATCTTTTTTTTTCCAGCACAGCACCACTGTGGGTGTGTTACATAAATTGCCACAATGGAGTGTATTTCAGATCCTTCATCTCAGAAGCCATCTGTCATTGGAAGTGGCACATTCACCTGCCCATCACTTCTGCAGCAGCGTGTGTGCTAGACAGGGTACATCCCGGTGAAGTTAACAACATGAACAGCTCTTCATGCAGCTGACTTTGCAAAGACTTAGTAATCCAGTCACTCTTTCAGATGGGAGCAAACACCACAAATAGATCATTCTTTCTGTCCAAGAGAACACCAAGTGCTTTCCACTTTGCTTCAAAAAAGAGCAAACTAGTTCTCTGAGGGATATTTTTCTACTCAGTAGAATCCAGCATTATCTCCATGGGCACTTCTCTACTGTCCCTGGCCCACAGGTAATTACAGAACTCTAATAATGAAAATTATTCTTAAGTCCTTGAATGGACCTAGACAAGATTCAGAATTTTTATGATTCTTTTATAATTTATGATACACTTCCTTTCCTCCTTTTTATTTCTTTTAACTCTGAGAGAGTGGAAATAAGACAAGAATGGTGTTCAGCATTTCTAATATTGTAGTCTGAAGTGTTTTTTTTATTTGATAATATATTCACATTTCTGCATTTGTCTAACTTTTCCTTGTTTCACATTTAATGCAAACTGTGCAAGTTGTTCAAGGAGGAACTTGACAGTGTGGATGTGTGCTCACAATTTGCTCAAAGAATTCCAACTATTTTTCTTTCTAATCAGTGACAATGTACATAGCCTTTCTGCCTGCTCTAAATGTTCTTGTCTGTAAAATGACGTTTTACTTGCATGCCTCACGGAAAAGTTGAGGCTTAATTATTGTGGGTAATAAATGCTAAGTATTATTTTAAAAGATCTATTGCTTTCTAAAATAATCACATTTGGCTCCTTATTCACAGCTTTATGGGCTAAGGTTCAGTATTGACTACTTAGATTTTCACAAAACCTCCTCTGAATTTAATAAGGGATTTAACAAAATAACTCTTGAAAACACTTAGGATTTTTCTTAATAAAAAAAAACAACTTGTACTTGCATAAAACTCACAGACTGTACACATTATCAGAGTTTTCTTGAATGACATTTTGTTTGAAATGCAAATGTTTTACAGGTCTTCCTCTTCTGAAGAATATATGGTTTTTACTGTATTACCATATGTAAAATGTTTTTCTGCAGATATTTCCTTAAATTATTTTGCTCAGACTCCAGCATAAAGAAAGAACATAATTTAAAATTACACTCATGTAGCATTCTTTAACAGTTCATAAGAAAAAATGAATTACACAATTTCTAGGATGGGAGTGCAAAAAGTAAAATATAAGGGTTTTGGGATGCCTGACAATTTTTTTTTTTTTTTGTCAAAGGTATTACTGGAAAATTCTGTCAATAAAATTAAAATATGCAGCATAAAAACAAGGAACAGTATGTGTTCTGCAAAGTTTAGAGGACTCTAGGAGGAGCTTTCTACAGATACTTTGACATACGTATATTGTGAAGTCAACCATGTTTGTGTGTGTGTTTTGAAAATTATTTTCCTTTTTCTCTAAGTACTGTTCTTCTATTTTTTCTTGAGGCCACTTATTCTGATATGTAATTAAAATTAACCTTACTTCAGGCAGGGATTCTGAGAAAGTTAATCTAATGAATTCTTTCAATGTGAAGGTTGTCTAAAACTCCAAGATGAAAATGTGCTTGAAAGTGTCATTCCTTTGCTACAATGTAAGCTTCTTTGGTAGTGTTAAAAGTCATCTCTGTAGGACGTGGAACATTCTTGGGGTTCTTGTCAAGGTTCTGGGATTCTCCCAAGAGCTAAGAATCATCATAAATCTTGTTTTAATGTCTGCTTTCACTGTAAGGAACATTTTTGACATTGCCTGTGTAAATACATAACAATATATAGAAAACAATAAAATAAAACCCACCACAGTGCATCTTAATCATTCATAGACTCTTCCAAGGCATGAAAAAGGGCAGAGGACTAAAGAACATGATATTTCTGGATGTCCTTTTAGAAAATGCTCAGATGCATTTAAGTCAAGATTTTACCATGTGTACTTGTGCCAAAATTGGGGGTAGTGGTTGCTGTTTTTAATGCATGCACTGTATTAACTTCAGTTGCATTCACAGCTGAGGTAGATGCACGTACAGAAGTAGTGATATATAAACACACAGCCCTGTAATGTTCAAACAGACATGGCTTGAAAAGGATTTATCTCTCTGTGGCTAGTTGGTGATTTCCAATGATGAGAAGGTGCCCTTCTACCCCAATGCAGTTGTTGGGTGCAACAGTAGTGCTAAAGTTAGTTGTCTTCTAGCAAAAATTTGCAATGTCTGAAAATAGTCTTCTTACAATGAAGAATGAAACATGCTTGAACGTTTTCTGTGTAGCAGTTCTGTCTCTCCAACTATTTGAAGGGGAAAATCTGTGTGCAAATTTTCTACTGAACTGGCACAGGCACTTAGCTATGTCCTTGGTATCCTACTTATGTCCAGAGCTGGCACTCTTCTAGTGTATCTGATGCTTGTATTCATTAAGGAAGATTTTCAGCAAATGGGTTTGCATATTTTAGCAAGTTGAGATGTCACTGAAAACAAAGCAGTGAATGACTCCTGTGTTCTGTAACACTGACCCAAATAAAGTGAGTATTTAACCCCAGGAGCTTCAAACTAGTATGACACTTCATGCTGCACTCTGGTATTTTGGTAATTTCTTTTTTTGTTAGGAAGTGACTTCTTAGATTTCACTTACTGTACAAGAGAACTATCTTTGTGATCTAAAAGGCTGCCTTATTTTCTTTTCAAATATGTATTTTAATATCTCAGAGGAGAGCTTTGGTTGTTCTTTCTCAGGAAATGATGGATACCTTAAAGAGGGAATTCCTGATGCCACTGGCTTTGATGCTGGTGGGTAGAAAATACACTACTGGCTTCTAGAGTTGGTGGGCAAACAAATCAGTAGTTCATTGGACATGAGGAAACGGAACAAAGATACATGAGGGAAAGTTCAGATTGGGCATTAGGAGAAGGTTCTTCACACACAGGGTGTTTGTTTACTGGAACAGGCTTCGCTGGGAAGTGATCATAGCACCAAGCCTATCAGGGTTCAAGGAACATCTGGATGAGGCTCTTAGTCATATGATTTAGTCATAAGTAGTCCTGTGAGACTCGATGATCCTTATGGGTCCAGCTGGAAGTATTCTATGATTTAACACTGCAAAGTTTTTGACTGATTGAACTAGAACTGTAGATTTTAAAACATTTTATAGTTCATGTCAGATGGTAGGCTGCAGATTTTCAGTCTTTCATTAAAAACCTTCATGTGGGAAATCAGAGAAAGTAGCAAATTGTTTTCTGGAGAAGAAAAAATTAAGAAAATACTAGGTGAGTGAAACAAATGATGTTTCTTTTATCTTCTAAACAAGAATGTGATCCCTCTCTATGTGTCCAGGAAAAATATTTTTGATTTCTTTCGTGGGATAGTTTGCAGGCTGGTATGTGTAAACCAATAATTATATAGTCTGTTTCTTTGGCTACATGGTCTGCTCCCCAGCCCCTTCCCACTGCAATCTGGAGGATGAGAAAAAGGGTCAGGAAGACCCATTGTTCAGGAAGAATTCTCCTGAGATTTTTTTTCCCCTGTGTATTTTAATGAATAAATGTGAGACCTAAAAGTATTTGCCTCTACTGCCTAAGCTAAGAGACAAACAGTGTATGCATGAGGTCTACCTACAGAGTGTGACAGGATAAAGGATTGTCACACTCTGAGCTTGACCTATTTTTCTTATTTGATGAAGAGAATGAGTGAATGTCCTGGATGCCCGTCAGCTGCAAGGTTGAAGAATCATTTATATTAAAAGAGATTTAACTAAAAGTGTATAGCCACAAATATTTACTTACTTTAGTTAGCACATTCCTGTTGTATTTAAGAGTTTTCTTCAAGGAGAGCATGCAGACCTGTATGCAAAGAAGCATGGAATTCTTTTTTAATGTAGACTGCTAGTGAACTCGTAATTTCAAAGGCCCTGTTTAGTCCCAAACAGTTAAAAAAAATACTTAGTTTGTGTTTTAGTTGTAAAAAAATAATTTTCTTAGGGTCCCTTGGCTTAGAGAAAGACTGCATAAATTCAATAGTGTTATACAATCCCAGAAAGTCAGTTGCCTTGTGAATCTTGCAGGAACCATTTAAACATCTTATACATGCGAAGTTTGGAAATAAAGTACTGTGAGAATATGATTAAGTGTTTCTAGGTAGCATGAAGCTGACTTCAATGATTTTTGTTTTGTAACAATCAGATTGCTCTTCCCTACTCCTCTTGAAGAAAACCTTTTCACATTTTTTTTTTTTATTGATGAGTTATTTTTAAGGAAGAGCATTTTCCTCTTGTTGCACAGAATTCTCCTAGATGGCTCAGGTTTGTTTTGAGGGCTGTTTGCATGCAGGCTTATAAAAATAACTGCAATGTTTAAAGAGAGTTTGAAAAGTCGTAATCCTATTGGAAAGTCAGGTTTCTAGTCACTAACATTTAGTATGGGTTATTTTTTTTTTCCCAGTGCATGGAAAGTCTGCACTAAGACAGTATTTATCATCATAAGTTGTTCATTACTTGAGCACAGTGCTTAGTTCACTCATCAAATGGCCCTTGAAATGATTCTGATGGAAAACAAGTATGACGTGTAGGTTCAGATTCTGTCAGGTTTGCTACAAGTGACAGTTTGGTAACTGCTTGACAAGGGGTAACAGGACCTTCAGGAGCTCAGCTAGCCCATTTTCTTGTCCCAGGGCAGCTACAGCTGTCTCTACCTCTTTCCAAAACCTACTGCATCTATCCATAGAAATTTTGGCCAGTATCACTTGTGGAGTGTGTCAGTAATGAATATAATCTTACTAACTGTCAATTTTTTATTTTAAATACCTATTGGTAATTGATAAACATTTAGTTCTTAACTTGCACCATGCTGCAAACTCTTTCTTCCAATAAACTTTATTGTAAGTATTAATATTATGCTCACAGTTAGTGCCTGTTTAGTGAAAATGAATGCCTAATAGTTGATTTTAGTATCCCAATAGCAGAAGTCAGTTGTATAGCTCCCCATTTAAATAGATGACAAATAAAATAGTGTGCTGTAGATAATGTGTTTGGAAAGAAATGATTAATTGCCATAAATACATCCGAAAGGGAGTTTTCTGATTTTATTCCCTTCCACCTCCCAAATTAAAATATCTGTTTAACTCTACTGTCTTCTGTAGATTTTTAAGATATTTGTCCCTGTAAATTTTGCATTAACTTTGCCAATCTTTGCATGAAAGTAAGGAAACTCATTATTTTTAAAGTCACCTGAAAAAATTTCCAGCTCAAAGAGTTTTTGTAATATATCTATCTCTACATAACAATTTGGGATTTTGAGTAAGTTAGGCAATTTCTCACCCACAAAATAGAAACTCTCATGGGTTAATCACACACCCAGTTTCTAAGCTGGCTGAAAAAGGGGTAGAGAAATACTGTGCTTGCATTCTCCAATCTGAAGACTATGTTTTTAAAGGCATGATAACTGAATAGAAGTGTTTACTTAGCTGAGTTCTGTTTTGTTGAGAAGATGATGGTCTCATTTGTTTAGCAAGGGGTTAAACAGAAACTAATCCTTTAGGCTTACTTTGAAAGGTGGTTATCTTTCCAGCAAGAGAAAGCATTGTTTGCTTTGCCAGAAACAGTGTAATTGTTCCTTAAACCATCATGCTCTCTAAATGGATATGCTTCTTAGAAAGAGGAAGAATATAATCGACATAAGCAATGTCTTTAGAAGATTCCAAAAACTAATGAAAGTGCTTTTGTTTATATCTAACAAACATGCATCTTGCATGATGTAGGCTCTATTAAAGCATTTTGTGAAGAGATTATTTTTTTTGTGTATGACAACTGCTCTAATAGAAGTATCATAGGTTATGGGAAACAGAACAGTAGTATGGTTGGTTCAAGTTAATTACATTTATTCAGATGAAATACTATTCTACTGTACTCCTCAGGACAAGCAGGGAAAATACTGAAACGTTTTTTAGCCAGTATTTATCTATTTCAATTATTTTTGACAGTCTGTGTTGTGTGTGTGCTTTAGCTACAGTGCCTTTATATCGACAGTTGGTAGCACAAGCCTTTTAAAGCACAAAGGGTAGCAGTACTTCAGCCAATCTGTGATAAAAGGAAAAAATGAAATCACTATGGAAACTGCAGGAAGAATCTAAAAGCTTTCTTTATAAAGTAAACGTCTGATGTTTGTGACTGCGGGGGCAAAAAATTCATAAATCTGTACGATGCTATCATCTCTGATTTGTTATCGCAGCAAATGCCAAGTCTAAGCAGTCTGACCTTAGCCTTATTAAGTGCTTTCTTTTCAGATACAGTTATTATTTGACAATAGAGAGACTGCGATGCTGCAAGGGGGAAAACTAATATATTTAAAATGTGTGTCTGTCTGTGTGTGTGTCTGAGTGTGTGTATATGTATAGCTATCCATCTTTTTTACCCCGTGAAGCTTATAGAGTTGGGATCACTGAATGTGGGAACTCAGGATCTACTATTCTGAGCACAATTGAGAAAACTATGTTTCGTCCCGTTGCATGCGCTTGCCTTTGATCTCAAATTGAAAATCTCTGAGCCTCTTCCTCCAGTCCAAAAGCAAATAAATGCTGAGAGAAAGAAACCTCTTCTCCTCTCAGCACATAGGGCCTCCACAACTGAAAAAAATAAAGGTGACTGTAAGAGCTCTGATGAACCTGTTTGGACAACAGACAGAAAAAAAAAAAAAAAAAAAAACAAAAAAAAACAAACCAAAAAAAACCCCAATAACCTGTCTCGATGGAGGAGTTTAAGAGCACTGCAGAGATCATCAGACAGTACAGAATATCTTGGCTCACACAGTCAATTCTCTTTATCTCAGAACAACACCAGCCAAGCTCCTGTGTACCTAAAGCTGAAGAACTGCAGGAGCATCAGGACAGTAACTAATACAGCTTTTAAATTTGAATCTCCTTGTCTTATTAAGGAGAAGAAAAAAAAAAAAAAAGATAAATACATGAATTCAAAGCAAGATATCTGGTGAGTATTTTTATTGCATTTTGTTGCTTTAGATGGAAGATTTTTTAGTCATAAGTATCTGCTGTAAACAATATTAGGGCTTGAATAAGTGTGCGTTTTTTGTGATTTTTTTTTTAGTTAAGGAAAAATTTCATGCTTATTTTTACATTTCCAATTTTGACAGCTTTTGGATTTTTTGTTTTGTTATTATGCTGTAATTAGAGTGCAAGCTTTGCAAATCTGATGTTTGAAGATGCTCCAAAGAGCACTGTTGTTCCCAGGCTCTTGGAATATAAACACATCCATTGATAACATGTATTATTTTATATGTTATGTATGTAGACTATAACAGGTTTCAGTATTTATTTTTAAGTATGGCAGTTTTAAAATACACTGATCTAATCCAGGCAAGTACTTTCCAACAGTTTCAAGCTCTCAAAACAGTGTGAATATTTTAACTCTTATTCACTAAGTTCATATATGAAGATTTAATCTATGACAGATGACAGCATAAAGTTATTTGTCTATAAATGTGACAGGCCAAAAGAATTCTTGATTATAATTGGATTTCATAATACATTGGTGAATGCTACTATAGTGTGTGCTTATGCTATTAACAGAAAGATTTCAGGTTAACAACAGAAAAACACAGACAATACAATTCTGTCAAAAGCAGGTCAGTCTTTCAGTAAAAAATATAAATCTAAAAAACGATATGGTTTGACTTATTGGCTTTATTGCAGCCTTTTATACATGCAGTGAAAACCAATTATCTGTGGAGGAAATTTGACTTTGTGGAATAGAATTAAATTGCTTTTTAAAGGCTTCCTTAAACAGTACTTGCTGGAGGGAAGTCCAATAACATTTTTTGCTCTGAATTGTAATGACTTTGCTACATTAATAAATCAGGTTGTGTTCTGACTTTTATCAAAAGATTCCAAGGAAGAAAACTATCCACGACAGGTTGAAGCTGCAGGGCCAGTTCTGAGTTGTTGTTCATCATCAAGCTGCTTTACTTCAAAAAACAACAATTCCTATGGATCAGTGCCTAAAATGGTAGGTCCAAATCCATCTAAGGTGATGAAAACTATTGATAAATGTTAATTCCTCATAACAAGCGAATTGTAAAACTGAAATATCTGTAATGTAGTCTGGCTATTTAAATCTCTGTTCTTAAGGAAGCAAGTGAAAAATTCTATTTACGTTCATCACATTTGGGATGGTGTTGTTGTCTTGTGGGTTTGGGGTATGTTTTGTAGGGTTTTTGTTTGTTTGATATTTTATAAAGAAAATACCTTGTTCTACTTATTCTGTTTATCACTTGTCTTGATATGAAACTGAGTACAATATTGATCTAAATTGTAAACTTTTTCAAAAGAGATGATTTAATTCACTCTGCCTTATGTGAATATGTCCTGTTGTTACACTTCATGTACTACCAGTTCGCTAGGCAGGCATTTGGACTCAGTGTTGAATGAAGTTCTACAAAGTACGTATTTGGGGCTCAGAGTCTGAAACATTACAAAAATAAAAGCATTTATTTGAACAGTGGTTTGGTCTGCAGTTACTAGCTCTAGAGTAATTGAGGAAAAAAAAAAGATAATCACCTTCTATTAATTTTTCCCAACAGATCACATATCAAAAGTGAAATCTGTAGGAGGAACATGAACTGGTGAAATATACCTCTGATGCTGGTTTCCTATACTTCTATGCAGAATGTTTGTAATTATCTTGCTGAGTCGTAATCCCTGACATTTGCTTTCACAAAGCATCTAGCGGGGAATGCAATACCCTAATTATGTTTCTGTGAAAGAGTTGAGGGGGGAAAAAACCCTTGTACTCTTTAGCACAGCATTTTAAATAGAAACAATTTCATTAATAATATACATACCAGATTTTGAGAAGGCTAAAGATACTTTATCCTTGTAATTCCAGGTTGTTTTATATTGCAGTGTACAAACATATTTGAACATGTGTTAATGGTAACTTCTTTTCTAAACTGTATGCTATACTTGCCTACATCCAAAGCAAAATATACACTGGCTTCACTCTAAATATTTTTGCATCTTTATGCATGTTTTCTTACATTTTTCAGTACTTTCTGAGATAAATCAAGTCTAGCTATCACATTTTAAATAAACTATCTTGGCTAAACAAAAAAAAAAAGTTAAAAAATCAGTGTTTTCTCATATGATGTCAGAAATAACAATGAGTTAAATTGGAATTGCAGCTCATGAAGATTGATATATTCTTTTATAATGGGAACTAGCCATTAACAATGTGAAGTTGTAAAACTGGCTTTTGATTGTGGGGCAAGCTTACTTTTTATAGATAGGTTTGTCCACACAGTGAGGCAAAAGGTTAATTGAGGTTGCATATTTGAAAACATTTCGTGCATTTCACCTCTTTTAGGCAGTTAGTTACTGAATATCTAGTATGAGTCATTTCTAAATACAAAGGTATTTACTACAGAACCATTAAAATGGAATCTCCAAAGGAAAATGGATATGCGATACTGGTATGTGGCTTTGTTCACAAAGTGGGGTTCTGTGGATTAGCTGAAAGAAATGACTCCAGCAGTCTGTTCTCAAGCAAATTTCTCAGACTCAGGATTGTTATACAAGACATACCTGGCTTTCTTTATGTTCTCCTTTTAGGAAATCAATTCAAACTGTTCAAATATCCTGTGGTATGTAAGATTAGTTATCCAATGTTGTGCACATAATGCCTGCTTTTACTAGATGAGTAGTACAATTTAGAAAAAAACCCAAAAACAGATAAAAAGCCTGGCTTTTCCTCCCCCTTAAGCAGCCCCTCTTTTCCATCTCCCTCTGTGTTTCTGCAGGTTTTCTTGTTTAAAAAAAAAAAAAAATTAAAAAAAAAGAGAGAAATTAGTGCAAATCAGTGCCAATCAGTGTAAACAAACAGCACCCTTTACATAAATCCCATAAATATTTACTTCATAGCAAGACATCTGTTACTGGTGACTTGCAGTAGATTTTCCTGGGAAGAGTGGCCTTTGGCCTACTCAAAGGTAACCTCCAAAAACTGTGCAGGCCTTTGGGCAGAATGCTTCTCTCCAGTCCTGTCCCAAAACCTGAAGAAAAGTTGTTTCCATCATGGATGCAGTCTGGGGATTGCTCCATGAAAAGCAGAGAGGGTTTCTGAGGAGGAGGAGGAGGAGGAAGTCAGGTCATGCCTTCATAGCAAGCACCAACTTCTCAAACTTCCTGTGAAGTGCCCATCTCTATCATGGGCTCCTTTGGGAAAATTTTCCTTCTCATCATCCTATAAAGTGGTATTTACCAACACTGTGTTGTTTCTGAATGGTGTACAAGTTCATGTAGGATACCAATCCAGCAGCAGATGAGGACATACCAGGATAACATAGTGCAGGAAGAAATGTGGAGTCCTTGATTCAGGGTGAAATATCCCAACATTATTATACTTAACCAGGCCTAACCAGAGGCTGAAACCAAATATGACCACAAACTTGTCACATGAGCCTTGGCGGGGCTTCAGCCCATGCTTTCCATGAGAATGTTATTGGTGGTCTCTTGTTTTGCAGCAATATATGTGTGGTGAGTATGGTAGACGTTTCTAAACAGTAATGTGTAGTCCACAGTATTTTGTTGTTGCAGCTTCATGGCCACATTCTGACCTGCAAGGGGCTGGCACAGCTTTTTTATGATGTACACCAGCTGCAGAGAACCTTCCTGGCGTATATTTTCCCAGCAATCTTTAATTCCATTTAGTGGCAACAGTTCTGTTTGTTTGCTCAAATAGAAGGGAAATTGCTGCACTATGTTTCAGAATTCATACTAAATTAATATTTTTATCTAAGAACATTATTAATTTGTAAACATAATTATAATTGAAAGCTTTTTTCCTCCCTACATAATTCCAGGCACTTACATAAACTGATGAGTCCACTGAATATGTCTGTCCTTAAGGAGTGATATTCTAGTTGATACAAAAGAGATACTCTGGAATTAAACAGCAACAAGGTTTCTGAATGCAAAGTCCTGGTTCTTTAAAATGCCCTGGGTAGTTTCGAGGTGTCTGCTACACAGGGTGTGTTACACTGAGTAGCACTGATTTCTTTCCTGTTTGTCTGCTTGTTTCCTCACTGCACTAGGAGAATTTTGAAAGGTACCGGATGCCTGGCATTTTTGTAGGAATGTAATTAAATTCTCATACATACAGAAAATATTGCTTTGAAATGCTCTAAAGTAACAATTTACAACTTTCAAATTAAATCACATGCGGCTTTTTTAGCATGTTATTTGAAAGTTGCTGATAAAATGGTTGTTTATTTGTAATAGGCAGTGAGACATCTCTGAGTTGGGAGGGTCTGCCAGGTTAAAATACTGTCTCTGTCTCTACTTTGCACTTGTCACTTGTGTTAGTAGTCTTTTTTTTTTTTCCTTTCTTTTTTTTTTTTTTTTTTTCTTTCTTCTTTTAACTGTTCATTTTCTAAATCTGATTTTATTACCATGTGAAAATTTTACTGGTAATCTTCAACCTTTACACCTTAAAATTTTCTTCAAACAATCCAACCTACCCTAAGGCAAGTATACTTATGCGTGTGCATATCCTACTGCAGTCTGCTTGAAATAAACTTAATACTGACTTACAATGGAAGTAGGGTAAAAGTGCTTTAAAACTGAAGTCTGCATCTGGGCTGAATTTATACAATAGTTATACACAATGCAGAATCATTAGCTTTTCATATAATAATGCGATACTTCATAGAAGTAAAGCACAGAGTGTAAATGTCAGGATATTTTGTCTAACAGCTTCATTAACTGTGTCTTCATGAATAAATGCTTAAGTTCTGTGTCATATAAAATTTAAAAAAACCCACAACTTTTTGAGCAAGAAAAATTTCCTTAGGAAAATATAAAAGTGTTATGTGATTGAAATTAGTATCTCTGCTTCTTATGACAACTAATTGGCCAGCTATGTACTTGCTCTCACACAATTTTTTGCTGGAGATGTTGCCTTCATTTTCAGTCGATGCTTAAAAGGGACATCTGGTGCAAAAACTGCTGAAGCCTTTGCACTAAATTTCTTATTTCTTAATACCTAGAACATTTGAGCAAAGATGCATGTTATCTATTCCAACAGTTTTATTTTCCCATGAATTAGGAGAATTCAGAGGAAGGCAGAGCAGGAGTTATTTCCCTTACAGGACTGGAATCCTGTTTTACTGCTGAAGTGTGCTATTGCTGTGTTGTCCAATACCAGACTAGAGGAGATTTCAAAATGAAAGTCAATACTCCTAGATTTGCATAGGATAACTGCCTGTGTATGTGAAACATTTTTCTTAACTAAATCAGAACAATTTACTGTGTTGCTTTTTGTTTTTCCTTCCCTGTCCCTCCCTCTCCAAGGCAAAAGGAGATCTTTGTAAAAAGTGAAACGCTAGTAAATAAAGAGTTAATTCAAAGGCAGGCTCACTGGTTTGTTGAGATCTGTCAGAGTCTGAGTGGCTGGCTACATATCTGTCTCAGGAACAATAGCTACCTGTATTCTGCACGGGCTGCTGGGCAGGCACTAGCAGTCTGGAGAAGGTCTGCCTCTGTTAGAGGCTTTTTAGTGGGAATCCCTAATGACAGCCCTACTTCTCATTGGGTGGGGGGGAGAGAAATCTTGTCTACTCTGTCGATGAGGGACAGAGCTTTGATCATTTTCATTCAGCCTTGACTTGGCCTGAGGTTTAGGTTCCCAGTCGTGAAGTCAGCAGGCTCTCTTTTCTCACACGCACACAACACTCGCACACTCACACACACCCCTTTGCTGGTCTGTGCAGGCAGATTAGTGTCACGGCTGTAACTGAGGCACAGAGCAATAAACATAGCAGAACCAATCTCCATGGTGGCAAGAGGGGGCACTGGAGGTGACAACAATGGAGAAGGATCTTTCTTCTGACAAGTTTTAGGTAAGAGAGAATATTTATACCCTCTGCCAAGTATTTTATAGCCTTCTAAATAAGTTAGAATTTGTTAGATTGCAAATGTGCCTTGTTATAGAAATATCTTAGTTTACTGCCGTATCCAGGGTGTTACTAGCGTTTAACCTGTTATTGCCGTGCTTTGTGTTATGAGAATGTTTGCAGAAAGCAACCAGGCTTTTTTTGTGGAAGTGGTGGCTACTATAGTTACGTTCTTGAAAGTATAAGATCTCTAATATTTGCCTTTTTAAAATTAACCACGAATCCTCATTTTGGCTATGTTAAATTTATACTTAACTATCATAAATATCCATATCTGATAAAATGTTGTGTAGCTGATAACACACATGCAATATTAAAACAGTGCTCCCTCAACCCTAATTTGTAATTATTTTTACACCCTTAACTGCACTGGGGTCAGAGAGTTTTAAAAATTAATGAGGTTCCCTGCTGAGTTCACATAGTATAATCTACATGAGTTGTTGCTGCAGAGGGCTGAAATTATTTCTGCATGGTTTTAATTAGGTGTAGAATTTTCTTTTCGATATATTTCTTTTGAACACTTTCCTTTAGACATCAGTTTATGCAACCTGCAGTAAGAAGGGAATGACAATCCATTTTTAATACCGACAAACTGAGTGTGGGAAATACATGGCATACATACAATACAAGGCAAACATTTGCTGGATCTGTTTTCTGACTTCATGTGTTAGTTCTGTTATATTCCTTCAGCTGTGATCAACTTCACCTATATACAAATATCTACTGCTCTAGGGGCAGAGAAACGAGCAATGCCTATTGCTTTGTGTGAGATTGGAGTAATAGGTTACTGATGTGTTTGAACCATTAAAAAGAACTGTTAGAGTACTTGAAAAGATATATAAAAGAGAATAAGAACAGTGTGAAAAGAGACAGTAAAAACGAAATAATGTGCTGTCCGTTTTCCTGGAAACGCTGGACACATAGTATTATCAGTGCTCCTGGAAAGTAGAATTTGCTGAATATCCTCAAAGGACTGGAAAAGAAAGGGGAAGGGAGTTGTTTATGATGAAATTTCCATATTGAAAGAATGACAAAGTTTCATATTACAAGATTTAAGCGTTGTTTATTATTGATTATAATCTACAGTGCATTATGTTTAAATGGTAAGCATTTTAGAGCTAAGTATAGCGTAATCAGTGCTAAAGACACATCTTCCATTTGCAAGACCCACTCTGAGCTTCCTGTGATATATTGTTATGTAAATACGGTGCAGCAAGGAAAAGCAGCACTATGGAGATTCAATTTACTTTGAAAGTTGTTCATTATGGAAGGGATGAATGTTATTTATTGGATGTGAATCAAAGGCTAGAAATGACTTTTTCACTGTGAAGTCTATTGTGATGGGTGCAGCGTGATCTAATCTTTTTAATTTTGGCTTTCACACCAGTGGAGATGAAAAGACATCTGAGCTCATTTATTGGTTGCTAAGTCTTACTGAAGGCCTAAGTACCATTCTTGGTTGCTATGGCCAATCTGACCTCAATCTATGCAGTTTTAGGGACTTAAGCAATCCCTTTTTTATTTAGGAGCATGTACCTTGATTTATGTCCAAAATTGTGCCTGAATGTCTTTGTCTACAATTGATAAATGGTGGTGTACAATTCATCAGTTCTTACAAGTAAACACTGCTGTCCCACTAAAAATATGTTTTGTTCTGAGTTAATGGTATGGAACAAGCCAGTCTCCACAAACAGCTATCTTTTATTGTAGAAAGCCACTGAAACTTGGAGCAAAGTGAAGGAAATTGGCATTCATCTTCTCTGCCATTAGCATTTCATTTGTGCTCTCTGGTGATGAGACTGTGTGTCAATGGACAATGAAAGGCTAGCATTGTGCTTCCCTGCTTGAATATATAATTGATCAATTATGAATTTATTTATTCCGAAAGGATATTAAAAAGTCACAAATATGATTTCTTATGCTGTTTGCCTGCCACTTGCTTATTACAAACTTTAAAAGTATTTGCATTCAAGTAAACTGTGACTTGGCTGTAGGAAATTCCAAGTTTCCTAGGCAAGTTCCTTGTATTCAAGGAATACCAGATATATGTCACTTCCAGGCATGTATTACTTGTGTGATTCTTAATGGTGCTTAGTCTCTCATCTATATTAGAAATTCTTTCAGTAGGAGCTGTTTTAAGAGGTAATTGAGAATATAAAGTGGTTTTAATAATATGAGTAGTATTAATTTTGTTGCATTGAAATTACTAGCAGTCATTCAGGTTGTACATACAACGAGCAAATGTAGTATGAAATACACAGCGGAATCAAAATATTANAAATTATATGTTAATAGTATGTTAATAGAGCTTCCACAAAAATTGTTACTTTAAATTTACTAGTCCATGAAAGAAAAGTCAGATCAATTTTTGATTTAAGTACCTGACAGTATTATAAATGTATTGCTTAAAGAACCTCAAACTTTTTAAAATACAAGAAATAGCTTGATGTAATAGAGTTCAGTATAGCTTATCACATGGTGAGCAAAAATAATTCTTCAATTGTATGTGTTTTTAAACTAGTGTACTAGAAGTAAAAGGAGTATTTCCTGAAGCCTGTTTTCTTTTCATAGCTTATTTTCAATACTATGCTATAGTGAGTGTTGGTATTTTAATTGAGCCAATTTTTAGTCTTCCTGAGGTGAATTATTAAAA
The DNA here is from genome assembly GCA_013399695.1 of Formicarius rufipectus. Lineage (NCBI taxonomy): Eukaryota > Metazoa > Chordata > Aves > Passeriformes > Formicariidae > Formicarius > Formicarius rufipectus. The sequence continues at coordinate 425,487 of VXAU01000987.1, read as the reverse complement.
TTTGAATCTCCAGTGGTAACAGATTTTCCCCAGAATACTCAGTAGATGATTGTTGCTACTGGAATCAGTTCTCAAAGAGATGGAATTTACAAAGCTTTTTGGAACTACTGAGTATCTTTTCAGCATCAGATTGATAGCAGAATTTGCAGAGGCAGTTCCTGGGTGTTAGTTCACAATAGTGCTACTGCTTGAGGGCTTTTAAGAGTAACAGTTATTAGCAGCTACTGCTAAAAATTGTCTGAGATGCTAGTTACAGAACTAAGCTGGATTTTCTTTTTGTAAGTGTGCTTTGTAATAGTCCAATGTTCAGCTATTGACTGCTTTATACAATAAGAAACTTTAAACTACACACTTGGAAGCAGACTTTTGGGATTTAATGTAAGAACCAGAAATAATAATAAAAAAAGACCATGATTTTTTTAAATGCTTTTGAAAGAGAAATTTCTTTTAAAAAAACATTTAAAAATATTAATCAGAAGTCATTTATTGTGACTATGATGTATTTCAGTATGAATTATTTGTTTCCACAAATGTAAGGAAAAAATAGGTTTATGAAAATTTTTCATTTGATAGCACAATGATTAAAGAAGATTTTTAGATGGGTTTATATCTTTTGTCTTTTGCACATCTGTATTTAAGTTAACTGGTTTCAGCATACATAGGCAGAAATTGCTTTTGGAGTAAGGGTTTGTAGGATCAGGACACACAGTATGTCATTCTTATCACTATTGAGTCTTCTAAAATGCAGGTACAACATGAAATACTCATTACAGAGATACAGAATTCTATTTGAAGGAAGAGAATGTAGACATTCTATCTTTTATTTTGGTAGTGCATAATAATACAGCGTGGATTAATTGCCAAAATCTCACCACCAGCCCAGTGGAGTACAAAAGGGAGAGGAAAAAAAAAACCAGTCATTTTTTTGGTGGGGGAGTTCCTTCAGCTTATGGAACAAGTTTACTGGTAGTACAGTTTTAGTTTTCATAGCAGACTTTCCATTTATGAAAAAAATGTAGGATCCAGCAAATTGTTACGAGAAAGCAGGAAAATTTATAAGCTTGTTTTAATCAGTGGTCATCTCTGAATAAAGTTATTATTCTTTTTTGTCAACAGCTGCCTTATTGGCTAATTTATAGTCCAGGTTTTGAAATAAAGGTACAACAGTGGAAAAACCTGTATTTTTGCTCTGTAAAATGCATGATTTTGCATATAATCTTACAAAAAATGGTTACATAATGTGGATATGTTCACTGTGAACTCTATTAACTAATAGTCTGTTCAAGAGGGAAGGTAAAACAATATATCATAATATTATCTCTATATAAGTGCATAATCTTAAATCTTGCTTTTTTTTTTTTTTTCCTCTCTCCCTCATGTTTTCCATGAGATGTTTGCATGTTCTTTCACATATACCCAAACCGAAGAAGCTGTGACATGTAAACCCAATGTCCACGATTTTTTCCATTCTGGATGAAGTCAAAATTGTGTAAGAATTAATTTTTGGAATGTACACTTAGTTTTGTGTAAGGTCCATACTGAATTACAGTAGGCTATACATCAGTAAAACAGTGTGGAGGAATGATAAATTTAATGTGTGTTTTTGTTGTTGTTGCTGTTTGTTTGTTTGTTTGTTTTGTTTTATTTTGTTTTCCTTTGGGTTTTCTGACAGCTTTGGCACAGTTCACATGTTGAGGGCCCCTGGCCACAAGTGATGGACAAAAAAGTTTATTGGTGTAAAAGCCCTTGGCTCTCCTTCCCTTCACCTGGGACAACTGTCACCCACCTGAGCACAGACTGAGGCAGATCCTCTTGCTCTCATGCAAGCAAACACTGTCTATTTGTCTCTATCACTGTCAATGTTTGTTGTCACTCATGCATTTGTGTTTACCTAATTGATCCAAGGCTACTAATGTGTTCTTATTCTTAATTTCCTGATGTCATTTGCCATGCCTCAGTGTTTGACTCTCCACAGTACATAACGTTCTTGCCTCTCTCTTGAGATATCTTATTGACTAAAGTCTTGTAGAAGATGGAAGCAGTATCTGGGCAGCTCATGTTGTTATTTTGCCTGCAGAAGAAGACTTTTGATGAACAGTAATAGCACAAACCCTTTTAACATATGATGGTTGACCCAGGTATCATCATCATCGCTCCTCTCCACTGAGTATCTTTCCCATCAGGACTCACTCTTCCTGTACACTTAATGAGATAGGGGTCCTATCAAAAGGAGAAAAAAGGTGGTTGTGTAATTAAACATGGTATCATGAGGTCCAGTTCTGATTTCAGCACCAGCCTTAATTTTGGTACCTCTTCTATTGTTTGTTTGCTAATTTTCTACCCTCTGTCATAATCTTTATTATTAATGTTTCTGTGTTTATATATAGAGTGTGTGTAACCAATTTTAAGTTTGTGAGACTTACAGCTTTGATTAGCATCCATTTTTTTGAAATGGCAACCAGAACAAACTCCCAAGGTTGTCTGAGAATTGTTTCCCATATTTTGTTTGCTGTAAATCAATAGATTCTACCAGAATCTGGCTGAGCAAGAGCAGTTTGCTTTGTCTCTCTCTATCAATTTCATCTTCAGTCATCTTGATGATACTATTGATCAAATATATCAAATATTTTCAGGCCTATTTTCTGTTCCTTCATAATGCAAGGAAGAACCAGTCACCTTTGACTGGAGACCTTTTGGACCAGCTGCTCAGTAATTCGAGTTTGCTCCAACTGCGGGCTAAGTTGTTGTCTACTGAACTAAATATCTTTCTGATGTGAATCACCTGACAAAGGGTCACCTGCTTATCAGTGTGGTGATTGTGTGCATGAAGGAGTGAGCAGGGGCCTTTGACTGCAGCAGCTTTGCTGCCCTGGGCCAGCAATGCCACAGAAAGCGCAGGTCCTGTCTCTTCTTTATTGTAGAAAGGACTTCTAAAGGTTTGCTGATCAACTGAAAACTAATCTTTCTTTTCTTTCCCTGGTACGGTTAGTTTTCAGACGGATCAATCACCTGATCCAGCTGACTGCATAGCTGCTCATGCCCTGGTGTCCACCCTGGAGAGGCAGCTGTAATGCGGCACGAAGCTGGAGAGGACAGGTCAGCCCGTTGGGCAGGATCTGTCCTGGCAGGAGCAAAAGCAGTGTTTGTTAAGCAGCTCTGGCACACTTCCCTATCTCTCTTGGTCCTGCACCTTTTGGAGCAAAAACCACCTCCCCTGGTGGTTTTGAGTGTCAAATTGTGTGATTAGGACGGCTTTTTCTCCACTCCTGGATCTTGAAAAGAATCTCATCCAGTGTTTCTTCCTCCACACTGAGTGCAAAAACAATATTTGGATTAGTCTGTAGGTCAATCTATTAGACAAAGGTTTTATTCCCTTAAAGCTGAATGAGAATGAAGACCCCCTTGAATTATAGTTTCATTTCTTAGTGCTGCAAATGTGCAATCCTGTGATTAAATTACAAGTGCCCTATTAAAACTGATAGGTTACATTTTCTAGAAGGGTCTCTTACCTATGTGGGTTTTTCTTTAGCCCATCAAGGTATTTCATTTAGCTTCTGCTTTTGTTCAGTGTACTGTTATCGATGACATGTGTTCCAGCCCTCTGCTTTAAAGAGGTAGGAGAAGTTTGCTTTTTCATTTCTTGCTAGTAATTCCTCAAACACTTCTACAAAATCATCTTTATCTTCAGTAACAGCTGTCATCTTCCTCTGGGCCTATGGCATCAGAAAATGGTGACACTATACACATCGCTGATGGCAATGAATGAAGAAATTATTTTTTGTAGTGTTGATTCTTAGCTTTCAGCATTATATATTTCAATTTTGCTGCAACAACTATATTATAGACAGCAACATGATCTCTACAAATTGTGTGGGGATCTTATTTTCATAACTGCTTAATAGCTTCTTATCTTCTTAAAAATCTGAATTCCTGTTATTGTGACAGGGCCTTTGCATCTAAGAATGGAGAACTGAGGCCTCCAAGACTTTCACTTGGCCATCAGCTGGAAACTGCAGTTTTAAAAAATAATCTCATTGTTGGAAACTGAACCAACCTTCATTCTGCTGTTTAACATTTTGTTTCTGTCACTGACAAAGTATGGCAAATTGAAAGAGAATGAATGTGACTGGGGCACTGTAAGATTCTCTCTCAAATAAAACTATTGTGTCTCAGCAGTGTTGTTGCATTGGCACAGATGGCATGTGTACTATACCACACCAGCAACGCTGATTTGAGAGGACTGCTCCTCTTTCTATCATGAGAACCCGAATTCACACTTAACATTCAGTGAAATGCAGCAGATGTTAAAAAAAATAATCCATAATACTCAGTGTTATTTCTCCATAAATTATGTCTTTGAAAAGTTTTATTGGAAAACAAATTTGAAATGCATGATTTTAGAAACTGCTTTCTGGAAGAAGGAACTATTAAGTGGTTTGTACCTAGAATTTTACCATTGAAAGTATATGTACACTGGTACTGCAGAAAATAATCTTCATGAGAAGTAACTTTTGATCACTGCTATCTGCATTTAGCACGTTCATTCAAAACTATGATTGCATAAAACTGGGATTTTTTCTTTTATTTATCAATTTCCATGTCCATGAAATTGACTTAAAAACTAGTATTTGTCATCATACATTCTTTATATCTAGAAATTCTTCACAACTCTAGATATAAAAAAAGCCAATTATGCAAATGTGTTCTTGCACCATGATACACATTGACAGTATGATTTAGTATTTGATTAAAAACAATAGATTAGGAGTATTTATTGCTTACTCAGTGTGGGTATATATTCACGTATATTCACGTTAATCATGTTTATTGCATAACCTCTAGACCTACCCACACCCGCCAAAACTCCAAGTCTGGCTTGATTTTTTGGTAAGTGCTTAAGGCTTTAATATATTGGAAAAATAGAATAAAAAAATCAGTTCTATTGCTTCTTCTATAGCTTGGTAGGAGATCTGGCACATTGTACAAACATCTCTTGAGTAGAAATTGTCTTCAGGGCCTAATAGCTACAAGGAGGAGGAATTGTGTTCATATATTATTAGATGTGTAAGGATAGCCCCTCCTTTGTCTGGATTTTCACAGGATACATCTTGCCACCTCTTACACAACTCTGAGTGTTTCCATAGGCTCCCTGGTTGTTAGCAAGCTGCTAGAAGTCTTTATTGCATTTTTGTTTCTGTAACCCACTTCTCCCTGTTAATGTGTGCCTGAGAGAAGGGGAGATTTATTTTAAGAACCGTTTGCTCAAGCTGAAATGAGATTAGCTGGGATTGGTAGGGGAAAGTATTCTTAGGGACTGTCTGCCTGAACATGCCCTCTCCTTTTAATTAAAGCAATTCCCTATCTTGGGGTTTTTAGTAGTTCTCTTAGGCACTCTATAGTGAGTAGTAACTTACCTTGATTTTGAATACTGAGTTTTGGTCGCCTGGTGACTCATAGCTGTCATCTCAAAATGTCACTTTTTTGGTATGTTCCATTTGGGCTAATGGTGATAGAAAAGTTGCAGCAGGTGAAAAAAAAAAATAAAAGTAGCAGATTATTCATGTGCAACCTATTCAAATAAATCAATAAATACAAATTGCTTTTCAGTACCCTCTCTCTCTAAAACAAGTGATTGACACTAGGAAATAGCATTGTTCTTCCTAGATAGATTAATTAAAGTAGACATTTACCATGGACAAAAGACCTTTCAAGTGTGTTTTTCCACAGTACAGGTGATGTTACAATGTGGCTCTGAATATTCAGTCTGACCTTTTTATTTAAATCCATTTACTGGTGCTGACCACTACACTTTTCTAGAAGCATAGAAATGGGAGCAAGAGTTGAAGTCCCCAGCTTGACAGTCAGCTGAGTTTCTCTATGCTGATTACGTAGTCAATATCCCTCCATTTCGCTTGTTTTTCAGATGTTGTGGGGTTTAGTTTATGAGGACTGAAGTGTGTCCTTCATCCCAGGTCATTCATGCATCTATCCAAGGGCGATGGAGCAAAGGTAAGCAGCTGGGATTTGGATGAACCTTCTGTCCCAGTCTGCACAATATTGTAGAGGTGGCTTCTCTGTTTTATACACGTGACCTCTATGCAACAGGAGGCCAGCAGTGGGAACCTCAGCACTGAAGTGGTGCTGCCATTATCCTTCACCTGCTTGCCCAGACAGGTTTGGCACAAGCCAAATCTGAAGACTTCAGGTTAGTGAGGCAGGCAATGCTGCTGCAAGGTTTCTATGGAGACAGAAGTGGAAGATGAGAGACTACTAATAAAAGCTCAACTTAGCCAGCTCCTGGATAGTGATTTTAAAATACGGACTTTTAAAAATAACCCTTTACCTTATTTCCCCTCACCCAGTCTTTGTTTCTGAAGAAAGGAATCAGAAAGGCAGTGGGTTGCTAGCAGCAATGAATGAGAGCTCTCACTCACCACTTTCATCTGCTGGATGTCATGCAAGAGCTGTAAGTAGCAGTTTACTAAAACTGGCTGCAGGCTTATAGAGTGTGTAGTAATTGCAGATTTGGACTGGAAGAAAACATGAAATGCATTTTAAAGGTGTTCATTCACTCCTGTTTTCATCCTTTTGAGTGCTGTGACTTCAAGAATGGCACAAAGATGCTTCCTAAATTATGAACTGGCTCTAGATATTAACTGTGGCAGGATATATGGGTATCTTGCTGCATGAAAAATACTCTTTGCTGTGTTGTACCCATGTTGCAACCAAGGTCTAGGTCTGTTATTCCTTTTTATCTCTATTATTTCTCTTTGTCCTTCCCAGTGTTGTCCCTAAACTGATGACNAAAGTTTTTTCCAAGAAGGATCTTAGAAAAAGGTCATTCTGTATCAGTGAAAAAGAGAATTCCTTGCCGAGCCTCTGTTTTACTTAAATTGCTTAGATTATTTTTTTTCTCCTCAAACGGTTTAGGAGGTGGGAAACTATGACTGTATCAATTTCTTACATAAAATTAAAAAGTGATACAACAGGCCATATTTGGCATTATGGCTGAATTTAGTGCTTTCGGTCTTGTGCTGGATTGATTTTTGATGCTGTTATGTTAATGTGATGCTTGAATGTTTATATTAACCTTTAGAATTCAGGAACTTGATCTGATTGTGACCCAACTTCTTAATACATTTTTAAGAATCTACTGAGAAATTTAAAAAAAAAAAGACACTCAAGAGAGGTGAGGTGTCCACAACCCAGTATTACATGGTATTCCAATCCTTGCAGAGACTACACCAGAAGGAGAAAACCGGCTGGTTAATACCCTTGTCCCTCTGCATGCCTCTTCTCATTCTGCGACATCCTGTCCTGTGCCTCTGAAGGATGTCTTAGGTATCCTGGGAAACCCAGGGCAGAGGTAGTGGGAATTTGCCTTCTCTGTTCTCTTGCATATGTGGAGGAATATTCCTGTTTTTCATATTGTACCCAAAATCTGATTTATTCCCCAAGACCACTTGCTTATTGGTGGGCATGTCTGTGAACATGTGGTTGTGTGATGCTGCTGAGGAAACTCTCCAGAGAAACAAAGTGGTGGCAAAGATCAGAAATCAGCAGTTAGTGGAAACTATGAGTTTTGCTGGGTCATTCATATCTCAGTTGAGAGGACCTTCCAAAATTTCAAAGAAAGAAATCTGCTTGCGTGGACAAGTGGGAGCAGGGAACAAACTAACTGATTAAATTGAGTGAGAAAATTATTTTACTGGAAAAGGCCATATGCACAAGGATGGCATTTGAACTCTGTGCATTTAGTAAACATTTTTCCTGAAGTGTTATACAAAAAATCAGTAACATTTAAAAAGAGTTAGTAAAACAGAAACACTACTATTAAAACTGATGAAATTTTACGTCACCTCTAAAGGGAAATTGTTGGAGGTTGTGTACGTTTCCATTATACAGACATTTAAATTTTTCTCAGTGTTATTTTGAAAGGACAGAGAAAAAAAGGAGTAGAGAATTGAAGAGGTAGTAGCTAAGGCTTAAATATGAGCAATTTTCAGCATCTTAGTATTTTTTCCAGGAAATTCATTTACTATGAGTTTTATTTGTCCCTTTCATATACTCTACATTCCTCCTGTTGATCATAATATACCTAGCAGTTGTTCTTGCAGACTTGAAAATATAACTTACTGATTTGTCTTCCAAGAGGCATGCTAGATTTCACGTGTTTTTTTTTGAAATACTGTATTTGTCACTTTTGAAAAGATTCTAAGATTATAAACAAAAAAACCCCAAACAACCAAACCCAAAACAAACCAACGAACCAAAAAAACTTGTAAAACACATTAATTGCTATAGCTTGCTGTGTTTGTGCATATATGCAGGTATAAGTCTAGAATATTCAGAAAAATATTGAGTGTTGCAATGGTGTAGATGCCATAATATGTGAAAGCAATTTTCAATAACTTTTTACTACTGTACAATAATCACTCTGTTTCTAGAAATGTGTTGACACTGTGCTGACAAGGACTTGTTATTTTGAGTATCTCTTAGAGATGTCAGAATAAAAGTAGGGTTATATTGCTGACAGTACAGAAAGCAGGTTACTTTCCAGGGATAGTCAATGAAATTTAGTTTTGCAAGCGTGGAAGTTCCCCTTGGGCTGTGATCTAGGCACTTATACACTTCCTAATTTTTATAGCAAATAATAGAATTTCCTGGATTGCCTTTTAAATCTTCCACCAATTAACAGAAGTGCAAATGCTGCCAGAAGGACTTACAAGCGTACCTATCCATTTGTGGAAAATAATTGAGGCTATATGTAAGCATTGGTGTTCTTAGGGTAGCACCCATCACCACAGCTTGTGAATGTAATTTATGAAAATATTACTTTTTCTTTTCTTGTTAACTACCCCGGCTGGCACAATATAAGCTTAAATATAATATATTTAATGGTGTTTAATAATATTTAGACTAGTCCAGCTGGCATGAGTCACACTAAAGAAAAAAAGGATAACAGTTTATACATAATTTGCTTAGATACTTCTGCAGTAGGTCCTAACACATGTCTGTAGAAATGGAACAGTGTTAACTTACGATAATACTATTTCAGGACAGTTTCAGGCTGTGGGAAGAAAATATTAGCATTTCCTCTGAATATTTCTTTTGGAAGAGAGAGTTAGGAAGAAATGTTACTGCCTTGGTTCTGTTTCTGTTTAGGGTTGTTTTGTTTTGTTTTTTAATCCATCCTTATGTTTTCCTTCTGTTGCTTTACTAATTTCATTGTTCTTCTGGAATGTTGCACTCCTGTGAGACAGTACCCTTGGAGGGGGAGAGAGAGAAGGGGGCTTTGAAGTAACCTGAACTAATCCCATTCATCCCTCAAATTACCCTTTCTCCACAGGGCCATCATCCCAGTGAGTATAAGATAGCCATTGCAACTCTATATAGGCTGTTTCAGGCTGAGGTCAGATTTGTACAGTTTTTATTAAAGAATCTCAGATATACAGTGGGAGAGTAACCTGTTAGTCTGTTTCATTTTTATTTTTCCTCCCTGTGTGGAATTATCTCTTCAAAGGGTTTTTTTCCATATCTTTTAGCTTTAAACATTCTCAGAAATGTAAATTACATTGACAGAGGGGACCATTTATTAGTTTAAAAAATCTCACTAACTGACGGTGTTTTCTACTATTCAGTCTTATTTTTTTCCCCTTCTTAATGTCATCACATTATAACCATCATACCTCCTGTGTCACACTAAGTGATTTAATGAATCTGGTGAAATACAGACAAATGTGTTCCACTGGTCATTGGTTCAGGCAGAGAAGCTCAGTTAGCATCAATTCTCTCTAATTGAAAGAAATTGTATCGTATTTTTAAACTTTGTCATCCTCCATCATTTTTCTTCCCCTCCATTTTATTCTGGTTGGTTGTGCTCAGGGTAAATGCACTGTGCCTCAGAGGAGTTTTTATGAGTTCTGAGGAGGTCCCTGAACCTCCAGCTTTCTTGGGATTTTTTATAAAGTGACAGTTTTGGGCAGATTAAACATTTCTTAAAGGAATCAGTTAGCAGGTCAAAGGGATTTCTTGAATGGTGGTTTTAATGCTCACAAATATTATGGTTACTTTAAATATAGCCATAACTAGGTAGAGACGACAGTACAGGAAGGACTCATGGACCAAAATAACGTATCAGGATCGAATGCTAGAGCAGTCATAAACCTCCTGTGCTGGAAGGAGAGAGATGTTTCTTTAAAGAGGAATTTACTGTTGTGCTCACAACAGGGTGAACAGGTTGAAATAAAAATTTTGGGGGAAAAAAGAAGCATGGTCTCTCTCTCTTATGGTACAGTTAGTTTAGCACTGGCTCTCCTGACAGCAGGACACGTGAGGAGAGGGTGACCAGAGAACAGCTAGATAATGCTTCTTCTGCTGCCCAGGGAAGAACAAGTTTTAAAAGGCTTCCTGGCAGTGGAAAGCTGAGTTGGGTTGTGGAACTCAGTGTCAGAGGAAATTAAGGAGGACAAAAACATAAATAAGTTAAAAATGAAATTAGGGAGGTTCATGGAGGGATGGATGTCATGGCGGCTATAAAATCTGACTGCCATGATGTACTCTGCTTATTTAAGTTAAGCATAAATCTCCAATTTAACCAGAAAGTAAAATGTTGAAGAATTATCCTCTTCCTTAACTGCCTGCTCTAAGTCATGGTCAAGGACAGCATTCAGGGTTCTGGTTCAGTTATTCTTGCAGGTTGAGGGCCTTGGATTTTTTTCCCCCAGAAACAAAAGATATTTATTTCACTGTACAGTTCTGGTTTTCTTTTAAAGGTTGTACTGAAAATAAATTCTCAAATTATATTATCAAGCTCTCACTCTGATTTGTGTAAGGAGGCAATGCACAGATGTTCATCAGGAACCTGTAGTGATCACGGATGTTCAGTTTTTTACCAAAGTCTTTTACACTTTGTGTAGCTCTAAGTCTCATGTAGGAATTGAATTTCATAGTTATCATTGCACTCTGAGCTTACTGAATGGATCCAGCTGAGGTTTCACTTTCATAGTTCTAGAAACTGCAGGCTGTAGTGTTCTCCATTGCTTTTGTGACAGTTTGTGTTCTTTAAAATTATACCATTAGCAGCTTAATTTTTGTAAGACAAGGTAGACTTAATAGATTCTCACTTTATTTTTCTCCCTGATAAGGGTGATTTTTTTTTTCTTCTTAATTTCACACTTCTACAGATAGAGGACTTTGGTTAAATACAATCTATTTAAAGTTCTATTTCAGATAAATAGGGAAGGAAGAATACCAGAGATTGCTTTGTAAACTAATTATTTTTTTCCTCTATCTTCTTGATAGATGTAAATCTATACATTTTTTAGAATTACTTCATTAAAGCTTATTTGAGACTTACATTTCGGGTTTATGGTAGTATGCTCATTATTTCTGAAAAATAGTGAATTATGTGTTGAGTTCTTCAGTACTAAAACAAGTATCTAGAAGAGCATCTTGGTCCGTTCCTCACTGTTCTTTTATTTTTCTATTCTCTGTTCCTGGAAGAAATAAGATAAAACTTGGAAGCTGATGGGAATGGACTGAGTTGAGTGGGAGAGATTAACAGTACTGTAGGCTGATAACTAATTTAGGTTTTTAAAATTCCTGTTTGGGCTGTGAAATTTAGTATATTTAGTAAAGAAAAATTGCAATGTCATTAGCATTTTTGTTTATGGATAATTCTCTTTTAAGTTGTTCTTTCCCAAGAGTAGTTTTAATATCGAGGTTATCTGTTCCAAGCGAAGAGAAAGTGAAGATTGCTTTTAGATAGGGAATTGGGGATTAAACATGAATCCCTGAAGAGAAGAATCATTTGAGTTCTGTTTAGCTCTACCTTAATTGTGTTGAAAAGTTTCAGGAGACAGATATCTGAAATATCATCCATCATTTAGAAATTTATGGGAAATTATTTTAGAGTATGAATAGTAAGAGTTACTTGAGTTACTAGTTCACAGTTTTGAAATGCACAAAAAATAGTCCATACATCTGGGGATGAACCTTAGTCTTCTTGGTAACTAACTGGCTTGTATTAAAACATACATACATATATATATATATAAATATAAATAAAATTAGTACATCTATACAGTAAAAGAATATTTTGGTGGAATTATACCGCTGAGATATATACCTCTTAGATACCTTTATCCTGAGCTCCTGGAAAATATTTTCTAGTTATATTAAAGAGTATAGGGACAGAGACTATTAAAGCCCAGGGAAGCCCGTGTTTTATCTTTATTGCAAATCTTGTTGACATGCAAATGCATATGATGCCATGTGCATCCTTTGTCCTCCAGAATTCCAAAAACCAATCCAATGAACACTGTTATGAAATTTTGCTGTTCTAATCCACATTTTATATCTGTTTGCACAGCAAAATTTAAGTGATTGAATTTTACAGATTCATAACTTGTAGGCTTATATTTGATATCTGTTTCTTGAAAATACCGCCTTTTCCTGGGAGAAGATCAGAGAAGATGTGGGTTGGCCATAAATAGCCACAAGTTCTGAAGCACCAAAGATCTTAGTATTTCATAGCTCTTCCCAGCTCAATTGCAACCTAATTTGGCACATAAATTGTAGTTGACCTCAGACAGAATAATTCAGATGTTTGAACCTCTCAGATGTGTAGCCAAAAGTCTTGTTGCATGTATTTTTAAACATCTGCAAGCTGAACTGGAAAGCAGAATTCAAATTCTAGGACTTGAAGTTACCTGTGAGGTTATGAAAATCCTTTTGGGACTGCAAGGAATCCTGGAGCCTATGAACACATGTATTTTTACTTGACATGCTTTATTTAGAAATTTAGTATTTGCTTTAATTTCTGGTAATTGAAGTACAAATGATAATAGAAGTAATTTGTCAGTAATATAATAGTAAAGGTGCAGTCTGAGATGATAACTTTTGTTGAGCCTTTTAATGCATATTCCATGAGGACTGGAGGAATTGTTTCCACAGTTTATATTTCTGTTTTATTGAGATAGAAGAATCATTTGTTGTTCATGCATGACAAACAAAGTTTGTTGTTGTAGCCAATTAACACTAGCTGAACCAATTCTTTCAATAGCTTTCTTTTAATTTGGTAGGTACCAGTACATAGACAAATGATATTTTCAGTACACTGCAGAGGAATTCCCATGTCTCTTCATCAGAAATAAGAAAGAGATAACTTCTCAGTTCATGAGAACTGGAGTTTAGGTGGGGAGTTTTGATCCCTTTGATCTCTTGGCTAATATAAAGAAGTGGTGATTATATATCTTAACTAAATGTTTCATATATAATATAGTATAATAGAATATAAATGTCCTATTTTCATTATAAAGTACATTTTTCTTGAGATATTCCATTCTCAGACCATATTTTTTAAAAAGGAATGTGTGAAAGCCTGTATTCCAGCAGGATGTCCTACATTCACAAGTTGACCTTTGAAGAAGAATTGTATCTAAGCATTGATTTTTGAAATATTTTTATTGTCTGCAAACATGGGTTTGATTCCAAGATGGGATTGTTTGATCTTTCACCATTGTAAAACCTATAATGTGGGTTCTGACGAGATTTTTTTCTGTGGAGGTTGTTATAATAAGCACTTATAATCCAGGATTCTCTTGACTACAAAAGACATCGTGGCTCTTTTTGTAATGGCAAGGTCTTCCGGCCAAACCTCTGTTTAGTCAGAGTTCCATAACTTAGACCCATACTCTTCTACTCTCCCTCCTGAATGAAGTTGCAAGTCGGTAGAAGACTTGTCTGTTTGCTGATTTATAAAATACTCTCAAATCTTTGAAAAGTTGCAGTCTGCTTTCAAAAACCTTGCAAGCATTGATTAAAACAGGAAAGATCTCATGTGGTAAGGAAGTGGGTGTGTGGCATCATGTTCTAGTTGACTTTGTGTAATATGACCCAACAGCACAAACTCACTAGGTTCAAAACTTGCCTTAGGCTCCCTTAGTTCATCTGTAGGGTTCTTGATTGTAAAAGAAATTGTATTGTGAGACTGAAGGCAACAAGATACATGGGCCCCTTGCAAGTTTGTGCGTTCATTTGGCAACCCCATAGAGGATCTGCTGCCCGTATGCATTCACAGATGAGACCAAACATGCTATCATCTCTCCACAGAAAACCTTGTTTTAACAAACTGACCGATAGGTTGGTCCAGGATAGTAAATTTTTTTGGCTTTGAGTTTTTGCAGTAGAGTGGTGTGGATTTCTTGAAGAAGCAGTCAAAATTGCCACATGTGTTTCCTATGATACTGGGGTTGTCTTTGCCTCCTCTTCTTCAGTAATGAGGTGTACAGGAACTGATTTTCTGACTAGTCAGTATCTAACATCCAGACAGTGATAACTGAGTGTGTTTTCCTTTCCATCCAGTGAAGGTGAGGAGCTGTGATTTTGATCTTTTCTCCATTTGTATCATGGAAAGTAGCAGTGGTTTTCCCCCATGGACCTCAGCAAAATGCTTGCCTTGAACTTTGGTATCTTGAGGGGGAGAAAAAGGAAAGAAATAGCTGAGCTCCATTGTGGGAGAACACCCAAGCTAAGAGAAATAGAAGGAATAACTAAAGAAGAAAGAAAACCAGGGCAGCAGACCCCAGGATTTTGCTAAATTAGAAACTTTTTAGAACTTGCATTCTCTGTACGGGTTACCTTTTAAAATCAGTGTCCAGCAATGAAGCTGTTACAAGCCTACCTCACCTAAGCTGGATTTCCCAGCCAGCATAACCAGTCACGCCTCTGTTCTATCCCCATTGGTTGTCTCACCCGTCCATCACCAATCCCTGGGTTTCTGTCAGTCTGTGATCTTTCCCTTTCCCCATTGGTTAACTGGGTTGCCTAGCCACCCCTCCCCCCCCTCTTGAGTCCACCCCCTGAAGTCTATATATAAACCCTTGTTACTGAAATAAAAGGTTTTTTCACCACCGGACCTCAGAGGACCCATGTGTGCAGTCTGTTACCATCATCCTGGGATTTCTTCCACTGGCCCAGGTCCAGAGAGGCAGTGAGGAGCTGGTCCCCAGGGTCAACCCCTGGCACTCCATTCTATAAAGCAAAATATCCAGGAACAAGGTCCAGATGGGAATTCAAGAATATTTATGAGCACAATGACCATATTTAGGATAAATGATTTGGTACATCAGCAACAAGGAAGAGACAGTGGCCTTAACTGGTGTAATTTCAATGGAGGATGATCACCCGTTGTAGTTTTTTGACTATATATATAATAATAGGTTGGTGTACAAACACCTGGTCCAGAAGAAATGTATTAGAACTGCACCCTTATTACTCAAGTACTTTTTAAGGTATAAAGGAATCCTCTCAAATCTGATTTGAAAGGTGCCAATGACTCACAGGGATACACATAGTCTGGGGAAGTGAAGCTCTTCTGAGACTGGCATTTTTCAGATGCTTAGCTGAGAAACAACTGCCCGAGTGTAGTTCCAGGAGAGTGTAAACAAGGTTTTCTAGGGTTTTCTTCCTTTGTAATTGTGTTACTTTTGAATAACTTTGAAGTTTTTGTTGGTGTCTCACCATGAAGTACACTGTTAAAGACCTAGTTCAGTTAGTGAAGGTTAATTTGTAATGAGCTCAAAAGGGAACTTTATTTTTTGGGAAAAAAAAGTTAAAATTTAAATCTATCAAATCAAGCTTTTATGTGAGTCTAGACGTATTTGGCAGGATGGCCATTCTTGTGGGTCTTAAGACCAGGCTTGTCACAAAGCAACTCCAACTGCATCCTTTCAAACAAAGATGTCATGTATATTGTGGAAAACAAGCTTATATTTCAGGACTTTCTGACAGAGCAGCGAAGTTACCAGAAATCATCTTTGTCTCACCTTGCACTTTCCCTCCACAGATGCCAGGGTCTTGCTAAGCCGTTGTCAACGCCCTGAGCAGCGAGGTTGTACTGAGCAAGAAGACTGCATTGAACCTCTTTCCATGTTCCAGGGGATCCCAGTGCTGAGTGTGGCAAAAAGCTTCAGGGGGGTAACACAGGTAGGTTAAAAATGTCCAGAATGTGGCTCCATATTGATTTTATATTAATATTTGACATGTTGAGTGGGATAATATTCCAGTGGCAAATACTCTCAAGACATATACCATAACACAAAATAAATGTTAGTGCTTGCCCTCTGTAATGCATACAGCCTTCTGATTCATGTAGTTAATTTGAAGATTTTGAAATTCTAGGTTTTCTGCTCCTCTCTTGGCAGAGCACAATTAATTAGCATGCACTGAAATAATTATTAGGAAACTAACAAGTGGTGTGGGTTTTTGTTTTGATTTTTTTTTTTTTTCTGCTCCTTATGCACTTCTTTGGAGTCTTAGAGCAAGAGTAAATGTTCAGGCTTATCAAAGATAAAAGTCTGATCCATCTTGCTTTCTCCTTGTCTCTCCTGAACCCTTCTGTAATTCCTTCTCCCTTCCTGATGACTTCTTAGTAAATGTCCTGTTTCAGATAGTCAGTACTGGAGAGCACAGAGAACTCTGATATTAAGCCTAAATATATTCTGATAATTCACGAGTCAGTGATTGGTAGAAGTCAAGTTTTGGTGAAAAATTAGTCAAATTCTGGTAAAACATAAGCCAGACCTCACAAGCAATTCTGATATTTTTCTTAACTATGCTATTTTCTAGATTATAAGCTATTACAATTGCGCTCAGGTGCAAACTGAAGCTTTTAAAATTTTATTGTCAGTGAAAGGTGCCAACTTCAGACAGAGGTAGAGACTGAAATTTGTTATTCGTTTAGTCAAACAAATGTGCACAAAATAAGTAAAAAAGAGAGGATTTCCACACGCTATACAGTCAGAGTGCAAAGGTTGATGTCATGGGAACACCCTGAGATTTGCACAGAAAGGTTGTGTTCATGTTTTTTAGTCCTCTGCTGAGAATGACAACTGTAAACATCACAGTGAAGAAAACTAATGACTGATACATGGAGAGAAACATGTAATTAACTTATTTTATTGCCTGAGAAATAATTTGAATAATGTGAAATAATTTGATTGTCACTATTCTCAACCTGAAGACAGGACTGGAGAAGTCCAGGATGTGAGTTTTCCATGGTGACTGAAATCAACCCAGATTGGTGGGACCTGTGTTACTCTTGAACGTAACTGGTACCTTCTGGGATGAGGACTTGATTTTCACAGTATATTTTCTGGAGCTGCCTGTTCCTTTCACAGGTCTTTAATTTCTTATTGAAAGGGAAAATTTAAATTATGTCTATTATCATGTTGGTAGGTTTTATGAAAGGAAACGGTGTTTTCATTAAACCAAACTTACTTAGAAGAAATTCCTTTCCTTTGGTTGGAGAAAGTATTGTGTCCTTCTCACTTTCAGTTTCCTCTGTGACTTAAGAAAACAAACAAATAAAAAAGCATGTTGAGCTATGATGTTTGCCTTTTTTAGCATTGAAGGAGTTACTTAGTCCAGTCACTCCAAAGTAGTAAGAAACAGCAGATCCATATTAGCTGTTTAAAAAAATAACACTTTTTAGAAAACACAGAACACTGACTTGTTCGTCTAAGTTTAAAAAGAAGTCACCTTGTGGTCTTTTTTCTAAGTTTTTGGAAAGCAATACATTCAAGGCTTAAAGAATAAAGAAGCATAAGCTCCAAACATCTCTTCACCTTATAGTCTTTTGAATTACTGTACCGTAATTTATGTAAGTGGCTTCTGTTGCTCCCTTAATAACTTAATAACTAGCTAGTGTTCTTCCTGTGTTTTCTTACATAGGATCACAGGATGACTACACAGCTACTTCAATGATATCAGTAATGGAGTAGATCATGTTAGATTTCTGTACTGAAGTATCTCCACAAATGTGAGAAAAGGGAAAGAAAATATTATGCTTTTCATGCTTGAACAAATATAACACTGATGAGGAACTAGGTTGTTAAGATTATGGCAACGAAAAAATATTGCTTGAGAATGTGATAGCTTTTCATGTTTTGTTTTAAAATGGTACCACAATACACTTAACAAAAAAAGGTTAATAAAAATATGACTTTTGACTGGATACCATTTTCAGTGTTATTTGATTTACAGATATTTTCATTTCTTCTCTAGTAAGCTGCCAATTCTAGAAATAGAAAATATTCAGAGTAAGTTTCTGTGAATGCTTTTAACTGGATAGTATGCCAAAAGTATTATTTCTTTGCTTACTGGCAATATACTTACACATAAATGGTATTCCAAGTTAATAGAACAATACTTTTGTATTACTTATCCTTTTGAGTACATAAGCTTTTTTCAACACAATAGAAAATGTTTTTCAACTTCAACAGAAAGACTTACACAAATTTGGTTTAGTGACATCTCTTATTAAAATGATTTTCAAGAAAAGAAAATTAGGACTATCTAATTATTTTTTTTTTTACCAAGGAAAATAATACTGAGAACAGCAGAAACTGTTTGTGGAGTATAAAATGTTTCTCTGTTCTTAGGAGATGTAAATACCTTTTGTTTCATCATATCAACAAATTTCTCATATTGTGAAGTATAGTTCACTTATAACTTCTGGTGCAGAAAATTATTTCAAGATGCAGTTTAAGCAGTAAGACTGTAATAGTTTATTATGTTGTGAATTTCCATTGCTCATTCTTATTGTGCAGGTAATGACTTTGGGGGGAGAGAGTGAAATGAAATTCCCCATTGAGTAGATAAACACTCATCTATTACCCCTTTTCTGGGTGCCAAATTATAGGCTAGTTGATAGTAAGAACCTCTATCGGTTTTTAGCCTTTGACTCCAGATGAGTGAGGCAATCACATGACTCGTATTGCCTCTGAAGGAATAGCTCCTCTTCTAAAAGAGTGGTTGAAAGACTGTTGCTGCATTATTAATAAAAAACAGGGGCAACACAGAATCCCTGATATCTCAGGATGATGAGGTGAGACTTTGAATTGTCCCATAGGAAATGGTTCTATTTTATTTATTTTCTTCCAACAAGTTTTGCATTTCGTTCGTTGCCACAGGCAGCTGTAAGGCTTTCATGTATAGAGTGCAAAATGCAAATAGCAACTCTACAGTTGATAAGTGGTTGGAAATCTTCGGTGTCACAGAGTGGCAAACCTTGGAATGTATCTCCTACGTACATTTTCTATTTTGTAGTATGTCTGCTAAGGCTTCCTGGGTAACTTTGACTAGTAAGAGTGCTCGTGGTCTGTTAATGTCACAGTGATGGCAATATGGTATGGCAAAATACTTGGGGCAAGCATCACAACGGAGTAGTATTGCTTCAGCAAGAAAAAAAAATCACTGTTGCTATTCACAGAGGTCAAGGATATATAGTCAGAGGCTCAGTGTTTCACTAATGATCGATGACAGAATTCAATAATGTAGTTCAAAATTAACAGTAAAGATTCACTTATGGTTAATGTGTAATAACTTCACTTTTGTTTTGACAACATAGATTCAGTGCTCCAGCAACCCTGTATTAGGAACACTGACTAGCAAGCTTACTTGGTAATTTTTAACAAGAAGCAGGAGAGCAATGACACCTAAAACTGTGTGAGATATGAGGAGCAAGAAAATCCCTCCAATTTATAACATTGCTAATAGCTTACTATCACTGTCACTTCTTTCAAAAGGAACTAGTTATCTTCATAGTATACTGCACTTATTTCTTGCTTAATGGATTTAACTTGTTTTTCAGACGTGTAAACACATGTTTATTTTTAAGCCCCCTGATTTCACATAACAACTCAGAGTGGTTGTATGTGAAAAGTCTGTCAACCTTCTAAGTACTTACCTAATTCCCTTTAGGAACAATATGTTTTGGATAGGTGATGTAATGGTGCAAGGGTAAGTCACACCACATAACAGAGTGCAAAGTTTGAATTAATGAGATTTAGGCTTTGGCCTTTTTTAGGTTCAAGTGATTTTAAATTAGACAGATGTTTACCTTTATTGCCCATTCAACAGTTTTATTAAAAAAAAAGTACTGAGGAACAGTTTAAGCTGAAGAACAGCAGAGCTCAGCAAGTGTTAAGTGCAGTAGGCAAGTACTATTTGTCTGTGTTGGCAGTGGAGAGGATAGCGCTGTGGAAGGTAACAGTGTTTGTAGCTCCTTATCATACTTTAGTAAATCTGTGTTTTTCATGCAAGTCCAAAGAAAATCAACCAAGAGGACCAGAATCCTAGAAAACTTTACCCCAAACCATAATTTTAAAGAATTAGTCTGTTGAAAAAAAGGTTTAAGATTGAGATTCAAATACATGAGAGGTTGCTGCAAAGAAGAAAGTAATAAACTCCTTTTTGTCTATGTGGAACAGGATAAGAATGATAATGCTTTTAAATGCTAGTGAAGGAGACAAATTAAATGTTAGGGATAGCATTGTAAATGTGAAGTTAGTGAAGGAGAGCAGCTGATTGATTAGAGATGCTGCAGCATCCCTGTTGGAGATTCTGGGAATGAGTTAGGCAAACTTCTGTCAGGGACAGGTTAATGATCCTTGTTGGGAGCAGAAGGGTGGCAAATACGTGGCATCCCTGGACCCACCCTGCCTAGGCCAATTTCATTTTTATACTGTGCTTGGGATGCAGTGAGGTTAAAAGCTTTAAACTGCAGTGACGACTTTACCCTAATCTCTTATAATTGTATGTCTTATTTTACTCTTATTAAGGTATAATCATCATCATCATGGCTAGACTTTGCAAACGAAGATTTGGGAGGGTTTTACCCATGCTTGCTGCAAGCGCGCTGATGGCTGATACGGCCAATGCGAGATAGGCAAGTTGGGTTGCAAAAGGCACAGCAGAAAGTCTCCGTAGGTGGCACTGTCAAGGCACGGTTCTTTCTGCATTGTCTTTTCTCCTCCAGGTTGATTCTGTGTGCTGTTTCAAAGGAGACAGCAGCGTTACAGACTGTGTGTCTCCATGACTCCCGATTGGAGGCCGCTGTGGGCCACTGATGGTGGTCAGCATGGCCAAGGCTGAGGTGTTGTTTCAGGCAGTCCTTGTATCACCTCTCTGGGGCGTCTCTCTTGTGGCAGCCAGGGCAAGTTCACCACAGAGCACAATCTTAGGGAGACGGTTATCAGGGAATAAGACAAAACTTAAATACCTGGTTTTGACAAGTTTCCACAGCTTTCTTTTCCCAAGGCAGGTGCTAAAAGAAAATGCAACATGCCTGTTTAATCTTATATAAACTCTGTTTTTATGTTATTGGCAGTATTCTTTGATCATATGTTGTGAATGAGGCCTTTTCCTATTAATTTAAAACAAGACTTGCATACTGTCATTCAGTTAAATCCCAGAAATTTATGGCTTAACTTCCATTTATATTTAAGGAAGATTTGTGGAAATTAACTAAGTTGGGGTTTGTAAAATGCCCTTCTGTTTTGCCATGTTTTTGTGTGTTTTTTTTTTGTTTGTTTGTTTGTTTGTTGTTTTTTGTTTTTTTAATATAGGAGCATAAACAAGTAAAGTCCCTTTTATTCTGAGTCTATACAGCATTATGTAATTTCCCACATCAATTTAAATTTCCATTCACCAGAGAAAGTGCTATTTATGATAAAATCCTATGGTATCCAAAGTAATATAAAGTGCCTCGTAGCAGCTGATGAAGACATTGTTTTCCAGAATGGATGGTAAAGTTCACTGAAGCATTAAAGAGGGTATTCTTGGTATCTCATATGTATATACAGTCTAGACACTTGAATAATCAGCAGAGTCATTAGAATGTCTGCCTGTTAGAATACTAGTGCTGGTGGTGAGAAAATAGAGGTATTTCTTGCTCATTGTTGTCTTTTGTCCCTGTTTTCCTTAATATCTGACCTTTCATGCTTAAATACTAATTTGCCCGACTTGTAGTTTGCCTTTCCATTTCTTCTTTTTGTTTCACTTCAACCGCTAGAACAAGAAAATAGTATTGGAGCCCATTAATGTATTTTCATTGAATGATAACAGAATTTAAATGGCTTATATTAGGCAGTCCTAATGAGTTTTATTTACAGCATTGGAGATTAGAAAAGCACTACCTAACAAAAATCAAATTTTTGTTTTTCACAAGTGCTTGTTCCAATGTTTTCTTAGATTTGGAAAGAAAAAACCAGTGAAAAGGTCTATCAGCATTTTTTAATTAAGAAAAATTTTAATTGTGATCTTGGACTTTAAAAAGATCTGTGGTCTTTCTGGATGCTAAAATATATGGCTTCTGCTTGTCTTCCCTCTCCTCTTTCAAAAGCACAATTAAAAGCATATTTTTGCTGGAACTGTCACAACACTTTAGTTCTATGACAATTTTAAAGGGGAAATTTGCTTTGTGTCCAACAGGATGGGGCTGAAGTGCTACACATGAGAGAGAATATATTCTAGTGGGTTTTTAATAGATTTAAAAAAAACACTGTTTGTCTTACAGAAACAAGTAAAGGGCCTCCTGTGACACATAAGATTTTGTAAGCACACTGAACTGGCAATCAGCTAATCTCTAGTGTCAGAACGGTATCAGTAATTGGATCCCCTATGAAACAACAGGAGTCAGTGGTGGGTGGATTGTTTCTTTGCAGTGCAGTGCAGGCAGCTGAGTGCTCCGTGCTCAGCTGCAAGATTGTGGCAGCATGATTGCCAGAGTACCAGGAGAATTGAGACAGGTTTTTAATTACCGCTTTATTGAATTATTTGGTATTATTTCTTGCAAGTGCACAGTGAAACACCATGTGAGAATACTAATTTCTACTCGGTTAATCATGGGTAGTAGCACTTCTGTTGGATGCTTGTAGTCTGCTTGTGTCTTTTAGTTTTATAGTAATGATGAGAGATACCACTTTTTCATTTCTATGCTTAACTTAGCTAAGTTTTTGAGTCAGAAATAGTGTTATTAATGTGCTTGGGATATTTTCAAGATACCACAATGGGAATGGCTTGTTTTTTGAGACCAAAAGAAAAAATGCAGAACATAGAAGGCAGAAGTAAGAAATAATCATATTTTCTGTTGTTTGTAATAAGTAGGCATGTTTTGATCCAACTGATTATCAGAAGTCCTTGTTCTGCTGTATTTTCACTAATAGCAATAACTCCTACAAGATAGATGTCCTGATATTTTGAAAGACTAGTTTAAATATATATATGTATGGGTTTTTGCATATATTTGATGTTTAAATTAATTTTAGAGACCACCATGATATGAGATGCTCTTTTTCTTTTTACTGCCTCAGTCTGTACTTCTGTAAAATGGTACAGCATATTTTTCAAACCTTTTAGGGCCTTAAAGGGCTCACTTTTTAATCACCAAAGTACCAAATAATGACAAGCCTTTAAAATAATATAAAAACAGTTACCACCACATTATGTATTTAGCATACTTGAACAACAGCTTCAAGTTTCTGAACTTGATTTCCACCCTCCCCAGCTTAGACATAATTTGCCTTTACCTATCACCTGCAACTGTTATTAGTGCTCAAATGAGTCTAAATACTTGAAATCTGTTTTACTATCTTATGGTAAATGTGAAAGACTTCAAAGTCAGTCCCTAATCAAATTATTTCCATTGAGGGGAATTGGAAATGGAGAATGTCACTGTGGGTAGTAGGGAATATACAGGCAGGGGAATACATAGAGGAAGTATATTAAGAAGGATTTTATTTATAACTGATATTTCTCTGTTCTATACTTATACTTTATTTTTGTAGCTTCTTCAGAAATTAGCTTAATTTCAGTGTTTATCATCCATGTGACAATTTATTTGTTAATTTGCAGATTCAAACCAGTCAAATAGCAGAACAGTGTTGTCTTTTCAGTCATGTGCCATGGATATACGCACTGAAACAACAGTCAACTGTTGTTTCATGTTGTTAAAGCAGGATTATAACTGGCTTTGTAAACAGATGCAGGTAGAATGCTTTAAGTCCATTAAGTTTTAATAACTTTTCAGAGAAAGACAAGACTTGATCTGATTTGACATAAAAAAGTATATGTTTTTTCTCTTTGAAATTAATTGCTCCTTTCCCACAAAATTGTTTCATGAAAGTTATTTCTTTAAATGAAAGTGCTTACTACTGGTAAGCTCAAATCAGTTTTACCTTTTCTGCCTTCAGTAATAAATTTTTTTAAAAAATAAGAAAATCGAGTGTAGTTGTCGCATTGCATTATTTGCCTGAATGAATGTTATGCACAGATGTAAAGTGTTGTCTTGAAAAGTTCTTAAATATCTGGCTATGTCATTGCTCTAGCTTCACAAGGGTGCTGGCTCTGGGGCATTAGCTCAAAAGGGAATTTAGATTTCTTCCTCTTCCTTTGCAAAAGTGTTTCTCTGGTAGACACACACACATTGTTATGTTTTGGGGGATTTTTTATCATTGTTTCCCAACCCCTACCTCCTGCAATAATTTTCCAAACCTTAAAATGTTTTCCTCTGCTACTGTAGTTATCTGTAAGAAGGCATTATGTGCAGTACTCTGCTGCAGCCACTTTTCACATTTAGAATACTCATCTTTCAGCTTATTTTGGCAGATAGAGCAAGGTGATAAGATCACTACATAGGAAAGTTAGACAAATACATTAGTGCTGCCCTTGGCATTGATATTTTTCCAAATACCCTGTTTTCTTAGTTGTCCTTTTCATAATCCCCATAATCTCAGTATCACAGTTTCAGAATCTTAATCAGATCCCAACTTAGTGCTTAGCACTTCTCATATTTTCTTTCTTTTTTACTTTATTTTTTCCTAACAATATACAAAAGATGGTTTCTTTACCTTTCTTTTCTTTATGTAAGAAAAGCCACTTAGATTCTACTTTATTTTGCACAAATACACTTTTTTTTTTCACCTGCTGTTTCTGTGGCTTCATATGCGATGATGCAGCGTCTTGGTTTCCACTGCTGGGTTGCTGTGACAGGCTGTGTTGACTAATTGGGCTCTGCCACTTTCTCTGTCTTTATCTCCTTTCTCTCCCTTACCCAGTAAGAGCAGAGCCTCCCTGAGAACAGCCCACAAGAAAGCACTCTCCTCGAGCTTCTGACAACCACCTATTCTATTGCCTGCTGCTGTTAGTAGTAAAACAAAAGCAAAAGTCCTCATATGGGCTTCCTGCAGGTAGTGAGGAATCAAGCTGTGAATTAAACCTCTTTTGCCCACGTTGCAGCTAGGAAAGAAACATGCGAGTGATGTTCGAGGCACTTATTGGTAGGCTTTTTCAGAATATCGAAGAGACTGTTTAGTTTTTAATGCTATGTTCATGTTTTTCCACTCAGAAGAAGTTGTAACCATATCATGTCACATTGAGTAGGGTAATAGATTTAAGGACCAAATCATGAGGTAGATATCGTGTAAGTACAGAACTCTTGTCTTGTGCACTATATGTAAACTTAGAGCATTCTTCTGCTCTTCAAACTGAATAAGCATGTACAGAAATGGATAGCTTTACCAGTGTTCAGAACACTGAAGGAAGTTAATGCTGCGATTTAATATCAGTTGTACCTGTTTCACTAGAATTTTGATTGTTCGAAAATTATAGAGAAGCTTTCTATTCAGGGTGTTTCATGACATTATTTTAACAACATCTTCTGGTAAAGTAGGGCAGAACTATCAACTTTTTCATGTGGAATTCAAGCTGGGGATTTAAATGGAACTTTGTATGCATTCATATTTGGAGTTCCACTTTAAAAAAGTGTGCTGAGTCGAATACAGGTGTTTATAATTACAGTATCTAAACTGTCTTGATTTTGCCCAATAAAAATGTCCTGTAAGTGTAATATGATTGAGTTCAAAAAAATCCATCATTCATTATGTTAAGAAATGAATATCAAATTAATTTCTGGTTTTCTTTTTCTTTAAGACAGATAAAAAGTTAAAGATTTTTGGGCATATTAATTACATATTTCCCTGATTTAGCCTGCTCACAGCTCTTTGTTTTCCTTCCTTTTTCACTGGACTTCTTAGGTCTATGGTTCTGGGCTAACTATTAGTCAATTAAAAACCTGTTTTTTAATTTCTGATATAAAGTCAGGCTTAATTCCATAGTGAGGTGTTTTGATCATTTTGGGACTAGATTGCACTTTGCTACTGTGTGATCCTGATAATCTGAAGACAAGTTCTATCATTAAATCTTATATGAACTATAACTTGCCATCTTAGGTTAACTCTAATTTGCACGAGGGTGATAATAATATCCCAAAGACATCTGTTAGAGTGGCACAGTCGCCCAAGTGCAGAATAAACCACCCTTGAGCTACTACAGGTTCTACAACTGACTTGGAGGATTTACTTACTAAAATCAGTGTCTGTGTCTCTGGATATTAAGGGCTTTCCTCATACATCAGCTTCTTTGATATCCATGGTAAGTAGTCGAGCAGTGGTAGGTGGCCACCAAAGTGGTTGATCTTCAGGCTAAATACTCACTTAGCTTTAATTTTTGACTCTTGAATCCATTCTCCTATATCCCACAGACTTAAATCAGTGGAAATCATCAATAGAGGTTTAATTTAATTCTTTTTGACCTGACTTTAGGTTGCCTGTGTGTATATGTGTACATATAGATAAAAAAATTCCCAAGGTATGTAGATTAAAGTTCATTGATAATTTAATTGCAGATTTGTCAAATTTAAATTTGCTAAAGATTTAGGTTGAAAAAATTGAAAAGTGTTAACAATTGAATTTTAATTATGGTCACTCAAGACTAAATCTGCAGGTGATAAATTCCTTAGCCGTTTTAAAATATTTTATTTATTAATTATACCTGTACAAATCTATTTTTTAATTAATGCAAACCTGCAGTTCAAGGGTATGGTGTGTTTTTCACATATTTCAGTTGACTAAATGTCTTATAACAGCCTACATTGTCATACAACACCAAAAGAGTTGTTAAAGTTAAGATCTGAAATCACCCTCTTTGAAAACTGCAAGAGGTGACTAAGTACAAAGTATTATCTCTGACCACCAGTGGACATCACCTCCACCCATCTGTTCTCTAAGAGGAGCGAAGGTCCTACTGATGGACCCCTATGGGTAGACACAAGGAGGCAGTAGATGAACCCTGAAAAATTTGCCCCTCTTATTAAGTCATGGTGCTTGTCTCCTGATGGCTTCTGTGGATGTTGGCAGGAGCAAAGCAGACAGAACATGAGGAAAAGACAAGCCTGGACTTGGCAGCAAACATCTTTTGAAGATTTTATGTGAAGTCAAAAAGAGATGCTTAGTGAGGAGATGGGAGTGTTGCCTAGCCTATTTTGTCTATTGTCACTTACCTTTCTGCATTTCTAACCAGTCAGTGCATGTAATTTCCTTAAAAATCAATATGGATAACATTCCAGTGCACATCAATGAATATGCAGAGACAGGAAACTTTTCGAGACCCTTGACTTCAAATCTCTTAACCAAATGACAAGTGCTAGCACACTTCATAGGGGGAAGCAAAACAGAACTAGGACAACTTATTCTTTGCTAGAGGTCATCACTGCTGGCTTTAATCACACCTAGCTGTGAGTACATGGGACAACCTTTTCTTTGCTGTTATTCTGTAAGCAGATTTAATGTAATGTCCCTCACAAAAACACAATAAAAATTAATCCTAAATGAGGATCCATCCAGAGATTTCTCTCAAAAGTAAATCATCAAGTTTTTAAAGGGCATGTTGTGGAAAGTGATTATCATAGTTGTCCTTGGAAATGAACGGAAGATTTTGAGAAGAAATTAGAAGATTGTTTATATTGGTGACGAATTTTTCTTCAACAGTGTATAAACCTTTGTGTGCTGATCAGTTAGGTTCATTTGCAATTAAGAAGGGAGGGAACAAGATGATTCCAAAGAAAAGCTGTATGGTATAATGTCTTCTGTTTCATACTGGAAACCGGATCCAAACTAACCTAGATTCAGTAGTTAACAGTTATTTTAGGGTCAATAGCAAAATAAAGAATTCAAGGTGGTACCTATCATTATTTTTGAAAAACTCTTTTCCACCTGAAACAAAATGTATTTGCTGATGCTAATGAACATTGGAATTGCACAGGAAATGAAGCTGGAGGCATTTTTTAAGCATTTGATTTGTATCTAATGGTCATGACAGGCACTTGTAATAAATAAGGCCAGATGTTAGATGAAAAGTCGTCTATTCAGACTACATTTAATTTTTATTTTTAACCTTGCTTCCTATATTGTTTATGCCAGTGTACACTTTTAATAATTGCAGTGGATGTAGCATCATGACCTTGCATCATAATTTTATTGAGTCTTATTGGAAAAAGTGTTTGCATAGACCCTGAAGATGTTTCAGAGGAAACACATTACATTAAGATTGTGTTTAGTGAATAAGAAGGAAGACTTTGAAGTGGATAATAATTCCTACAGATAGTATTTGCATTAATAACAAGTGCTAGAAATGTTTACATAGAATAATTCTGTCTTGATGGCTGGGGAGAATAGTAAAGATGGAAAGTGCTTCCTTGCCATTGATGTTACTTTAAGTCCATTCTAAGAGAACAGCAGAATCTGTGGCTGGTCATATGGAAAAGATTGAAAAATGCCTATGAAATCAGGAAAAAAAAAATTACTATGTTCAAGAAAAGCTCTTGTAATTTTATTGTATGCCATGAATTCAAATTTATGGCCATTTGTCAGTAAGCTAATCTGAAAGAGTTTGATTGGGAAATACCTTTACCCTTTTCCTCAGTGGGACTGAGCTTTCAAACCTATTCAAATTCATCATCAGTCTTCTACAAGTTGTCTTAGAAAGCCCGAGGAAAAATCAATGAGAATATTTCCCTTGGGGTCCACCATACTAATTACAAAAATATCCGTACTTAATACTGAGTGTATGCTTATATCTTCACAACTGATCATGAAACAGATTCACTGTATACATTCATGTGGAGCCAATGACATTGCAAGTGCTTACAGAGCCGATGTACTTTGTAATGGCTTGTGTTTACATCAAACTGTGCTTTGCACCACTGACAAAGATACATATATAACTTGCAGGGCATAACACGTGTGTTCATTTCATCACCACGTGTAAATCTGTCACATCAGCTTTGATGGCATATAACAGAACATGTCCCATTTTGAACTGGCTTTACTGACACTCTCTCTTTTGTGATAACGCTTTGCTTTTCCTAGGATGAATCACAAATGTTTGCACTCGTGCAAAGCATAAGTATAAATGTTGACACTGTCATGCAACACTGATTTCTCATCATTCCCACCAGCTGCATGATCCTATAATGTAGAATAGCAGCTGGAAACCAGTTGTGAAATAAAGGCCATACAGTTGGCTTTTGGGATCTCCTGTTAGTGTTTCAAAATTTCTATGAAGTATGACATCCTTTTTGGTTTTGTTTTTCTTTTATTTTTTATTTTATTTTTAAAGAAATTTTTAAACTCATGGAAGAATGGTGAAGGCAGTAAGAGATACAGATTTTACCCAATGTCCACCTTATTGCAGAACTCTGTTGCCTGGTCTTAACTTCAGTTTTACAGGCAAGGAGGTGTTAAATGTTGTCCCTTCTGTTCTGTGTTTTAACATGGGTGTGTCTATGTAAAATTACTGACATCTTTAGAGTCCCTTTCTTTTTGCCCAAGAATGCTATTTTGCACATGTTAAAATACTATTCCTCTTACTGGGGCTCATATCCCAGCCTCGCTTGCAGCCTCTGGAATTACAGCATGAAGATTTGACTACAAGCAGTTGGCTGGTTGCCTTCTTAGCCATTGAGACATATTTGCTTCCCGTTGGCCTGGTGGGTACCTGAGGTTTTAGAATTTGTACTCAGAGCTTGCTGGGAACTGCAAGCATGTCACTGAAGAGGGTGTCCCATTTATATCCAACCCAGAATTAGGAGGATTTCTTAGGTTGAATGGAATTCAGAAAGTGCTGCAACAGAGTTCCAAAGCTGGGTGTCCTGTGCTGCTTCCTGCTGTGACCAGTGTGCTGCCTCTGTGATCAGTGGTGCTGATGCTCTTCTGGAGGGATGGATAGCTGTAGCTTGCTTGTGGATGTTGGGTTTATTGAGCCCTGCTACTTAAAAGCATTGTTTATGAAACCAACCAAACAAGGGAATTAAACAGATTATTGGCTTATGGTAGAGCAAGTGAAAGACAGAAAGCATGTAATTGGAAGGTGGAGTGTTTTGACAGCTTCTGCAGATGGCTGTAGACAGAAGGGAGGATTGCATTCCTAAAGTGTAAATTTTTATTATTAACACTGAAATAATTCTAGCAGCTCTTTTGAGGATATTGTATTTGTCCTTAAAGTTTTACATTGGCTTTTTTTTTTTTTTTTCTTCATGATGCAGAACATTTTCCAAGCAGTTTCTATGGTAATTTTTGAAGCAATGTTCTGATTTGTTTTTACAATGCAGTGTTCTCCAGTAGGATCAGTATTGCCTCAGAGACTCTGCACTACTTTATCACTGAACAATGTTTTCATATTTAGCATCACATCTGAAGCAAAATATTTAAATAGAAGATTGTTTCAGAACAATTATTATTCAGAAATTTTTATAAACATAAAAATAATACAGTGAGGAATTTACTTTTTACATACTTTTGTCTTTTGTCTTTTAAAAACCAAAAGGATTTCCTTAGGTATTTGCTTGTCTAAATCCATTTTCTCTCCTGCATATGAAATGACAGGCTATACAAAGTGCCCAAATATTAATTTTTGCGGCATGTCTGTATATTCATCTCTCAACCTTCAGTGGATTTTCTGGTTTTCTATTAGCTTGTCCCAAACTGCTGGCAAACTAAATTTCTCCAACAGACTTCAATCCACTGCATTAAATTCCTGTTCTACGCTGCAAGGAATATTGATTATTTTTTTCTTAGCAAAGTGACAAATACCATTTTCATGACAATAATAGAGATTGATTACGATTTTATGGAACTGAGAAGGAGCTGATATTGCTGAAAGAACATTGTGGCTTCTAAAAAATTGAAGAAAAAATAATTTGAATTAATAAAGAAATTAATTCATCTGTTGATGGTAAAGCTGAAGTATTTTTTATATAATGAAAACTACAGTAAATGCATGGTCATTGCTGAAGTGAGGCAAACTTAAATTCATTTATACTATCTGGTGCCTGCAATCACTTGCAGAAATGCTAGTAATCCATTTTGAAGAGCTTAGACTATGAACTCTGTAAGACTTCAATAATTTTTTAATGGATTTTGGTATGTGTGATCACGTATACGTGATCATACTGTGTTATCTTTATCAGTGAAAGCTGGACGTGGAAGACTGAGGAAATACTGTTGGGTTTTGTGTAAACTTTATCTATTGTAAACTTGAAATAAATTTCTTTAGGTTTTTTTTTTTTTTTTTGTTGTTCTTTTTCACTTGTGTCTTAGGTTATCTGCCTTGATGGAGATATAAACTGCAGTCCGAGCTCCCTTATTCTTGCTCTTACACCTTACCTACTCTAAATGAAGCCAGATAGAGAGACAGCGAGGCTTCATGATAAGACTTGAATATTTGAATGTGACACAGGATTTGTTTATTAATGACATAATATGAAAGCCAATTATAACAACAGAATTCATGCAGGGTGTAATAACATATACCACTAGCCTGTTCTTTTATATTTGCCTTAAACAAAACCTGTTAATGGACACTTTCATATAGGTAGGGTTTTCTGTGTGTGATATGACTAAAATTCATGTCACGTTCAACAACATTATATCTATCTTAAATCTTGTTTTTAGCTTCATATATTTTCCTGATTGATGTATAATTGAAAAACTAAGGTTAGAGTTAGAGGAATGTAAGAGTTTCAAACAAACTGGAAGGTAAGACAGAGAAGAAAAAGTGTTGTGTGATTTTGCATTTAGTTTATTCTCTGACTTCTCCATCAAGAAATACGAAGAACTACATTTTTATTCTGGGAAAAGAAATTCAGCAAAGTTAGCTTAGAGAGATAAGCCAGAGTAGCATGTAAAACTAATTAATTCTGTAGCTCTGGCACATGTGATGTATCAGTACAACTTGGAAAATTTTAGTCCTTCTTCCATAAAAGAAGTTGTCAATAATCACAGTTCTTATATAGTGTTGAGCAAAACATAAACCTGGTTTGAGGCCAGACACAAAGAAGCATTTCAGAAATAGGGGTTAGGGCATTCTTTTTGCCTTGTTTAGCATACTTTCAAGTATGTTCATATTTTTTTGTTTGTTTCTTATAATTCCAGGTTGAATATAAACATTTAAGCATTTTTCTTGTGTTTTGTTGTTGTTGTTGTTTTGGTTTTTGGTTGGTTGGTTGGTTTTTTTACTTGAAGGAGTGAGATAATGTATCCTTTCCCTTCTACTAATGCTATATACACATATTTGAAAAAAATGCAGAGCAACAAAGCTGGGAATGTAGTATTCAAATAAAAAAGCAAAACAAATAAATGAGTACCTACGTCCCACTGTGAAACTTCCATAGGAGTTTAGTGATTAAAGTAACAATAGAGGTAATTTCTGCGTTTGGCTTACCATGAGCTTCTGAACTGTTCATGTACTGTTCAAACATTTCCAACTGTAAACTTGCAGTACAAAAGTTCTTTCAAAAGTGTGTGTAAAACTGTCCAGTGGGAGAAAGTAAAATGCCCTCATTATAAAAAATAATGTCTTTGACCTTTTAAATGGCAGCTGTAAGACCAAAACAGCTGGATAAACAGGTTGAACTCTTTTGAGGTGGCAGTTGTCTCTCAGGAGACAAGTCTTTGAAATGTCTCTATGAAAGCGGCGATGATTTATTCTGAAGGTATTGTGATTTGCTCATGGGTGGTAAAATTTCAGTGATAGTACATCCACCAGGTTATTTGGAAGAGCAGTTGGCTTGGACTCTGCTCTTATATCTTCTGTGATTTTTTCAGGATGTGCATCTGGGATTTGCAGGAGCCCTGGTGTCATTCACTGTTGGCTATAAATTGTAAAAGGTTGGGCTTCCCCTTGACTAATCTACAGTGTCCTAACAAGCATGTTTGTGTTCCAAGAAGTCAGGCACTTGGCACTGTTAATGATTTAGGAGCAATCTCACTTTTCCCTAGGTTTTCTTCTTGGAAATCCAACTCTGGCCGAGTGGGATTGAGGGATTGCTGTTAGACTTACGTGGAGCTGGTCAGGATCTTGTGATTCCTTAGAGTAGCCACATTGCTGCACAGTTGTGGATACTCTGCCACTAGTGTCTCCTTTGGTCCATGAACAGGTGGAACTGCACTTGTGGGAAGCTAATGCTGATTAGCCCTCAAGAACCCATTTTACAGGGCAGAGAATGATCAGGGATATCTCTATTTCCGGCTACATACTTCAGCCTTGCTCCTCAAAGCATGGTGAATGTGGCCTCTGTGGTGACCATGGGCATGGTGAACTCACTGTGGTACTACCTGGTTGGCCGCCTGCAGTGTGTTTTAGCATTTGATTTAGACTCCATCCATGATGGTACTGTCTGGTACTGTATAATATTTTCAATGATACATTTCACTGCTGTTTTCTGGTACAAATTGCTAAGTTCAGAGGCTTTTTTTTTCAACAAACTGTGTGGTTGTAAGTGTTGTGCTTCCACACCGTCTTGTGAAGCAGTAAAGTTCAGTGGCCATAAAATGGCATCAGAAAAATAGTTAAAATGCACTCTGTGACTTTTTGCTGGAACAGCAAATTAGCCTGCTTTGTTTATAACAAAGTAATTCTATTTGACTGCACAAGGCCAGGCAAATGTTTTGAAAAGTTATTTTAAATATCATCCATTGTTTGAACATACACAGTCAGAAGTAATGTATGACCAATGAAACAACACATGAAATTCCTCATTGGAATACTGGCTGAATTTTATTTTAGTTGTTCTCATTTTGGCTTGGTGTTCCTGAAGCAGTGCTATAGAAATTCTGCTTAAAACTGTGTTACACAAATTCATATTTGTGGCTAATTTTGGAAGTGTAATGAAAGAACATTAAAAATCATTAAAACTGAATATAATGCTTGTATGTGATTGATGACTAAATTATCATTGCATTTGCTGATCTTTTAATATCCTGGTTTTGTAGTGAAATCTTTAAGCCTTTGGCCGGATTAAGGACTGTGGGATGAATTTCTACTTTCATGCAGTCAGTGAAGGACTCTTAAATCAGTCTCTGGAGTTATTTAACAGTTACCAATTACTCCTGTGTTGTAAACAATCAAAGTGCTTGTATCTGCAGGCAGTAGATAACCTGAAAATCAAATATATCAGCTCTGCCCAGATCCTTGAGGAGATTATCCTGTCAACTAAAACAAGAATTAAAGATGTGATTGTAAGTAACATTCGTGGGGCAAGCGGTTTAGCAACATTAATTTGAAATTTAAATAAAGAACCACCTGTAGCAGGCAGTTGACATTAGCTATACATCTAGCAGAAAACAAAGCCTTAAGAAACTTGCAAGCACATATACGTTCCATTGACTTTGCCTCCTGATTGTTTTAGGTTATGGTTTGCCATCTTCCAATGTGGGGGCTTCCTTTTCCTGATCCTTGCAAGGAGATCTGGTGTATAACATTGATCCCTTCAGAGGTGTTAGAAACCTTTACAATTTGGCTTCTTTGAGTAGTGGAGTGACTGATAGCCCTACATTTTATTTTCTTGTGAAAGGCTTGTGTTTATGGCTAAACGCATGTTGTGGGGATTTTACTTTACTATGAAAATTAATGAGCTAATTAATTAAATTGAATAGTGTTTCTGACCAGTTACTAGCAACTTTTTTCTACTTTCGTTTCTCATTACCAATGATGAGAAAAAAACTAATCATCTAGAAATATCTCAATCTCTAGCTATTAAGTAAATGAGAAAAATGAAGATTTTTATTTAACATTATTTTAAATGTCATCAGTATTAGAAATAATATAAATTTTAATGACCATTTACACTTATTCATGCAGCACTCACGGTATTAGGGATTTGGCCATCTAGTACAAGTGCTGGAATACAAAAAGAGCTTCCAAACCAGTAATATTGTTGCAGATATTTTCATTGAGAATACTAGGCTGACACTGCTATATGTGGATGGTTGTGTTCATAGTTTAAGTGCTAAGCTTTGTTCTCTTATTTCAAGGGGAGGATAGTGCTAACAATTTCTTTATAGTCATTTGTGATGGAAATATTTGGTAAATAAATGAAATGGAGGGGAAAGAGCAAATCTGTTAGCTGCTGTTTTCTTGCATTGCCTCTCTTTATTTATTTTTTTTTTTTCCCCTCTTGAAGATAACTATTTAGTCCATTAGTGGGTTTCTTTCCCTTCCAGGCTGGCTTCCTGTAGGTTTCACTGTGGAGTAGCAGGTGTACCATTCCAAAGTGTCTTTACAAGTGGCTCAGCAGGGCTTCCTCTGCCATACATTCACTGGAGACAGCTCATCTGTTTAATCCTTATGTTTTAGTCAACCTTTCTTATTATGCGGACAGGGCTCCCATGCTCAGCTGGATTTTGACTCTCAGAATGAATTGATGGAGCTCTTTGATCTTTGCTGTGTATTGCATCTGTTTCATCTTTCATCTTAATGCGTGATCTTCCTAACTCCTAGCTAGCACTTTATTTTGTTTATTTTACTGTTTTGCACTTGAATCCATTGATTTTATTTTGTTCTTTTTGGCATGCCTTTTTATTTTCAGTGAACTTGATTGCACAGCTTTAGCAGTATGATAATTAACTTGGTACAGATATTTAGAATGTAGGCAAAGACTCAGCTATTTTGCTTTTAAGTTTGGCACTTTGTGTTTTAGAGCCTTGATTAGAATCCTTAAAAAGTATTTGTGTAGTTTTTTTACAAACTTATCGATTACTGCAGCTGGTATTTGTGATAAATAGAGGAAATGCCAAAGGATCATAGGATGTGATGGTACAGACGTTTGAAATAGTCTGGTACTGGATATGGACACCTGAACTACAGAGCCATTGAGCAGTAGTTTGCAGAGCTGATATATTGCAGAATTTTCTTGAGGTATATCACCTTGACAACCTGACACATGGGCATATATTTAAGTTCATCCCTTCTAAATTCCTGTTCAAAATTAAGCAGCTCCTTAGGAAATGTTAAGCAGTAATACTTTTCAATAACTCTGGTTTTATTCTACTCTAGGCAGTTTTGATTCAAAATTTCATGTTCTAACTCAGTTAAATGCTGAGTTACCTTTACATTTTGGGTTAGTTTTTCTTTTCCTACTGACAGCCAGTAAGGGATCACTCTTTTTCAAATGAAACCAACAAATGAAAAATTTTTGGTTCTACTTTTTATTTGAAAGTATTAATAGAACATTTTCTAATGGTGGGATTGATTCCTGTACTTATACAATAGAGTTTAAATTCCGTTTTCAAAAAGATTTAAATCAGTGTTCAATTTTAAATGAGAGGAGCAATTTAATTTTTCTCCTGATCAATAATGCTAGAGTAGCAAGAGAATTTTCAAGTGAGGAAAGAGGTCTGCAACAGCTAAATTCTTGTGCCTTTGCTCACGGGAGGTTTGATGTATTTCTCTGCAGTCTGGCAAACTTGCAGATATGGTGTACTCAGAGCTATTTACTATTTTGCTGCATATACTGGTCATATTTTTGGGAACACACAACATCTGGATGCTGTAATTTACTTTTTCAAATTGTTCTTTCTCTGGAGAAGTCTCCTTATGTAGAACTTCCAGCTCCCTGTTTGGTGCAGTAAAGCCCGGGGCAATTGGTAGTTATATAATGGAGATGGATCCTCCAGCAGTGATTCTGTGGTCAACTACATATGACCCATTCAGGCACATTATAGGGGAATCTTTTAAAACAAAAGAACAAAAAACCAAACAACAACAAGAACAACAAAACCTCTAGTTTTTGGGAAACAGCAACATTTTTTCTTTTGAACTTGTTAGGCTTTATTTAAAAGAAACACAGAACCATTGCCTCACAAAATTCTGTATGTAACACATGATTTTGTTGTGGCATAGGTAGATAACACAGCTCCTAATGATAATTTCAGTAATGAAAAAGTAAAAGGACCTAGAACTGTTATGATCCAATTACATCTGCAACTGCAAAACGAATTAAAAAAAAAAAAGATAATTTGATCATTTTTTCATGATATAATAAATATCTCCATAGTAAATATCCCCCCCTCCTCCCCACAACAAGCAAACAAAAAAAAAACCCTACCCCCAAGCTATGGTTTACTTACTGTTAGACCTTCTATTTAGATACTGCTTGACATAAGACTCCATAAAACTCTCTGTCCTCTGGTACTGAAAATGATGCAAAACAGCCGTTAATGTGCAGGCCAGTTTTAAAATATATAAGAAAGAAACTTCAAATTTGAAAAAAAAATTATTACTGACTTGACCTCCTTGACCTCCTTGTTATCTTTTTTTCTTTTTTTTTCCTTCTAATTTCTTTGGGGTTATTGCTTTTTTACTGTTCTGAAATGAATCAGGTGTAAAGTATTACCTGTCAGAAAAACAGCTAATTGTATTGAAAGAAGCTCATTAAGTGAATTTATAAAATTATTAAAATCTTGGATGCCTGTGTTGGGCAGTTTCACAATTTGATACCTCTCTTCATAAAATCCAAAATGTAACTATGTTAACTCTATACTTTTTAATTAATTATAAACAGACAATTTTAGGGGGTTTATATACTAAATTATTTTTTATAATTTTCCTGTCAGTTGGGTGTTTTGGTTTATGTCCCTTTGATTGTATCATTGAAATTACAACCTTTCTAATGGATCATGTACCAGAGTTTGTTTCTGCTACATTATTAGTGTTTTACATGTTTCAATTTTATTCAGACATAATGGATAATTTTATGAAACTACTTCAGGTATAAGTGCAATTTTTATTTTGGGGAAAAATATAAAATGATACATTAAATGTAAGTACTATACAATCTAAAGAGATTGCATTGCTGTAACATGGCATTATGTTTTCTCCAACGTATTTTGTGTTTGCTGTCTCCAGAACCAGCATTTATTTAATTTAGTTGTTATTTTGTTCTATGTGTGTGTAAGTCTGCCATTCCAGTTCCAGTTTATTGCAGGTGAGAACTTTTGCACAGGAGGTGCCTTCAGTCTGTAGAATAGGCTTTTTAACCACAAAATTAGGAATGAGTTTTCTGCAAAACTGTGCAAACTTTACCTTTAAGGAAGATCTATGTGTAGCTCCTGGAGCCTTGGTACTCACTTGACCTAGTGAGTGACTATCTCAAAAAGTGCTTTATACGTAAAAAAAATACCTTTCCATTAAGACAGTGCAAATTTTTTCTTGTTTCATCTTTACAGAACGATACAACCCCCCCAATACAAAATTGTTAGTCTGAATGTTAATGAATTATTTGCCTTTTTAAAAAATAGGCAAATTACTGAAAATAGAATTCATTTTTGTAGATTTCATCTCAGTTTTAGTTTCCTCTTCACATGAGCCTTCCTATTTTACAGATATGATGTCAGTTCTTTAACCACGCACTCTTGGTACTGATCAGTCTTTCTGTTACACAGGGTAAGGGTATTGAAATTCTTGTCAAATGTGTTGCATTATGTGTTGCATAATGTGTTGACTTCCATGCCATGCCTGGGCAGAAGTTGGGAGCCTACATCAGGGAAGAAATTGCTCCCTGCTTCCTCTTACATTTTTTAATGGGCACCTGTTACTGGGCATCATCAAAGGCAGAACGCTGATATGAGACAGTGTATATTCTTACTGGTCAGTTTAAGAAGAGGATTGTTTGATTACTGGTGTAGGTAAGAGAATAGCAGGGCTATGGTGCAAGGAAATAGGAGTAGCAAGGAAAAACAATTTGCAGCTTTCAGGCTCATCTGCATGTGGTCATAGCAGAACAGAAAAAAGTCCTTTATTTCACATCTCCTCACAATATTAAAGTGGGATAAAACTGGACCTGTATCATGATCCAGGTGGAGAAATGGTATGTTTCCCCTTTTTCTTTGTTCCTAGAATATAGACATGATTTTTTCTCTTGCAATGCATTAATATTTTACCTCTGTTCATTCTGTGCTAAGGATTGACACAACGTGTGGCTTCTTCACATCTGCCTCATGGTGCTTCCCCCTTGAGAAGTTATGTGTGACCTTTGCAGACATTGTTCTGCACTGTGAAATTTTATTATTTCATTCTTTTCAGTGAAATATATGTGAAGTTTATGGTGCAGGCTAGCTCTTGATTTGCAGAGCAGTGCTGAAAATAAAAATAAAAAGTATCCATGACTATTTTAGATGCATATGCTGTGCCAAAATGAGAAACTATACCATAAGCTCTCTGTCAGTAGTTACATATGTTCTTTCGTGAAGCGAGGGAGGAATCAATGAGTAAGAGGGTCAGTGTATCATGAAGACTTCAAAGCTTCTGATTTCAGGAGAGGTTCACTGAAGACGGATGTCACTCCTTGGACCTGGGCTCTGCTACATGTGTTCCTCTAAACCTGGGTACCCTAGACTAGTATCTGTGCACTATCTTGTATTGGCTTTGTGCCCTTGTGTTGTGTTTTCGCTTCTCCTAGTTTTTGTGTTGTAGTACAGTCAAACATGTAGGCTCTTTATTAGTTGGCAGCTGCTGAACATTAAAAGTTAATTTAAAAACCCACTGGATTGCAATGTAAAGTGTTCCTTTCATTACATTGTTCATTATTTTAAATGTATAATTTACATATATTATTGCTGAATTTCACTTAATTTTTTGTAATGGGGTACTGAATGGAAGATTTATGAGGAGTACAAATGGAAGGTTTATTAGACAGGAATTTTTAAGGTTAAACTTACGAATCAGTATACATAACTAAAACTGAATGGGTTTATGTCAGTCTGGAATGGTGAAATATTATTGTGACTATTGATCAAAATGTTTAACAATTTTTCTTTTCTTTAGATAATGGATCCTTGTATTTTATAGACTTCCTTCTGGGTTGGGATTTTCTTGTGTGTGTGGTTTTTTTATTTTCTTCGCAGATTTCTGTGTTCTAGGAATGTAGCAAATGCTGTGGAAATCCTGGAGCAATCTTGTCTTTAACAAAATAAACCTCTCCTTTGAGCCTGTACCAGCATTATCAGGGTCATGGCTAGTGTTTTGTTTTTTCAAACTGCATATAGTTTTAGTTAACCAGGGCCTATCCTTTGCTGCATCTCTCTCCTTTCTAATGAAATTTTACTTTTACCTGACTCTGAGTTTACTCTTCCTTTGCCACTCACTTTCCTTTTCTCCTCCTTTATCAGATACATTGTCTAGTTACTTTCATGGAGGTCTTTGTGGACTTTCTTTGTGTATTCCCCTTAGTAGCTATACTCTTCTCTGAACCTCTTGTTAAATAGAGGATTTGGTGATTCTAATATTTTTGTATCAATGGAAAGGAAGAAAAAACAACTGAAAAATGCTGCTTTTTCAAAATGTTTGAGGAAGGTGGGGGCCAAAATTACTAAGAGGAGTTGCCCTACCCTACCAATTACAAATGTAATTCCCGTAATTTGGATCATCTCATAAATTTTATTATTTCTGTTGCTTTTGTCTTAGCCAGTTCATATACAAATAGAACAATTCAGCTTGGAAAAGATCTTCAGAGGTTGACTAGTCCAGCCTCCTACTCCACGTAAAGTTAAAACTGAATTCAGAGCAGTTAGTTGAGAGACAGTACATCCAATGTGCAAGTTGTTCCATCAGTATCCAAGTATAGAAATAATTGCTTAACAGATTCCTGTCATTCTGTCCTTCATCCTAGAGGAGAGCACAGTGACCAACGTAGTTGCCTTTTTTATAATAGCTGAGGGTAGATAAAGGTAATTCTATATTTCACACAGTGAACTCTAAAGTAATGAAAAAGAAAAAAATGTGAATAAAGGGAAAACCTGATGTAATTACTGAAAATAGATACAAGTAAGTGATTCTGGGGTGCCTAGTTTGATCCCTCTTTCATGCGTCTCATAAATAATTGGTCGGGTCAGACTGTATCTGCCAGAGACTATTCTTTTTGTTTTCCATTTTTGCCAGCTCAGAACTCTTCTAAAGGCTTAGAAACCTAGCTGGGTCTATACTGGTGGCTGACTGGAGATACCACTATGGATAGTCTGTTGGATAGTCTGATGATTTTGGTTCACCTGTCAGAAAAATGAACCATGGCAGCCTCCTATTTTTGTATTATTCCAAAGTCCCTTGTTTTTCTGCTATTTCCTCTTGCCTTAAAACTCAGTGCTAGGATCAACACTACTTCTTCATATTTAATGGCTGTCTAAAGAAACCAAGATCTGATTTGAGTACAGCATTAGAATTGAGAATAAATAGTTCACAAAGGGCTTCCTTAATTTATGGATAAAATCCTCTTGGCAGTAGATATTTTAATAAACTGAATTAATCATTTTATTTGGGCTAGGACTGAAGTTTTTAATAGACGGTCTGGCAGTGCATGGATGACAATGTGTTGTGGAGGTATTTGAGCTAGATCTCAATTTCTTAATGATTTAGATATAGGCCGCAAAGCGGAACAGGCATAATCTTCAATATCTGCCTGAGAAGCTGAGTAAATACGTCACCAGTCATCCAGAATGAATGAAATGGTGACATTACATCTGAGGATGTAATTCATTTTCTTGTCTTCATCCTTTCCAATAAATATCAGAAAGCAATTAGTTGTGTTTAGTAATTAATTATGAACACCTTTCCTGTATAAACTCATAAACTTTAAGAATGAGAAAGTTACAGAAGACAAAATTTGACTTCTGAAAGGTAAAGGAGGTTCTGGCAACACTGTAATTTCAAGGGCTGCCCCAGCTCGTGTTACAGGCATGGCTGCAGTGCCACATTTGTGTCATTCGGTGGCAGAGAGGACAAGGTGAGGTCTTCCCCTGGTGCTCTGACCCACGTGGGCTCCCAGGATTTCTCAACAGCCTGACATTATTGCTTTTCTGTTTGTATGTTACACTTGAGAGGCGGCGGGCGTTGGCCGAGTGGCGTAGGCCCCCGCCTGTGGAGCCGGCTCCTCCTCTGAGGACGCAGGTTCGAATCCTGGAGGAACTCGCTGTCACCGTCCGAGCTGCTCGGCCGTGGCAAGATGAACCTCAGGAGTAAAGGGAGCGGGGCCAGTTCTGCGCACCCTGTGCCTCACTTAAAAAATCCATTGCGCAGGCTTATCCCAAGATCTTCGTTCGCGAAGTCCAGCCAACAACAACAACAATTTCAAGGGAGTGAGGTCAGGGTGTAATTGTTACTTCCACAAGCTTCTATTTTCTAACGATATTTTCTGTTTGGATTTGAAGAAAATGTGCAAATTTTTGCTGAACTGCATGTGAAAACTTTCACGAAAAGAATGTATTGCTTTCAATGGATTTACTAAAAACAGAGATAATTTCTTATTGTAAAGTCCAGATCATCTTCATGATTGAGACAGTATTACTGGATACCGCCTTAAATATTAAACTAGCTTTCACTTAAGGTGAAATAAACATAAGATTATGTTTTCTGGAAAGCAGTCTTTGATCCAAGTGCCAGGGTTGCCAATGTACCATAAATCCAAAAATGGTCATAAAATTTTTTGCATGTCCTTATAAATTTGTGTTAATTGACTAATGTACTCTGCTCTATTTAGTTAAATGGAACTGTCGGCAGGCATTTTGAAACATATCAAGTTAGTTAGTTGATGGGGGATTTTTACCAGAAAACATTACTGTGATAGCTTTTATTCTGTTGTAATCTTTGTTTCTACTTCATATGAACTACATTCCAGTACTTTGCAATGTATTTGGTTCATAGAAAAAGGTCTTAGAGTAAGAGCACATGATTGGCCAATGCTGTAAATGAAAAGACCAAATATACTCTTGTTTTCTAGAGCAAAGCCAAAACTCACTATCAGCTCAAATTCTGTTAGGAATGCTTTTATATTTTGTGCTTATAAAGTATTTGTGTGTCTAACCTTCTCAAAGTGTAGGCTTCACTACTGGGGTTTTATATATGATCAGACTAGTTGAGAGGAAGAGGTATATAGAGAAGCCTTTAATAGTAGCTAACTGCTTCTGTGGGCCCAATTAAGACTATATAACTGTGAAACAGAATCCCCTGAGTAATGGTGTGGTCCGCTTGCCTGGGTTTTCTCAAGCTGGGGGAAGGAGGCCTGGAATAAGAGAATAGCCAGTGCAGCCGTGGGGGGAAAAAAAATAAATTGAAGAGTTTTCTTAGAGAAAAAAAAAAAAGGAACCCAAAACAAAGAAACAAAAACAAAACAAAAACAAAAAGCAGGGAGCGTTAACAAAGGGTGAGGTCAGCTTTGCGTATGCACTGCATTCTAGACTTGACAGTGTAGTAGCTGTGCCTGAGATCTGGATGTGTTGTTGGTCCAAAATCAGTCTTGTTGCTCCTCAGAAGGCAATGAGAGATAATAAGTACTATTCACCTGATTGCCTTCCTGTTCTGAGACAGCTGGTGACGCT
Source organism: Formicarius rufipectus (assembly GCA_013399695.1). Classification (NCBI taxonomy): domain Eukaryota; kingdom Metazoa; phylum Chordata; class Aves; order Passeriformes; family Formicariidae; genus Formicarius; species Formicarius rufipectus. The sequence goes on along the minus strand of VXAU01000987.1, from coordinate 382,162 downwards.
TGTCTTCCTGATAACCAGGAGTTTCAGATCTAAGGCAGGGATAAAGAAAAGCTGGGAGCTTGCTGAATCTAAATTTGACAGTCGATGGCTGTGTAGAGGGTCAGGAGGGATAGAATCTGTGACACGTATAAGAAAGGAACAAAATTTATCTCCTCTGGTTGCAATGATTAGATGTCTCTTTGTCTGGCTTTCTTACAGTGGATGATTGATTGTACCCGCCAGCTGGCTAATATCATAATTAACAAAGTTGCTACCATGTCTGAGAAGTTTAATCGAAAAAATTGCTGGCAGTATGATGCCATTGTCACAGAGATCAGAAGCGCTGCAGTGTTGACTTTTGTACTGGTGGAGCCGCAGGACTATGTAGATGTGCTGAAAAGTCTTTCACTAGGATAACTAAAGGTATGTTTCTTTCCCTATACATTTCTTCACTGCTAGTTCTCTTGGAAAATGAAATACATGGTCCTTTGATGATACTTTTACTTTCAGGGTGCCACGTGAAGCTATTCCGTTGTATTTTAAAGCAGTTGCAATAATAATCTAGAATATGTTTTATCAATGCATCAAAAGGTGAATAATCAAGACTAATACAGTGCTACTCACCCTTTTTAAGTGGTCTTCAGCATCTTGTCAGATGTTTTTGCAAAAAGTATGAATATGGTTGTTTTCATAGCTAGTATTCTCAGAAGTATTACAAATGCCGTTGACAGTCTGTGTTCTAGGAACTTGTAGTTCAGTTTGGGTTTCTGTTTTGCAATATTTCTTTCTATACATTACTTCAAGTTAGAATGTAATTTAAAAGGTATGAAAACCACCCAATAATAGGGAAAAACCTGGATTCTTGTGTCTGCAATTAAGTGTTAGACTGTCTTGCCAATATACTCTGTTTCATATAGGTATATTTGTCTGTGTGTTTGTGTGTGTGGAAGGAGAGCAGCATCGGTGCTGTTAGCTGGAGATTCACTTCACAGCACCTTTGCAAAATACTGCTTGAGAATCTCACTTCTTTTGTATGTTTATCTAGTTTTCTAAGTTAAAAATTACTCTGCTGAGCTCTTTTTCTTTGCAATTGTATTTTCACATGTGTGTGTGCGTGCTGTGTGGTAGTTCAGTTATGCTCTGGAGTGTGTTGAAAATGCCAGCCTGACATATTGCTAATGAGTGTGCATATTGACAGTGACGGGGGCGTGTGTCTGTCTGTGTGCCATATATTAAAACAAAAAGAGGAGAGAGACAGAGACAGAGAGAGGCAGAGAGACAGAGAAGGAAATATTGGGATGGGAAAGAACAGTTTATTTACATTACGGTATGTCAAAACGTTATTATGGCTAAAAAATCAATTTTAAAATGATGTGAGATTTTTTCTCGCAGAAGCTTATGTGACCATGGTAGGAGAATAAGAGAGACACATTTATTTTTGTGGTATTTGTTTTTTTCTTCCCAAGTAATTCTGACATTTTGGTAGCAGTTTCTAAAATTCGGGAAATGAATTGTTTGCATTGTGTTTCAGTTCCGTAATGAGTTGTCCCTGAGTTTTATGTTGCTTTTCTCTCTATCTTTACAGGTAAAATAGTTCTGACCATTCAGATGGAATTGTTACAATAGACTTTTGAAAGAATGTATTGCTGTGTAGCTAACGTAGCTGATATTTACCTGAAACCAATGTTTTTTTTAGGGTGTGCTCTTTGATAGTTTTCTGTTTAGACTAAATAATTTTCTAGCTTTGAGCTGATATTATTGAAATGGTAATTTAAAGGCAATCCTGATTTGAATTTTTCAGAGATTTTTTTCAGTTCTCAGTCAATTTAATAGCGGATAAATTGTTCCTAATTAGTAGACCAAATTGAAAGAACTATATATATTTTTTTTAATTTCTTTATTTATTAATGGACTATGTCCCAAAACAGACTTCTGTCATGTAACAAAATACTTCTTAGGAGGCCATAAACATATTCCTATCATTATTATTATTCCTATTCTTGGTAAGGGATTCTAGGTTTTAACTAATCCATTTAAATCTGTTGCTTTTCAAAGAGCTGCTAAGCAAAATAAAAATCTATATTTTGTTTTGAATAGAAAATGTTGTGAACAGTGGCAAAATAGATTAGTATTGTGATTGCACACAATAGGGAAGCTTAAGTCACTAAAATAGTATATTGTTGTTCTAAACTAAAGCCTTAAATATTTTGTGTAATCGAGACCGCGCATTGTTAGAACTCGGTTGGAGTATCAAATGGTTGTGAGGATTAGAGCAGACAACTAAAGCAATGTCACAGTAGATGAGGCTGGTTTTTAACAGGATTATCTTCTGAGATATGTAGAAATGAGCACTTGTAGTAGTTTCATAGGAATTAATAATTTTAGTAAAATGTTAATGGTAAATGTGCTAATGTAAAGAATTAGAGGATTAGTGCTGCATTCTTTTGCATGAAAATAAGAATATAATAAACGTCCTGCAGGTGACTGAAGCAACTGCAATTTTATTGGAGATTAAAGTTTGACTGACCTTTGCTGAGGTGATTAACCCTTCTGAAATTAAAAGCCTGTAGTAAATTATTCTGTCCAATTTAAATGCAAACACAAATGATACAGCATACTGTTCTAAGTGTAAGAGAAAAAAATTTTTTAATTTTCCTTTTGCACTCAGTGAGATGTGATTGCAGACAGCACACTGGGCTGTGGTAGAACTGGCCACTGGCAACTCGCTGTTGCTCTGCTTGTTCCCGCTGGAGCAGCTGTGTCACAGGGACGCTGAACTTGGGAGCAGCTGCCTGCAATGAACCTTCACATGCAGGAGTCTCGACAGGAGTGCGTGCAAGAATGTCAACAAGGTAAGCACTGCAAATCTCTGTGGGCATCTTGTATCTGCTAGTGTAGACTTCGAGCCAGCTGATGAGTGCCCGAGACAGCTGATGAGTGCCCGAGCAAGCAGTGTGACACAAGTGAGAGTCCCAGTCTGGTCTCACAAGGCCGCTTGTCAGAGCTGGGTTGCTTACATGTGAGGACCACTGCAGAACTAAAACCAAAGTTTCATGTATGTTATTCTTGGAGTTGTTTTGTCCTTTTCCCTAGTCCTTAAAAGTCAAAAATTCAAGCCTGCAAAACTGCACTTTTTGACTGACAGAGCACTTTCCCAAGTGCAGGTCGAGAGCAAGTATGTGAATTGCTGCACTCCTTCAGGGTTGTGATTCCCATCCTTCTCACAAATGTGAACAAGTGGTTTCCTAGGTTGGAGTCAGTATGTCATGCTGGATGTATAGAATCAGGACACTATCTTAGCAGCTGTCTAAAGGTTGAGGGATTACTTGCATGTGTAAAGTAATTTAGATGGTCATCGGAATCACAGTGGCTGTGCTACTGAACAGCATTTGAACACCTAGAACATAAATTTCCAATAGATTTTATAATTATGAATCACCTTACAGTTGGCATGTCTGTGTGTGAACATTATTATTTAATATTAAATTGGAAAGACCTCAGCAATATGCTTGTTGCATTTTTTTATACATCTTTCATTTGAAGTTGAACACTTAAAGTGTACCAGATACCAGAGTATCTGCCTTGCTTTTTAATTTTTTTATCAGACAAGTGAATGTCTGGTCGGTGATTTGTTTTATAATGAGTTACCCTTAATTTTCCCAGAGTATGAGATGAGTATTGCTACAAAACAGCATACTGTCTCAAAGTAGTTCTGGAGGACTATAATGACTCTCTGAGGACTTAAATTTACAAAGACTAGAACCAGTATAAATGAATCCAGTTCACATATTTTAATTGCTTTTTTAAAAGAAATTATGTATTTGCTAAAAACACTGAAATAGTGGTACATTAGAAGCAGTTTAGCTACTTGAATTTAGTTCAATTTGCAAAAACAAGCCCTTGAAGCATTACTGTCTCCTTCCTCCACCTGCCGGTCCAGGAAAGTGAGGCAAGTGGGTCAGGTCTGTACCTAGGGTTCTTCATGGTCTTTGGCACACACTGTGCTGGATCACACTACTATGAATTTTTGTCCTTTATTTTTTATTACTATTATTTTTCTTTCTTTTTTATTCCTCTCCCTGACCACTTGAGAAGAGATAAAATGGCTCTTTGAAGGCTTTTGCTTGCATGTCAGCAGCAGTAGTGCTGGGCTGAAGGGCAGAAGGGATACTGCAATTGTTTGGTCTTGAGTGGACTTTCTGCCTAGTAAAATTTCCTACTCTTTCATGCAGCTGCAAGGCATTAAAATGATAATGAATGTGCAGTCTGCATTCCATATTCAGTTTTTCTCCTCGCTTTTCATCGAGGAAGATTTCATATTGCATCTGTCAAGGTAGGGAAGTCCAAGGAATTGCAGTTCAGAAATTAAGGACCCTGAGGTAGCAGCTCACTTCTGTCTCATCTTTTCATTTACACTTTAAACAGCCTTCAGAGAGCTGGGTTGCTGCTTCTGGGACCCACTGAAGAAAGTGAGGAATAGATAAAAGCTAAACTTGTGGTGGAGTGACCTAAATGGAACAGCTGGCAAAAGTATAGAGGGGATCCTCCAGGGTACTGAATTATACCTTCAGGCTTGGATTAGTGGGATGTTTAACAAAGAGATCCATTTGCCAAAAGGATCTCTGCCTGATTTTTAATTATGGAACTAGCACTTCCTTCAACATTTGTAAATTATTGAGCTTTTATTCCTCATGTAAAGTGTAGAGTACTAATTGTTGGCTTTTGGCTCTTGCTTTTGCTTTTCTCAAACTAAAAATTTTTGCATGTCTTTGATTTAACCCTATGAATACTGAGGACATAAAACATTTCAAAAGTTTGTATGTTATGAATAATGATTTGCATGCTCTATGGAGAAAATAAATGAACTTTAAATATATATTGTTTTGCTTATAATTCTGGAAAATTCTTGAGTGCTTGGAGTAGGATGAAAATTTTCCTTAAATTGAGGAAAACAATATATATAGATTCTTTGTAGTCATACATATCTATAATAATTTAGGTAATGATATTAGGTATATAGCATCCAATATTGGGGTTTTTTGGAGTTGTTTTAGTAGCATGATGCCTCCATCCTTTCCTCCATATTTTATAGTAAAACAATACAGGAAAAGAAAACCTATGGAGCTGCATATATGGGAAACACCTATTGCACTAACTTTCATATATAGCATTTTCTTTTATGAGATACCCATTACATCCTTGTCTGTTATCAACTGATACTACCATACATTTATTAAACCTCAACATCAGAAATCCCTTCCAAATTGCATGAAATGATACTCTAGCATGATATAAAATTTTAAAATGGGTGATGCATCAGGAAAATTCATAATTAAGTAGTAATTTCTGAGATATATATATATATATATATGTAGTGAAGAGATGCTCCTAACTGTCGTGTTATATTTAGTGATGTAGTCAGGCAGAACAGACAAGGCAGCATAGTAAAATATTTCTGGAAAGTCTGCTGGAATACTTACTATATCTGACTACTTCAGGCAAAAAATATATTAGCAATGTGGGAGGTGGAGGAGGGGGAACGCTAAGATGTTGTGACTGTACTCATTTCCCACAGACTGTAACATCTAAAATAAACACTATTAGTCATTACACCTTCTCTTTCGCGCTTTTGAGAAAACACTTGTCAAGCAGGGCAAGTTCTTTCAAAGACAGGTCACATAAGACTGTTTTGATAATCTTCACTGCATGTCAATGTTAATAAGTCACATGAGAGATTGGACAGATGCTTGGCATGCGAGATGACATGTTGGTGAGTGTTTCTCTCTTGCAAGAGAACGGAGAAAAGGTGAAGTTGTAATGTTGTTTCCCTTTACCAATGCCCCCAGTGGCAATGGCATAGTGAACTGCATATACTTTTAAGTTGATAAGTGTTTAGAAATTATCTTGCCCAGCATTCTAATATTAGCAGTAGTCATTGTGATTATTTGAATACTTCAAAATTTTCCTCCTTCAACAGGGTTTATTTTACTTTTGAACTCTTCTGTCAATATTCTTTCAATATGCTATTCTGCAAATGAAAATTGGAGGTTTAAGAGCATTTTAGCTGCAGCACATGCTAAGCATTTTTCATATATTTTTATAATGGAACAAAACACAGTTTTCTATATAGAGAAAACTTTCTGAATAGTGATATATGCGTTATATTATATATGATTGCAAAACACACTGCAATTTCAATAGCTATATAGACTTAGACCTTAATATTATAAAGAATGTTTTCCTTCACAAAGATGTTTTTAGCAAAAGCTGTATATTCCATGTTGCAGATCTTTATATAATGAAAATTTATTGTATATCTCTCACACAAAGTTACCCTCAAATCACAGACATGATACAAAAATAGTAGATTCATTTAGGCTTCTGTCAAAAAATCAGTAATTGCCTAGGTATTTATTTTTATCATAGAAACTTAGCTACAAGTTGATAATTGCATTACTTTTGTACATCAGACTTGTGTAGTTTTCTGAAAGTGTGCATAACAGATAATTGAATTGGAGTAACTTGAATGGCTGCATGTGAAAACTCCTGGAGTATAATGTTACAATGAACATTCTTTTTTTCCCTTTTAATAGAAATGAAAATTCTTCTATGAATATGCAGTTTCTTATACTGCTTAAATATTTGAGTTTGAGGGCACTTTTTATTTTTTGAGGTATTAAAATTTTGGTTTGGGTGAGAGAAAGGGAAAAGGATGTGAAACTTTGTAGGTCAAGGCAAAATAGTTCTGAAGTATTTACTAGTTTACATTATTGAAATGTGTGGAGGTAGAAAAGTCTTGAAGCTTTTCTTTAAAGTAAGTGAAAATATACCTTCTTTGAAGAAATTAAAGTGAAAATTAAGTGAGGGCATTTTCATTATAATTAGCCTGACTGAAAATGAAAATAAGTTGGACCATCATGTTCAACAGTGCAAAAACTGCTTGAGGAAATATTAACTTTTAAAATCACTAAAACTTTCATCAGAAATTAATCTACTCTTCCATACAGAAACATTGAGGAAAACAGTTATATGAAAAAGATATTGTCCAATTGCTGAAAATACAGACCACTTAGTGAGATTTAATTTAGATATTTGTCACTGAATATGCATCACGTATATGTTAGAGCTGATTTACCATTATTTCCTTGCCTTATTTGCAAAAAAGAGAGACTCCTACTTATTGAAATATTACTGAAGAATCGAGCTTTCCCCACAAATTACACACTTTTTGCATAAATGTGCCTAATTACCTGAATTCAGTTTTGATTAGCAGTGTTAATTGATGCAGCTGTGGATGGGCTCTGTTTACCTAAATTACCATGTGCAAACAGCAATACGTCTGAAAGTGAATATGCTAAACTGAAAATACTAATTAGCTAAGACAGATTGTTATTCAAGTCACATCTCAGAGCTTTTTAATGAAAGCCTGAATGTGTCAGGGCTTTATGATATTCAGACAGAAATGTCTATATTACATATGAATTCTAAATTTAATTCAAGGGAACAGATGGGATGTCGACTGGGGTTCTTCTCCATCGCTTCCAGTTTTAATGTGAATATTTTACTCTACTGGATGCATCTCTGAGTGTGTGCATGTGAGACAGAAAGAAGTGTGTATATGTGAGAGAGAGAAGGGAAGAATTCATTGTGTGCCATGACAATGTGTCAGCCAAGAATAACTAACTGGTCTATTTTTGACCAACATACTTGCAAATTATAGCCGCCTACTTTCCCAGAATGAAGATAAACAAACTATTTGCAAATTTAATAAAGCTAGATATTAAATGTAATAAAGTCAAGTAACAGAAAGGTTAAGCAGATCTCAGTAACAGATCTTTTGTCACAACAGAGATTCTCCTTTTGCAATAACAAAAATATATTGGGTTTTTATATAAGAGGACAATTGGGTTACATGTTTCAAATTGTCATGGAAATGCTTTTAATTACATTAATCTGTGGAGTTAAATACAAATACAATTAATTTTCTTAATTTTATTTAAAAGAGTACAGATTTAGGTATTCCATTAATGTACTTAATCCCCCTTAATAGCGCTGTTGGATGCAAAATTGTAAATAAGTTTTATAGTACAAAAGAATATCTAGAGCATAAGTGCCCTTAATATAGATCAGCAGCCATACAGCATATGCCCAGTCTTCAATCCATTTGTTCTTTTGCTTCAGAGCTTAAATATTCAGAGGTCAGCTCCCATGTGAAACTCAGTAATTCCATCAGAAGCTTTTCCCACAATGTCTTGTCAAAATGAAAAGCAAGGGTTGTAAGTACTGTGCCTAACTATTTGTACAAAAATAATAATTAGAGTTGTAATGTTCCCATTTTCCTGTTTGGACAGTTCTTGCATAAGTGTTCTCAAGGTATCTGTAATGGTCCTAGTTCGATGTAAATAGCTATGGTTATAGCTGTAAAAGGTGTCAGATCTTTTGATCTAAAATGGTCAAAATGTGTTTTCTTCTGTGTATTTTAATGGGAGACAGAACCCTTTTGGCTCTGTTATTCCAGTTACGGTGAATAGAATTTAGCCTATTTCCTTGAGTTTTGTGAACACAATACTCCTCTTTCAAAAGGTTCAATAGTTCTGTTTTTGTGTAAGTTGCCATGTTGAGCTGATCATATTTTCTGAAAGCAATTTTCTGAACTCCTAAACTTTATACCTCAATCCTTTAGTTGTACTCTCTTGTACTCCATTAGTGTAAGCTTTACAGATGGAACATATTCCTAAATAAATTAGTCCCAGATACCTGCGTTGTTCAACTATCAATTAACTTGGCTGAAGAGAACAGTACTGGTGCAAGTCAGATTTGGACCACTGTGATAAAAGAATCACTTCATTCCTATTACAGTTGCTAAATATGAGTGATTCTCCATAATGAAATGTCTCTTCAATCCAGACATCTGACCTAGTAAAGAGTTTTTATCCCTAATAAATCACATTTATCAGGAGCTCTGAGTCATAAAAAGTTATACTAAACCATTTCATGTCACCACCCTCAATAGAGCTTGACTTCCTTATGAAAGATGTAGCTGAGAGAGAGAAGCATCACCTCCTACAGCACTGAAAGGGAAAGAGACAGACACACAAATCCAAACTAGTTTTAAGATGGAGTTTGAAAAACTCATAAAAAATTGCATCCAATGGTAGCTTTCACTAAAAAATTTCTGGAAAAAAATGTTTCAGAGACAAGATCTTCTAGGCAGGTGATGATCTTCAAGTAAACTCGTAGATGAAAGAACAGAGTAACCCATAGTTTAAAAGAATCTACCAAAGTCTCTTTTTCAAAGAAAGAAGGTACCAACTTCCACATAAAGGTCTTAAGAAAGCCAACAGTTGATGCAGAAAATCTCTCGAAACTTTGACCTTTACTGAACCATCGTTTGAGAGCAAAATCAGCGAGAAAGGAGTCTGCAGTGTTTGCTTTTGGCCTTCAGAATAGGAGTTCAAGCCAGAATCTTGTGGCAGCAATAGCAGGTGAATTATTTGTGAGAACATACAGAACCTAAATGATATTTTCATTTCCCTGTAATCTTTAATTCAGTTGGTTGATCAACTGCTACTCATGGTGTCTACAAGATACAGCTACAAAAGTTGATTTAGCATCACAACAGCTTCTTGTGTTCATCCAGCAAACTAAGGGTGTGTTTGGTGTCTTTTGACATCAAAAAAATGTCACCTGCTGTGTCCAAACTATGCATTCTATAATATATGCGTAAAATTTCTTAGTAAAGAGATAAAATATCATTATATATTTCTTTAGGCTTTGGATTCTAATTCCAAAATTAACCAATTAACCTTATGAGGTACACAGTCAACCCTCAGATAAAAAAATCACACAGGAAAAAAATAGTGTTATTACTAATTGCTTGTTTTATTATTACATCTCACAAAAGAATCTGCATCAATAAAAGTTAGGAGTCATCAAACTCCTGTGGAAAATAGATGAGTTTTGGTCTGTTGGAACTGAAACCCTTTAAAGCAGAAGACATGTGAAAACTATGGATGTAAGCACCACCATAAAAAGATGTGAAGTATTCAGGAGTCTTGGTTCTGATAAAATGTACATGAACTTTGGACATGAACCAAGGAGTAAGAAAAGTATATTCTTCCTCCTCACTCAGCACCACCTTTGCAGGTTTTACATCCTTGCATCATTTAGTGACATTACATGTCTGGTTAGGGGAAAGCCCATCTAAGAATAGAAATAGTTTCTAGCAGTGTTTATGTGTATCTTTGTTTTGAACTAATCTGTCTAGCTCCTTGTCCATTCATGTTGAAATTCACATTATTTTTCTGCAACAGAATGATCAACCTGTTGCTAATGCAGAACGTCTCTCTCCACGTCCTCCCTCAATGCTTATGGGCATTTATTTTGCTCTGTGCAGTCTTCATTATTGTAATTCTTGTTGGACAGTGTTGACTTGGAAGGAAAGGTGAGACACTGTGTTGTCTTGACTTCTCTGTGAATGAGTTGAGTGACTATATATAGTCATCTCCTCTGTTCTGACATTTCAATTCAATTCCAGCTTTTTTTGTCTTGCAGAATTAGTGCAATGTTTCTGGTCTTCCAAGCAATTAATGTATTGGCTCTGTGGGCTACCTCTTTGACTTGCCCAGATACTTTTCAAAACAAGTAGAATGCTATTGCTGTGTTAGGAAATCTTTTCTAGAGTACAAGTGAAAGAGCATCTTTTGGTTTTGATAGATAATTTTTTACATTTTTCATATCTATTCCAATTTGCAATGTTAAATTTTCAAGATCTGATATGTTGTGAGGTAGGGTGTTGTTTTTTTTTTTTGCTATAATAGTACAGGAACACCTTACAGTTCATTTACAGAAAAGAACTTACAGCTCAGTTACTCACTTGAACTTTTATAAAGTCAGTTTTAGTCTAGATCTATTGCACAATTAAATATTTTCTATTTTTGAAGTTAGTTGTATAACTTTATGTAAATACCATTCCCCTCTTAAAAAAAAAAAAAAAAAAAAAAGGGACAATATGAAACATATTCTTTCTCTTTCATGTTCCAGCTCAAAGTACCCATTGATGTGCAGGGTCCCTCTTTAAAAACTCCTGCAGGACTCTGCCAGAAGTGAAGTCCTGTAGTCTCTTTCAGTTTCAGGCTCTGTGTTTCAATCTCCAGGTTCCTTTTCTCTTATAGTGTAGTTATTATTTTTACTTTCACTGAATTCTGTTTCTGTACTGTGACTATATCTTACATCATCATTTATCCTGTTCCTCTTTCATCTCTATCCCTTTCTCCTTATGCTCAATACACAGTTTGGGTAATTCTGAATTTTCTTGTTCTTTTTCTGGTTCATATTTCCCTTCTACTTAAAGATCTTTTGGATGACCATGAGCTTTTCTTTGGTCTTTATTATATTACAATTGCTGTTTCTTTCTAACAGAGTATGAGTAATGCTATGCCCCCTCCCCCCCCCCCCCCCAAAAAAGTTCTTTTAGCTTTGAAAGGTGAAACTGAAGTGTGCTAATTTAGTAGGCTACTCTAGACATCTAGAAGTACTATCACCAATGATGAATACTTTTTCTAAGTATCTTGTGTCAGCATGGATTTCAAAAAGACTTGCAAATTCCTACTAGCTCAACTATTACTGTGCTGTCACAGAATGACACTCAATTTGTTTGTAAATTTTTCCATATGCTTTTCTCTGCTAGATGCTGTCATCCTTCTTCTGCTCAGACACAGCTCCAGCCTACAGTTTTTCATTCATTAATTTACCTCATATCTCTATTACAAGCCACCAGTATGTATGTCAAAAAGGCAAATGCAATAACTGTGTTATCTGCAAACTTTCATCAAATGAAGACCGATAACAAAAACGTCTTCTTTTACTCATCACTAGTCTTTGATAATTCTACTTTTAAATTAAATTTACTAAAACTTTCCCTGTTCTTAAATACAGACTAAATTTTTCTATTGTATCTCTCTACACAAATTAAAAACAATCTGCTTTTAGTCTAAAATTATTTTCAACTATATAAAAATACATAAGACCATAGGAGAAGGAAAAATAGAGTGTAGATCAGTACCATTTGGAAGCTATGAATCAATTTGTATATGGCATTTTCACATTGCCATAAACATAGAACATTTCATTTGGGTGAATATCTACTATAAGAGATGTGACTTTTGAATAATAGCTTTTCCAAGCCTACAGATTCTTAGGAAGAAAATTGTATGACCACATAAAAATATGCCTTAGTGCATTTAGACTAGTGAAAAGGCCTGTCTGAAAGTTGTGGTTTGCACAGTATAGTAAGTGTGTTTCTATCTATACTTGGCACACTCATGTGTATGCAACAGAAGCATAGCCCATCAAAATGGTTGTTAATATCATGCAGGAAATTTATCAAAATTCTCACCGTCTTACTTTTCTTGACATTTCTACTCTGGTTGACCATTGTTGGGGCATTTGGAGCATTTTCTAACAGTTACCAGTGTCATTTTGCAAATAGCCTGCAAAAAAGTTCTTTTTCTCTTAGATGCAAATTATCTGTATGCTTATTAGTCTCCAGAGTAGTATCAGACCATGTTTAAATCAGAGGCTATTTTTATGTTAATTTTCTCTCTGGTATGAGAATAGAAATTGTACTTTTTGGAAAGAAGGAAGAGGACTCTGCCAAATTCCCAGTGCAACCAAATATTTCCTTCCAAGCATGTGAGCTCTAAGATGTAAAATCACATCTTGATATTATCATTACCTAGCCTTCCCCCCCCCCACCCCAGTTACATTGTATGAATTCAAAATGGTTTTGCTTTGATTGTTGTTTTCCATTTGTACCTACAGAACTTGTCTCCTTTCAACAATGGGAGCATACTCTAAAATGTTACACCCAATCTTAACCACAATCTTAACCACAATCTTAATCTCTCCCCTCATTCACACTCATTATAATGTGAACTTTGATTCTTTACTTTACAATTTATTTCTCTGTAAACTGTCTTTAATCTCTTTTAAAAAACCTGTATGTCTATGCATGTGTGGAGGAGGGATAAAAGGAAGTTTTTAGGCAAGTCACTTTGTTTCTCTTTCATTTCCAACTTCTGTTTCATCTGGATTGGTTGTAAGGGCTCTCGGGGAGTGATGCGATGGGTTGTAGTCTGGGCTGCAGTGACCTGGGGGCTCCAGGTACTTCTCTGATATGAATAAAGAAAAAAAATTGTTCATATAAACAGCATGGTATAGAGGAGAGACATAAATATTAACAATACCATTTTAGATGTTGTGCTTGTTTGTCAAAGCCAAATAATTGAATGAATACTGAAATGTTACCTGGCTGTCATGGACAGTCTTGGACAAAACAAAACATAGTTTTTAAATTGATGAAAGACTTTTCAGGGCAACAGGTGTATTGGTTCTGAAACAAAAAGTCCTGACCATTCTCTATGGACTTTTGTAATATACTATGTACTTACAGATGTATACATATTTTTATATACATATTATGTAATAGAAAGATTGGTTTCACTTGACAAAAAAGGGAATTCAGTGAACAGGAAGTGCATATTGCTGTTGTGTAGCTTTCATGTGGCTAAAGAGGGGTTGCTGTTCTGTCAGCACAGAAAGCCAAAAGCAGACCTCCTAAACTGTGTTAAAGAAATTATCAATCCCCTAAATTAATGGTAGATGTTAAAAAAAGACAAACTTTAAAAGAATTTTTCTTATCTGGCTACTAATTGTAAATGTTTTTAGAGTTAAGTTTTTCAAGTAGAACGTACAGAAAGTGAACTTCACTCTAAGTGAAGTCTGAGGCCTAAAAATAGACATTCATCTTTTAGTAATATAAAATTTGAAAAAGAAACCTGAGGTATCTGTATATCATTGCATTGTATTGCTTGATGAGATGACGAACAGCATGAGGAGAACCTTGGTTGCATCTCTGTGATACTTTTGTAGGACAGACAAGCAGTTTACTCACCCATATGTTCTGGGTTCCTAAATCAGTGCTAACAAGAAACAAATGCACAAAAATTGAGATTCACTTTTGTTAAATAATTATTTATAGTGAGTACAACTTGGAGAATATTCGACAATACATTGAATAAAGATGCTTTCTAGCTTTTGATTGAAATTTTACTCTTGAAAAATAGGCAAAACGCTTAAAGTTCAAAGTGTAATGCTCAAATTGTTAAGAACTGTTTCAGAGAATGCTTTTAAAACAAGTACTGATTGGAAAGATCTATTCACTTTTCATCTTGCAAAGACAAAAGAATTCAAGTGGTAGCAACTGTTGATTATACAAATATTCAGGATTGCATTGTCCATGTGATCAACACTGAATTCTTGTTGAAATAATGAGAGAAAAAACCTGGTTATAAATTTCTTCCATACTTCTGTATAGTTTTTGAGATCCCTTAATTATGACTTTAATAACAAGGAAGGACTTTCTCTTTTTTTCCTCCCACTAAACATACATAAAGTGTTATCTCCTTCTGCTGCAGTGCATACAGTATTTTAATTACATTTTATTGTTGCCAAACCTAATTTGTTGGATGTTAAGTTTAGCAGTATCAGAGCGGGGAGCTGAATTAGTGTTCACTTGAGAGAAATTGACAAGATGGACTATTAGGCATAATAAATCCAAAAGTATGGGTTTTTTTCCTTTTGTTTTAAAGAAATTCTATTTTAAGAAAGTCGATTTTATTTTAAGAATGAGTTGGCATTGAAGACATAAACATTACACCTAATAGGTGTATTGCAGCCTTTTTTGAGACTAATGTAATTTTTCTGTGCAACAAAAAATTCAAATTGCACACATCACAGAGTAGTTTTAAGACACAGAAAATGGTTACTAAATGTTTAACTGACACAGAATCCCAGAATCGCTCAGTTTGGAAAAGACCTTCTAAGACCATCAGTATTTGGACATATTCCAAAGACTGAAGGACAGGCATAGCTGGCCCTGTATGATGTAAGATGCTGGAATGTTTCCTGTGCTTTCTTTGAGAACCTTTTTACATTGAACTTAACAAAAAAAGTAAAACCAAAAGAACCCAAACAAACTCACCAGCTTTTTCCAGCAGCTAGTCCACTCATACAGGAGAAGATCCATTGGAATACTTGGAAGTAGTAAAACTGATAGCTGCCACATAACTGTGCTTATTGGAGTTAATCTTAGTGATGATACTCATATCCATCTCTCAAGCCTTTCCTCCTTATCTGTAAAATAGTTATCTATTTCTTTTGTCTGAGCTGTGTATGTGAACAACATGGCCTGCTGCAGGAGAAGTGATGCTGGAGCTCATTTAATGCTCCATAGCCAGTTTTTTGTTGTTTTGATTTTTTGTTTCTTTTGTTGTTGCTGTGTTTTTTGTTTGTTTGGTTTTTTGTATTTTGTGGTTTTGTTTGTTTGTTTTTCCTGATTGATTAGATTTTTAACTCTTAGGAAGAAGGATACAGCTTAGGCATGTGTGCTGATCAGAACAAGACTAAAAAGTAGATGGGCAACATCTAGACATGGTAAAACAAATACGAGAATGCTGCTCTCTCTCAAGTCCTGTGAGGACTCTGGTTGTTGGTCAGGACAGACAAATGGTGTTTCACTTTGCTATCAGATGTGTGGAGAGGAGGGGCTTTGTATCAGAAAAGAAGGGGACAATTCATTCAAGTCCATTCATGAAAGATGTACATGGAATATCTATCTTGCAGCTCTCCAGGGTATGTGCTTCCAGTAGAAAAAAAAAATTACTGTGTGGATTTATATTTTTTTAATTGGCTAAAATCATTTGCTGAATGGGTTTCAGTAATCTAGTGTTCACAAGACAAAGGCAGCTACAATTTCTGCCAGTGTTAGGACACAGACTTACAAGATCTGGATTTTCAAATTTAATATATATAAAAGTTGCAGTCTCCTGGTCACACAAAAAGACAAAAAGAAAGAAATCTTACTAGTTTCTGGGGTGCAATCCTGTTATACCAACTGGCATTCCACTTGGGTCATGACCAAGATTTAAAGATTGGAAAGAAGTGTGATTTCTGCATCTAACCAAACAACTTGTTGTTGAACTGTGAGAATATTGTTTAAAATTAAATCCTGATTAGAAGAAACTGAACATTTCTTGTCTTTCTGAGCAATCTCTTTCACTGGTTATCTAACCTTATTGTTGCAGTGCAAGTTAGCAACAATTTGAATTTTGTGCAATGTTACCATAAGCATGGTAAATAATGAGATGGCAGTAAAAAGCTATCATAAAAAGTATTATGAAAAGGGTGTTGTTGCGTCTTTTAGGTAGGATCAGCTTCTCCCACATGTCTGTTGGCTCAAATAGAGTAAGAAAGATGTCATATGGAACATCCTAAAGAGCTATCCCTTATACATCTGGTATGATGAATCAAGGTTTAAGTTACTTAGCTGTTAACATGTGCTTCTCTTGATGAAACAGAGGGGGAAAAAAGAATGGAAACAAAGGAAGTGAGGATCTTGCAAAGATGGGATGATGTGGTATCACATTACTGTATTGCAAATGGCATCAAAATATGTTGATGAAAAATATTTTTGGAAAATTAAGTGTCCAATATTAAATGATTTATCTTGAGCATTCCTTTTTTTTTTCACGATGATTGGGCAGAGGGGAGGGGGCACTGGCAAAAAGCTTGATAGAGTTCATGCTTGCATCTTTGAGCTCAGATCAGGATGATGACACAACTTAATTTCTCTGTCACTCCTCTTGTTGGAAAAAAATAGGAATAAAAATCATAGTGTTGTCATGTTGCCACAGAAACTGGAGGGTTCCTTTGTAGTTGCACATCTGTGATCTGAAAAAAACCCTAAATTCCTGTTTCAGTTAAAGCATCATCCTGAAGTTGACAGGGAGAGTCTGATTAAAAAAAGTAAATGTAGTAGGGTCAAAACCAATTGTTGTAAATCCAGTAGGTGATTGCCTTTCCCGGACCTCCTTTCTATATATACAGATGTGCATCTTCTTCCAAAAGCTTCTTAAATTGTTGAAGTGTTACATTTAAATTGTCCATGCATCTTTTCTGTTGGGAGCAGTCCATTTCAATGTAAAGTATCAGCTTCCATTAGTGGAACAATTCCCAGTGCTTTTTGTTCCTCACTGCAGCTAAACCATTCTGATTTCCTTTCAGAGGTGTAAAGTTCTGGAGGAGTGAATATATTGCAACTCTTCTGCTGCACTTTCATGTTACTCTCTGATATATGCTGTTTGAGGGGAGGGAACATACCCGTAATGAAATGGCTTTCTAATCCAAATGGAAACAGATTTAGTCAGCTCTCAGGTGGGCTCCATAAACATAATACAGTAGGGGCACTCACAGAGCTGTACTAATGACCATTGAAACTGCCTCTGCAGTGCATTCAGAGCCAGGATACAGGGAATACATACACTAGTATTATGAATGGAAAACAAATGACTCCCAAGCAAAAGAAAATCTAATGTCAATTAAACTTTTCCAGAGACTGGGGTAGATGATGCTGATTTTGTGCTGTTAAATTTTGAGTTTAATTTCATGACCAAAAAAAAAAAGAATTACTTTAGGTGTAGTGCTAGCAAACATGTTTGGTTGCAAGCATCTGTGAATGCTAAGTCAAAGAATTAAGTGCTTTTAATTGTGGGAGGTGATTTTTGTTTTGTTTTGGGTTTTTTATGGGTTTTTCTCTAGGTATTTTTTTCCCCAAGACAGCTGCATTATAATAAAGCCTGCACTGTCAGTATTCTTTTCAGTGAGATCTGCTCCCCTTTGGGTGAAAAAAACCCAACTGAGCATACCTAAAAATGTATAGAAAATGCTATTACTGACTTTCAGTTATATGCTTCACATTCACAAGGAATTCAATAAATCCCCTGATCAAATATGAAAAACTGTAACAAGTTTCCAATGTTATGCACAGGGTTCCCCCTCCTCCCACTTTTGTGGCTGTCAGAGAAACAAGACACACTTTTCTCAGAGATGGCAAGGGATAAACTGAAATGATTAACATTCAAACATACCTAATACTGTGATATGTTTTAACCTGAAAACAAAGGTAGGATATGTTTTATCCATCTGTCTTGACTCCCTGTGCATCTGTCTGTCTCTCTAGAGCAAGTCAATAAAAATGATTAGAGTTGGCATCTCACAAACGTCCACCCTTAAACCACGAAGCAATAATACTGGGAAGGCATTTTTTTTCTGACCTTTTCAAATTACATCCAACTGTCTAGGGAATTTCTCAGTGACTAGAGGTAATAAAGTTCAATCCGTTTTGCTGGTTGGCTTCAAATTCAGCTCCTCAGAAGCCCTAACTTATCTTTTCTTTTTATCTTGGCCTTGGCATCTATTCAGTACAGTAATCCATGCATCTAATCTTTTTTTCCTCTCCCTTCTCAGGTTTAGCTGGTGGATCATATTGTGAAATCTGCAGCCCTGAAAGGCCCTCCATTTACTGCAGCCTTCAAAACAATATGTTAGCATGGGAGGCTAAGCTGGTATGTTGCCTTTGAGAAGCTCTTGTTGAATTTAATTAGCTCTTAGATTCCATCTCACATCTCAGCTTTCACTATTGTGTGTGATTTAGGCTTCAGTGACTTTCATTATTTAAAACTTTTCCAAGTTGACTGTGTCACTTTAGAATACTGAAGGGGAAAGTAAAGTTTAAAGTCCATTGTCTTAAACTGATTTCTCTTTAGTTGTTATGATGTGAGCTCAGAAACAATAGAGACATAGCCTCCCTGTAAGTCAGTGATAAAGGCAAACAAGCACTTCTGCATGTTTTGTTTCTCATTGTACACCAGGAAGTAAAACTGGAAATGGGTAAAGAACATTTTTTAGCAAAATATTTCATAGATTATTTTGAAAGTTATGAAAACTGGCTTTTCCTGCTGATGTTTCACTAAAATATTGAGTCTGTGTTTTTTTATACCTGATGTGCTACAAAATGACCTGCAGATTATTTAAAGTGCATACATATCTAAAAACACCTGTAAAACACTTTTAATCATGGAAAAATTACACTGGAAGACATAAGCAGTTACCTTGCATATAGTTACACTGGAAAGGAGTAGCTACAGAAGGGTTTGGTAAAGAGTTGAGATTGATTTTTTTTTTCCTGAATTCATTTTTGCTTTGATTCTCCCTTCTGAAATGCAGGGAAATGTAGTCAGATGGATAAGGCACAGAACTGGGAGATTATAGATCTTATTCTGTTTGTAAATGGGTCTCTACTAGGCTGCAATATTTGTCGAGTCACTCAATCATTTTGCCCCATAACCATGGCTTCTGTGAAAAACTGTCAATGACTGCTCAGCAGAGAATGAGCACAGAGTGGAACTTGTCTATTCCATTGTCTTTAACTGATTCAGCTAAAATGAAAAACGTTCATTTTTAATTAAAAGGTATTGTGAACCATTGATGCTAGCGATGTTGATAGTGGGATACTCAGTAATCTGAAAGCCTGTCATATGCCTGGAAGAATGGCATTCTCAACAAAATTGTTGTAGATATCGTTAATCCTGAAATTAATTTAGGAAAAACAGTACTCTATATTGGTAAGCCTTCTTGCATTCACAGTTTTTTCTTTAGTGCCCTTCCAATCACATCATGAAATGAAATGTTGCTGAATGGACAGATCCAGATACATTTTTAATCAAGCAGGAGTAAGCACTTCAAAATTCCTTTATCATTTTAGTAAAAAAGATAACATATCTAAACTGGCAGTATGTGAGATGGAGTCCTTGTTTCAGAAGTAATGTGAAAGTACATATTTGAGTGTACGCAAACACTCAGTTTGGTACTAAAATAAATTAGTGTTTATGTGGATGTGTTCATTTACTCTCACATCTTTGATGTCAGTTGAAGAACAGCTGGATCTACTAAGAAATAACTCTACATGTATCAATGGAGCATCAATTAGGCTTCTCTTGATACTGCAGCATTAAGCTATGGAGATAAGCAACCCAAAAGAGTTCATAGTTTGCCAAATGTATTGGGGAACTGAGAAACACCTCATGGAAGTAGCAGGTTTTAGATACTCAAAACAATGACACTGGTGTTGACTGCATGAATATATCTTCTTACAGTAGGTGTTTGAAAAATGAACAATACTCCCCACAGTATTTCAGGTAGAAATACATAGGAATGTGATTGTTTTGAAAGCAAGTAGGATATTAAGATGGTGGCAATTCGAGGCTTTTTTTCTCTGAGCAAATTTTTATTTCCAGGATTCTTCCTAATTTGAGACCTGCATGCTGGGCAGAGTAGTTTTGCTGACAGATCTTTCTACCATATTGATGACTTTCAACTTATAAGTATTGAAAATTAATTTTAAGGAGAAATTATTTTTCTTTTTTACTTAAATCCCATTCATTGCAGTATACATTGCATAAAAAAGAATTCTGTAGTGATATTTAAGTGCTTGCATTTCATTTATTGGGAAGTTTATGTATCGGTAGTTATGAATGGTAGACTACATCTGAACTAAATGTGTTGTTGTCCACTTGGAAAGCAGCTGAGTATGTTTTACATTGTTAAAGCCAATCATTATGGATCACTGAGGGCCCTGACAACTCAGAACTATATTCTAAGTTTTGATATTATTGTGGAATATAAAATTCTTCTTTGGAAATTAATCCATTCTTTAAAGTAGTTAATTGGGGGGAAAAAAAAAAGAACACAGGTATTTTTCAAATCAAATATGCTACTTTATGATGGGAAACAACAGAAATCCTGATGCTTTTCTAGTTTGGTGTGTTCTAGTTTAGTGAATAAAAGGCTTTGGCTTTTATTCTGTCATTCCCAATTTTCAAAAATTGGGAGTCAAATAATAGGAAAATAAAATGGGTGCCAGGGATAGGTGTATGAAAAATGGTATTTCAGCTTTGCTCTTTTTCCTCAGTTCTTATCTAGTTTAACAAATCTTTATGAGAAAAAATTCTGTGGATTGAATCAAAGTAACTCCCAATCATGCATCAGTGGTGTTTAAATGGGAGATTGCATTGTACATATCAAAGGAGCCTGTGAACGTTATTGATACATCACTGTTCTGTATTATTTATATTTTCATCATTAGTCTATAAAGTCTTAATAATTAGCTCTCTAATTTCCCAGAAAAATAAATCTAATTTGTTGAACTGATTGAATTAAAAATAAAAAGCTGACCAATCTGGCATTGTAAGTTAATAGTATAGAACAAAGCACAGTCATAATTAGTTGAGAAAAGGACTTTCCTTGTTCATTCCAGTTCACAATAATAAGTCCCTCACCAAAATGACTTAGTAAATAATGCATTCAGACTGAGCGGAATTACTGCCTAGCAGATTCTATTTATCTGTAGCTTAAAAAGCAGCTGCGTTTTTGTAAAAAGCAATGAATGTGGCAGTCCTACTTAAAGGTAGAAGAAAAGGAACACCCTTTGTTTTGTAATAAGGGGATTTTCAATTTAAAAGAGAGAGCGAGCCTGTTGTGTGAAGTATGGTTATTACATTCACTGTATTCTATCTCACCCACCAGGAGGCTAATAACGAAGGAGTCAGTGAAGGAGACCAATGCCACGAGGGTTATCTCACAGCCCCAGATGCTGGATAAGTTGAAGGAAGCAGAATCACTTTTGGATGACATTCAGGAAGGCCTTGAATGATTATCTGGTGAAGAAAAGACTATTCTTTCCAAGGTAAACAGTCCATTTCATCTGTATAGTGTTGGTGTAAAATATGTTTATATAAATACCTCTAAAGTTCATTTTTTAAATCATTTTTCAGGGTTTTTTTCTCCCGATGCAGCAATGATCTAGCAGGAATCCTTTTTGAGACAAAGGATCAGTCCGCATCTAACCACACCTAAGGAAATGCTTTGAAGGAATTGAGAAGCTCACTTTTAATCACAAGAGAGAAATTATCCACATGGAGTCAGCAGAAAATGAAAAAGTAGAGCTCGTGCTGTGAATAATTCCAGCAAGTGCCAAGGGGCTAGTTGAGAAATTACTTCATGAGGTGAATATCTTTAGCTCTTACTTAGGGTTTAGTTACTGTATGATCATTTTCTCTTTTAGGAGCAATGAATATTATAAGCATATTTCCTAAATAAATAGCTCTCTGAATATTTATCTAGATGTTGATGGATTTCAGCCTTATTGCTGTTATTTATAACAACTAATTTAGCATCTGCAAACATACAGAAATTCTAATAAAAAACTCTCTGAGTCAGGCTGTCAGCAGAAGTTGGTCTGTGTCTGAAATCATATGTGTGAATATATGTTTGAGTCTACATGTACGTGTTTTCGTGCTTTCATGGTGTAATGTCTGTAGTTCAGGACCATAAGATGTACAAAATAATCAGAAAAATATAAAATTTGGAATAATTCCCCACCTTGCAGAAAGTGTGTCCCTTTGTGTTGGAGGGGTTTAATATCCAATCATTATAACAAAAGGGAAGAGAAATTATGTCACTGATAACATCCTAACCTTTCCCCTTTGGGCCTCTCATCCAAATTCATTGGTTTCAGTATGAAATTAGTTTGGTGACCCTTTTTGTTTGCTTTATTTAACCTTCCTTTCCCAGTGGATGAGAATGGGACCTTCCCTCCATTTTTGTTTCAGGGCATTTTTCTTCCATGTGGTCCCTTTCTCCCTGGGGCAGGATCACTCCCAGGAATGGCACTTTGTACGCTGTGTCCTCGGTGGCTTGTTCCTGGGTGCTCCCTAGGGAAGGGCAGTGGCAGGGACCAGCACCCAGCTCCAGAAGGAGAGGGAAGGGGAGGGTGGAGGGCAGCTGCTTTTACACCCAGATAATTTGACATAGGCTGCGGGAGAAACCCAGAGCAGGTGGTGGGTCAAAGGAATTTGCCCGCATTATGTATTGCGTTTCTGCTGGCTACATGAGCAAAGCTGGACTGCCTAAATCCACTTATGAATCCTATTTCCCACCTAATGAAACCTCGTGGCAACAATGTACCCGTTTTGGACTCAGTCCTTTTTAGAGGCGACTGCACGCCATTTAAAATGGTCCATCTTGCAGCATCATTCAGGGTAGGGAAGGAAGAAGAAGAGGGCAGGATTTAGGCAAGTCCAAACACTCTGTGCCCTATTCTCCATGTCAAGTCACTAGCTTGCTAAAATAAAAAGCAATAAAAAACCAAAACCCCAACCAAAAAAAACCAAAAAAAACCAAACCGGCAAACCCAAACACACACACACACACACACAAATCAAACAAAACCACCACCAAGACAAACATTAAAAAAAAAAGAAAAGAAAAAAGAGCGACAGTGGGTAAATGTCAGTTCAGATATGCATAGGAAAAGCCCAGATTCTTAAGCCTGTGATATACTTTTCATTTTTCATCTTCTTCCACAAGAGAAACAGTGCTGGGGGAGGTGACCAGCTGTGTTTATTTTAATACGTCTATTTTAACCCTCACCTGAAAACAAATTGGAAGGTTTGGGAGTGCATTAATCTGGGTCCTATTAGTGTCTCTCTCCCTCAAAAGTACAACCTCAGATTAATGAATATAAAACAGAGTTTCATATGCAGTCTTTAAGTCATTTGCATGTTTTATGCATGATAATTGAATTTATTTATGCACTTCCTTTCATTTAATGATTTCTCGCTCTTTTCTATGCTATCAACATTATATTATACAAGAAGTAGGATTTGGTAGGCAAGAAAGGATAGTAGTATATAAATCAAACCTGAGCTAATTTTTAGGCATAGTGTCAACATTAGATCAGAATTAATATTGTTCCCATGCCAATGGAACTACATGGTGGGGAAAAGTTGAATATTTTTGGTAAAGCATGGACTCTTAGCTTAATGAGACTTTCTGATGCAGCCTAGTTTGCTTGCAAGTGTGCAAGCAAAATTATTTTCGAATGGCAGTTAAACTATTGTATTGACTTTTCAATGACCCTGGAGACTTGTGTTTCCACTTGGCCAATTAGCAGTAATAAGAAGATGAATAGTAATTACATTAATAAATAACTGTGTTCAGACCAGGACCTTGGTATCATAGTCTGGCTTAGAAATAAGGGTATATTATAATTTGTCTCATTCGGTCTTTCATCAGGAGAAATATGGACTTTGGAGTTATAGTAAATTTATCATAGCCAAGAATGTAAAAGTCCTAGAGATGAATGGGTCATATTAGGTAGCAGTTCTGTGGTAGTGGTGTTTCAGTGCCATAATCAGGGAATCTTTCTTTGTTTCTGCAATTAAGCTCAGATGTCTTAAAGATGTCTTAGTGATGAAGTCTGATTTTTTTTTTATAATGCATGCCAGGAAGCTACTATGGAAAACAGTTTTTAAAAAATACTGGTAGTGGTGCTTTCATAGCATTTATCTATGCCAGTTTCTTTTGTGTCTCTTGTCTTTCCTTGTCTTGAAAGATGTATGTGGAAGTGATATTTTTCTGTGGTGTCCTGTCTTTTATCAGTGAATTAAATGGTTGTGTCTTGTGATCGTTTCTTGATTCTCATAGATAGGAATGTGTTTAAAGGCCAAAGTTCTTTTAATTTGTGGTGTAACCATTTCAGTGTCCTTCTTGTCGTTGAAATGTAGTTTAAAATGTTCAGTGATGTAGCATGAAATCATTGGTTAGTTTTGGAATGGTGGTGAAATCATGTGAAGAAAATAAATATTGCATCTGATCAAGATAAATTCACTCTAGTGTTTTATGGCTTTTTATTCCTATGTGATAGTAATAAAGTCTCATGTAGGGATGGAAGCCATGAAATACATTGTGAAAAATCATCAACTCAGATGGGGCCATCAGGATAGCATGCTGTAGTTGTAGAGTTATTGAGAATGATTAGAAGATGATTTAGTATGTCACCTCTTTGACCATGTTTTTGCATTTTGTTTCTTCATCTTTCACCCATGTAGTTTGACGAGAGGAAATCAGTTTGTAACAAGCTGATCTATCTTTACATCACTGTTCAGCGTTAAATTGTTCATCTGTCATTTTCTGCCAGAGATAACACTGTATATGAAACCCCAAGCTAAGAATTTAATATAGCTAATAAACATGCCAAAATAAATACAAAGAAAAGCCAATGAATTTCTAAATGCCTGGAAATTAAGAAGGAAGAAAAGCAAGGTGTACCCTGTTAGCAGCTGGTCCAGGTTCTTTATTTCCATGTTTGAGAGCAAAATGGAGAGATGATCTAGGCATTAAAAATAATTCTTATCTTTGCTTACATGTCTTTCTGAAAATGCATGTTCCTTTCTCTCTCTGGAACTGAGATAAAGACTGACAATGTTAGGGTCAGAAAACAATTTCTAAAGATTTCTTTACAGTGCTGCTCTTCCACATACTGTCTTCCTGCTTTGTCTTCTTTTCTTTTGGATACCAATATCTTTTGCAAATATTTTTTTGAATCTTATTTATTTTGATGAAATTATTTACAATTTTCCCATTGTATTACTTCTCTGAAGCATATGTTAATAAAATATTACTGGTTTTTTTTGGTACTTTGACTCCTTTATTATATCTCAGGTGTGATTTTTTTCTCTGTTAAAAAGTACTTTTTTATTACTGTAACTATGGACATCTGCCAGTGAAAAACCCCAGCAATAAGTAGACAGAATAAGTATTTGCCATTTTATTATAAACTTAATTTTCTTCTTTATATCAAAAAGCACACAGATAATTCAACAATGATAAAATTCAAAGATGTGTAGCAATTCAGTCTTACTTGAGCTGAAAAAGATGGTAGACACAGGTTTACTCCAATGCTGCCCTGTGGGGGAAAAAAAAAAAACAAAACCCAACAAAAAACAACAAAAAAACCCCCCAAACCAAACCAAACCAAAAACTTAAAAAAAGCTATAAAACATGTTACCTTCAGACTCTTACGAAAAGTATCCTTCTTATGTATTAACAAAATTGTTTTCAAGAATATCCAAGTGTACAGCCAGGAGAATTTTATTTTTCTGTTCATTTTTCAAAAACTTTTTGACTAAGATAATTTTTACCATTGTGTTTTCAGTATCTGTCTTGGTGAATAGTTTACAGAGACCTGAGATGAAGTCCTTTAAACAGATTTATGTGGAGTCCTGTACAGTTTTTCTGATTTCTCCCAGTTTAACGTTGAATTGCAGTTAAACTATTTTGTTGATAAATGATATGCATCTTTACTACAGGCTATTCTTCTAAAAGTAGTCTACAGTCCCACATGTAGAGTCTATTTTCAGTACTGTATTTTGTCTCCAAATTACATCAAATGTTCTCAAAGTTGAAGTACTTCTTTTAAGTGCCAAGCCAAAAGGTTGAACATGGGAGCTTAAAGGAATGCAGAACAGCAGCTTGGAAGAGTTCCATTGACCAAAAATTAAGTCCTCAGCTGAAGAAATATGAGAAAGAAATAACTTATTAATCTAGATTGCTTTCTTTGCAATGCTGTTATTTTCAATAAGCTTACATAGATGTAATTGGAAAATACTAAATAATTTTTATTTTTTAACATTTGAGGAACACCTAACTCAGTGTCCTCTAGTAGTTCTGGTACTGCAATGGTCGAAGGTGTACACGGTGTTTTAGTAGAAACAACTATGAAAATTCAATGTATGTACTTTCTGAATATATAATGCCATTTTAAATCTCTCAGGTAACCCGGTATAAATAGATTGGGGCACTTTACTTTGTTAGAACAGCATAAACTTCATGGTGCAAATGATGGCTTCCACTTTAGCTAACAGTAACGATTTAAGGAGGAGACTCAGAACTGATTTTCAAATAACGGATTTTGTCACTGGTGCCACTGTCATACCTGCATTTTTTTTTGGGGGGGGCATCTAGTATTACAAACCAGTGTGATACATTCACTCAAGGAATTATTTACTTGCTTTCTATGATGTGAAGGTGATTTGTCCAATAAAGAAAAAGTTATTTCCAATCTCCCAATAAATTATATGGAATCTATGCGTGACATGGGCTTATTGTGATTGTGTTTCTACGTTGAGGTGCTAAAAATATAAGATTTGACTCTGTGTCATGCAAATACATCTTCATGTCTTTGTGTCCACTGAGAACAAACCTTTTTCCTTGGATCAAGAGCAAGACCAGTTCACATCTGCCATAACAGGCCTATCAGCATACTGGCAGGAGTTTTTGTCTTGCCAACTTTGTTTGTCCCATTTGCCAGTAAAACACACGATAAGAGTAAAAATTTAAAAATGGCTTTTGGAAACGGCCTAAATCTATTTTTCCAAATAGAATTCACAAAGCAGTGTACTAAAATGTGTGCAGAGACATGCCAGGAAAGTTGTAGTCCTATGAAATAACATCAGAAGTGAATATACCCCTGTAAATTTGTCACTAGAATGGCCTAACTGTGCTTTGATAACTCTTCATGGCATGTCTGCTGAACTACACTGACCACTTCAGAAGCAACTCCAAGTGCTAGGAGTGTGCAGTACTGGATTTAGTGAGCAAAGACCTGTCCTAGTCTTACCTTAAACACATTTTTTTATTTCTGATGTGTGTTTCTTTTGCTTGTGAAGGAGAGAGTTTTGATTTTGGATTTTTTTTTCTTTCTAGTAGTTGTTCATCCATAGATAGTGCAGATACCTCCCTTAGTCTACTCTTGCAAAAAAATGTAATTATTTATATCCTAATTATTTTCTTTTCCCTCTGCTCCCAGGGTGGATCTGCTTATTCCCCTGCACCCACCTTTTCTTTTTTTCTTTTTTTTTTTTTTTTTCTGAGCATAGAAGTACTCTCTTATAAATCCTGCAACTTGACTTCAGGTATACATCTTTGAATTATGTGTTGTAAGAACCTGACAATCAAGTTTTAAGTGACACCTTGTCATGATGGTAAAGCGAGTATTTTTCTTGTCAGTGTCAAATGGAGTAAAAAGTGTGTATGTTTAAAATGTAGTAACTTGTCACAAAAAAGTGAGATCTTGTCTCAGAGATGAAATGTTTAAGTTATCACTTTAATATATTTTAAATTTTTTTATTGCATGTGTTCTTAATTTATTAACTGACTTAAGAACAAGACAATATTCTACTCAGAATACTGTCTGAGGTAGTGTATATATCAGCTTTCAGGAGAAGCAACATCTTGGCAATCTGAGATACAAGAGAGATTTCCTAAGTCTTCTAGGACAACGCAAACAGCTTGAGCATCACCTGAAAAAGTGACAAGTCTCTGAAAGCAAGTGTAGTTTGTTTTCCATGGCCTGGTATATAAAATCAAGGGCAGTTGTTTTCTGCTGGAGCTAGTGATTTAAAGCAGTTTTCAAGGGCATCATCATGGAGAATAAATTACAGCAATTTGATCTGGATGTAAGAAAGGCTTTGTTAATTGTGGGAGGGCCATGTCACTGGAGGGAGAAGAGAGGTTTGCAATTGCTGTATTAATATAAAATTGGAGGGGCTATTTCTGGAGACTGTCGCTTACCTGCTCTCCTGGCACCGTCATTCTCTTGCTGATGTCAGCGTCATTCCACTGTTCATCTACAGCCCCATGCTGGATTTTGGAAAAATTGAGTATGAAATTATGAGACAAAAAATTGAGGTGCTATTTCATTTGGTGGGCTCAGATGGTGAAAATATTTATGTAGAGAAAGAGAGAGAGAGAGAAATAAGTTTTCCTGGTGGAAGATTTCTGTGTTATTTGAATTCCTAGGATTAGCTTGAAAAGTGCCTTGTCAATCTGGTACTTTACAGTATTTTCTTTTCTAATTGTCTTTGTTTTTCTTAATTTCTTTAAAAATATTACAAGTAATTTTTTATTTTTCATTCCTCTTCCATATAAGCTTTTTAATTACAAGCTATCACCCAGAACCTGACTTTTTTTCTACTTTTCAACAGCTATTACTAAAATAAAACTAGTATTTTCTTTCCATGGTAAAAGACACAAATTATCAGAATTGTGCCCATTTTTTTTTCCAGCTCAATCTGACTTGTTTAAAGATATTATGTGTCCTTACAAACTTGCCTCTCATTATGTCATTATTTGTGTTTCTGGATAGAACTCAGAGTTCTTGTTCCTGATTATCTGCTTTAGCAGCTGATTTATTTTGAGAGGACTACTTTTTCTACTTTGAAATAAAACATTTTGGCTAGACCTATCTTTTTAATAGATTTAGTCAACCTGAAATGTCATTTTGAATGAGATAACTTGGTTATTTTTAGAACCTCAGCAAGTAGGGAAATTCCAAGAATCATTACAGGAAAAAAAACTTATAAACCTATTTGGGACAAACAGGCATCCCATTTATGCTGTTATGTCATTTCACTTATGCTTCCTAGTGTTTAGGTTAATTTTTTCTAATCCCCACAAGACAATGCAGTGTAGAGGGTTTCTCCTTGGTACTTCAGCCCTGGATGCACTTATGCTTCTGAAGAACTTTGGAAGGGTAGGCATGAGGAGATGTACTCAGTACTCAGAGGAGGGAAAAATTTGGTGCCTAATCTTTGGCCAAAGTTCTTGCATTTTCTGCAGAATTTTCTGAGAGCATATGTGGTCGTGCTGAGCAGCTCTCCACTTACAGTCCATTTCAATACATTTCTGTAGGATACTTTTACTATCTTCATTGCATTCTTTCTTCATAGGCAGTAAGACTAGACCAGGAAACAAGATGTAGGGGGACAGGGAGAGGCAGGTAGGCAGTGGACGTGGGGAGCCAAAGAAAGGATCAGTGGGTTAGTGAAAGCTGCATGACTCTGGATTCATTCCAGCCCTCCTCTGCAGAGAAGCTTTTGTGAAACTCACTGTGGTTTCTGAAAGGAAGGTCCCTATTCATCCAGCCACTGAAGGAGATCATGCTAATAGGCTCCAGGATCACAAAGACACTCACCACCTGCTGTCATGAGCACAGGTCAGGCTTTGTTTGCTGTGCTGAATGCTTTTCTTCTTTAAAAACTGTAGTGTAGGTATATATTTGACAGAGTTTGTGATTCTTTCAAGTCAGTATTTCAAATTTTTAAAGATAAGAAAGAAAAACAGATATTGTCCATATTGTTACAGGTAGACACAGGATGTCTCACCACTGACTCAAGGTAGAGTTCAGAGAGAATTCATGGAATATGGAAACGTGTAGATAATGAACTCAAGTCTAAGAATTACTGAAGTTGAAATTTATTTTTATTAAACAGTATTATTTTGGTAGACAATATTACTATGCTCGATTTTTTTAAACTAACTTATTGCCTGAAAATGCTCGTTTAACTTTTCAGTTTAATAAAACATTTGTATTTAATTTCACATTAACAAAATCTATCTATAACTTTATTAGGCTTTTTAGAAGCAAAAATCTACATTTGTGACCAGCCTGTCACATTTGTACTTTGGGAGAAATAGAAAAAAATAAAAATAGTCTATAATATAAAAAATGTTCAGTGTAGCCTGTTTTACATTTCCAGACCTTAATTCATGACAATCCAAGATTCCCAAGAGTGTAAAACTTTGTCCTGAAATAAACAACCAAATCTGAAACACAAATACGAAGAATCTGTATTTGAAATTATAGGAGCTTTTCTAGTGGTGTCAGATGCATGTAGTGAGTCTTCTATATGAAACAGCAGTGTCACCCTTTTCTTGCATAATCTCATGTACACCTGTTTTAAGAAATCTATTTCTTACTGTGCTGAGATAATAGAAACTTTTTGAAGGATATATTGCAATAAAAATTGAATTAAAGAAGTGCTTGAAGCAACAAATGTAAATATCTGAGGTATTGCATGATTGATCCAGGTAAGAACACAGCTGCAAATAATTTGGAAACTAAATTGTATTTTGACATCAACATAGTTAGACAAAAATGACTTATTAAGTAATTGCTGTTATGACATAAGCTTTATGCAGTAGCTGAATTACTTGGCAGAGCTAAAATGTCAAACTACCTTGGGAATCTACTACATTCTTTAATTTTCTGATTGATTAAATGGATTATTTGACGTTTTGGCAGGGCTTTGAAATCACAACATAACAAAGACTCCTTTCATTGCTAATTATTTGCTGTCTTCAGACTTAGTGCAGATTCTTTGAAATGAAAGGTTTAAGGTGCTTCTTTCCTGGGTAATTTTTTTTTTCCAGTTCACGTTTTTGCTAGGAGTGTTACATTTCCAACTTAAATTCCCTACTGTGTAAATACAGTTCCTTATGATTACAGTACAACCAATGGAGATATGTTGTCTCGAAAAACACTTGTATGTACTTCACAACGGTGGGACTGAAGAATTCAGCATGACTTATCTGCTATCAAAGATGCTTTTAACCCTTCCACCACAGGCATTTTCTGGAGTGCAGGGAGCTGGGCCAAGTGCTGGGTGTCTTTCTTCAGAATGTGACAATGTTCAGTTTTCTGCTGCCCTAGGTGGAAGTAGATGAAGTACTGCAGCAACTTTGGGCAACGGTTCTGAGATAACCAGGTAGGCTGAGGGTCATTTGCCATCATCAGCTTGTCACTCATAAGAAAATGCAGTGCCTAACTGCACTTAATATTGTTAATAAACAAGAGTCAGACAAAATAACTCCCCTTTCAACAAAACTGTACAGTTCTCTCTATTGAAAAATAGCTCATGAGGGTACCTAGAGACTTACAGGCTGCTCTGCATCATACTGCATCTCAAACACAAGTTTGATGGAGGTAGATCAGAAGTACATAGGCGAAGTAATAGCTTCAGTGTCTTTTGTACTTTTCAACCCTTGGAACAGAAAAAACTGGGGGTATAAACTTATGGAAGTGAAGGTGTGGTTCTTTCCTTTTCCCATTCCATGAGAAGACATACTAGTGTCCTGCTGGGTCTCCAGGAACTTACAGATGTGTCTGCAAGATATGAAGTTCCACTTGGGTGCCTAAGAATCCACATTTTTTTCCTGTTATTATGACTGGTTCAGAGATTATGGTTTTACCTGCCATGCTTTCCTTCCTGAGAGTAGAAACAGGGTCACAGTAATTAGCAATCTTTTTCTGAGGCTATAGCTTGAACTGGAATTTGAATGGTAGCTGTCTGTCCTGACTTTGACAATTTTTCTGCTGAGATATAACCAGTGTTTCTGATTGTTCTCTACTACAAGGCAGTTTTAAGTCTAAGGGTGAAAAAACACTAAGTTCATATATAGTTATAATTTTGTTCATTAGAAGTAGTGATTCTTGAATTCAAATTTGTGCAGTGGTTTATGTTACAATATGTTGCTTTCAATTACCAATATCCTGATCAGGCTTAAAGTTTCTATCCCTGGAATTTTCTTCAAGCAGGGTATAAAAAACCCAACACTACCCCCACCCCCCAAAAAAAAAAGAACCCCAAAAAACCAAAACCCAAAACCCCCAAATCCAACCAACGAAC
Organism: Formicarius rufipectus; assembly: GCA_013399695.1. Classification (NCBI taxonomy): domain Eukaryota; kingdom Metazoa; phylum Chordata; class Aves; order Passeriformes; family Formicariidae; genus Formicarius; species Formicarius rufipectus. The sequence continues at coordinate 349,916 of VXAU01000987.1, read as the reverse complement.
CAACCAAAAACCCACAAAAACTCAAACAAACAAAACAAAACAAAACAAAAAAAGGCACACCAAACCAACACCCCAGAACTCCAATCCACTGAAGGAAAAAGGTTCAGCATTGCTCTTTGAGGTGAAAAGGTGAAAATCTATGCATTGAATATAAGCTTTCCACCACTATTAACGAACAATGTTAGTACATTAGTTCATCAGTAGTATCTATGTTCATATGAAAGAGTTTGTAGTTTAAGAACTCATGAAACAACATACATACATCAAATCAACTAAGAACAAGAAAATGGCCAGTTGTGTGTTTAGGAATGTAGGAACTTGCAAATTTCAAAAAAAAAAAAAAGGGAGACACAATTTTACATGCATTTTAACAAAGTCTTCAGTTACACATTAATCATATGTCCCAGTCTGTATAACAAACACTATGGAAATAGACACTCAGATTCTAGCCTTCTTCACAGCTACAAAGACAGATAGTGTTTCACCTGAAGCGGGACAACTTCAACTGGAAAGGTAGAGGAGCTCGCACTCTAGATAGCTCACCTCAGATATCTGATGTGAGTTCTAGTTTTAGGCAAAGCCTTGAGAACCCTAATAATTCACCACCTGGATAAGAAAGTATAAACATCATCAGTATCACATGTGGGATAGGGTGCTTTTAGAAGTTGAAGGGTTTAATATACCTAGACTGTATTTACCATTTGTGTGCAGCTAAGGCTGGGATATATCAGAAGGAAACAGTTAATTCATGAAGTGATGGAACTGGTAGACTCCCAAGGCTAGAAAAATGAAAGTATTTCTGTGCCTAGTTCCTGGGAAGCCATACAATCAGAAGTGAGATTTGTGGGGCTAATGATGTGATTGTGCAACTTATAAACGGCAAATGGCAAAGGAGTCTACGTATAAAACATTGCACATCTCTTCAGAGGTCTAGTGGTTAAGGTTTTAGACATGTACTTGAATTATGGCTGAGGTAGCTGCAGAATGGGTGTTTATAGCATAATAACTGTCCATGCACATGCTTTTAGTGTTCTGCAAATGGGAGGAAATATGACTTTGCACCTCAGACATTTCAATTTGCCTTGTCTGAAGGCTGGCACTAGTTCAGCTGACGTGTGGCAGCTGGATTACGGGGCTGAAAAACCCAGGCCACAGCAGAATATCAAATGCATGCATGAATCCTGCACGTACAGCCAGTTCTAACAGTGACAAAGTCGTTACTGACTTCATTTAAAATGAAAGAAACCAAAATTCCCAAAGGTTTTGCATCTGACCTATAAGGAGATCATGCAGCAGTAGTGTTTAGTGTTAGACTATTTAAGCCATGGCTCTAGAGATAAAATCATCCCCTTTATGCCACATATCTGCATCTGATACACTTCAACTCTAGGAAAAGCAATACCCTTAGGTTTTATTGTCCTCAGAACAGTGACATATGTGATCACCTGTACTGTTTAGAAAGCCCTTGCTTAGGCACTGGTCCTAGTCCTTTGGGTAACGTCACTTTGTTGCCAAGCTTTAGTTCCAACTTTGCTTTCTTATCCCCGTACTAGGATAAAACTGTCTACTACTATGAAAGTAGCTTAAAGCAGGCTGTAAAGTTGAAGAAACCAATATAGGCATGCCGGTGTAAAATTTTGTCTAATTGTGCCACTGGTCAATTTTCTTCAGTGACAACCCTGTATCTCAAACCCAACGTTTACCTTGGCTGGTTATGCTTTGGTAAAATTTCAGTTCCTTTCTTATGGTTTATGTTGCAGTACCTGTTTCTAGATACCTCAGTGTAGAAAAGCACTATGTTATAAAAATGCAGGCTCAAAAAGAACTCAGCGCACCATGTAATTTAGGTTTTATTTTAAAATAGCTATAATGTTTGTGTTGTATTTTACATTGTGGATGTATTTCAAAGTGAAAGCTCAATGAGTTATTTCTATCCAGAATAAGTGGTAGTTAATGAAACATTTTATTAATAAAATTTAGATAATTATCTGGATAATTGTACAGGCAAATAATTCAGTAATTTGAAATTATTTATTCTGTCTATAATGATACTTTACTCTTTCTAAGAGCAGCTTAATATGTTAATTACAGAGACTCAAGGGACTTGTGAAAAGTTATACCAGTGATCATACGTTATTAATTCTCCAGGGACACTGCTTTTTTGGAATAACACCTACAGAAAGATTCAAACCTCAAGCCAACATATTGGCATGTAAAGATGAAAAAAACCCAATACACCAAAAACCACCCTTCAAGGTGGGTTTTTTTGGGAGTTGTTTTTTCTTTTGGTTTGGTTTGGTTTTCTTTTGTCTTTTTTCCCTTATAATGTTGAGACCACTTGAGTTCTCTTGACAATGGTACTCTACCTGGACTCAAAGTAGATACTACGTGCCTTTCTAGAGCACTTGTCAAGACATAATAGTCTTGATATGAAAATGCACTACATCATTTTATCCTATCTTTCCAAGTGGCAGATCCTGTAAATTGCTAATTTTCAGGTTCCCCTGTTTATAGATAGTAAATAAATAGATCTGGTATCAAAGAAAAGTTAAAGTGTTGCAGGTCAGTAATGTTAATATGTACCTCTGCTTTAGTCTCTTTTCCACTGATACCTCAGTGATGTCTTTTGCAAATGCAGAACATGAAAGTCTTGCAAGCTCTTGTCACTGAGAGTAATATCATGCATCTGATCCTCAGGTGTGAGAACATCATCCCCTGTGCCATTAGAACTATTGTTGTCTGACAAAAACATCTTNTTTTTTATGGATGAAGAGGTTTGATGGTTTTTTTGACTTTTTGGGTCCTTTGGGGATTTTATTTTGGTGGTTTGTTTTTTATGGTTTCTTTAGTTGGGTTGGGTGGGGTTTTTGTGGGTGTTTGGTTTTGTTTCATTTTGTTTGCTTCTTTTTGTTTTGCATTTTTGACAAATGTCTGACCAATGCAAGGCTGTACTTCCTGAAAATCTCTTTTCTGATGGCTTTTAAGAGATGGCACACTTAGATGGTTTATCATCTCTGGGAATTTCGGGTGTGCTGGAGCTGTTACAATCCTTGTTTTCATGTGGTGGTTCGAATACCAGCACCATGCCAAGCAGCTGGGAGTCTCATTTCACCCCAGGATCTCAGAAATCCCAGGTCTTTTCTGTGTGGCTTGGAGAGGCATTGCCTGGGCATTGCTGTTATAGACATGTCAGAGACCTCGCTGTGGGCTTGCTGCTGAATTGTTACTAGGCAAGAATAAACCTTGAAGTGTGTGTGAATTAAGACTCTCAGCTATAGTTCTATTCCATGTAAATGTGAAGCTGACTAATACTAAAGCAATCTCAGTTGCTATTCATCTGTGCAACCCGTGTTTCAGACAATTCTCCTGAGGAGTTATTTGTCAACAGCAGTATATCCTGCCATGTCATATTCCACACTTGTGAACTGCGTTAGTTTGAATGGAGGGGAAGTTGCAGTGATTTGTTAGTAACAGATATTTAAGCTGCAGTCATGCAGACCAGAAATTCAGCTGGTGAGATTGCCACCTCATTCATATCTGCAAATACCACTGATCCCTCTTCAGACCAAGTTACAGGTAGCCAGTTGTTGTTTAAATAGTATACATTACTTGGAATCTCCACCTGACCTTGAAATCGATAGGGTAATAGATGTATTTGAGCTTTTACACATAAATTCGTCTTTGCATTCACTATGTTTAGACCTATCATATAGCTATCCAAAAGACACTGATGTCCAGAGACATGCAACCCACTGGAGAAAAAGTGGAGTTTTTTCCTTATTATGTTATTATAATGAGGGATTGTCTGGTCCCAGGTATCCCTTTGGCGGAAATTCCAGCTCCTCAGGATAAAACATACAGTTCTTAAATACAATGTATATTTTATAACTTCTAAGCACTCTAACTTTGTATTTTGTTCTTTATGCAACTATAAACAATATTTAGCATTGTGTAGCAAAGATGAGGCGATTCCATATAGAGTAGAGGAGATAGTGTCATTAGAAGATGTTTCAAAAAGTACAGCAATAAAAATGAAGTCTCACGAAGTAGTGGCATGGGGAATATTTAACACGACATTCATTTAATAAATATGTTGGTTGACATTCAGTCAAAATGTACTAAATTGAGAATGAATGTGGTACTTCTCTTATTAGAAAACCTTAGTAAGTTTGTATGTGATGATTCATTCAGGATTAAACCAGGCATATCGGTATATTAATATCCATATAAATGTGGATATTTATCATGATATTACTGCATGTAATGCACAAAAGAGATGCATATCTCACTAAGTCAGAAAAGACCTTAAATAGCTGATGTTTTATTTTTAGGGCAATATATCAAGGGAGCCTCTGTAGGCAAGCACAGAATTTCAGATATTTTAGCATATGTAATAACGATATTGATCTCTTGAAGTGATGCCAGGTGGGAACAGCTATGGAAAAGCAGGAAATACCCAAAGAGATGGGAACTGTGACAGGTTTCCAGATCTTGCTTACAGGTATTTCCCAAATCCACTGGCTACAGCTGCTAAAAGAGGGTAGAAAGGTGATATTAATCAGCACCATGAATTCCTAAGTGAAATTCATCAACTTTCAGTTGGTTTGAGAAAGGATATGCCTAAAACTGAGTGAAGAAAGAAGTAAAATATATTTTTTTACATTCCATTATAAGGTCTTACTTGTGGGAATATGCTCAAAACTGCCAACATAGGAGTGAGAAGCAGAGGACAACCTGCTCCTAGATTATGTTTCCCTGTGGTTCACTTGCTGTTTTTCCCCTGCTGTTGTGGGGAGTTCATGAGGATGCCCTCAGCAGGGAGGAACGGATATTGAGCATTGAATAAGGAATAAATGAGGAATAAGGATTGCCTTGAACTTATGTCAAAAGCAGATAACAACATGAAAGGTAAAACTAATTGAAAGCTGGTGTATAGAAGTACAGAGAAAAGTCTCAGAAGTAACTTGGAATGCAAAATTACCAACACCTTCTAGGAGGATATCCATAAGTGCAGCAATGTGTTTGGGCACCTAACATTGCGGTGTGTTGCATTACTGAGCTATGCTATTTTCTCATGAGACTCTTAGGCAATAGCAATGCAGTTGGATTAAAAAAAAAATAGAAAAGCTTCTTTCAGCTATTTTTCATCTCAAGGTCTCACTTTGTCTCTCCCACTTTTCCAGTCTCCTCTTCCCCTGAATTTGCTTTCAAATCAGCAACAACTTGGAGGAGATTGCTGAAAGCAGTATAAGTACATAGCCAAATGAAAACTCTAAAGCAAGTGTTGTTTTTGAATAAGTTATTTTCATTGAAAGCCTCTCAGGAAGCAAAATTAGATTTCTTTAAAAAGTATTTTTGAACACAAACATAAAATATCATCTTTGTCTCTTGTGTTTGGCAAATTGCCTTCAGGCAGTCTGATAAACAGAAGAATTCTTTTACTGAAAACTCAGGAGAGGAGTTGTTTGTTGGTCAATTTACCCACAAAGCTATTAATTCTTCTGACCTTGGAGAGAAAACCTGGAAATACATGCATGTCATCTAAGCACTATTTCAACTTGGAAAGTTGAAATGAAATTTAACTTCATTCATATTGTGAAAACTGATGTCCAACCACAACTTTCAGCGCAGTGTCTTAATGAACATGACATATGCATTTAAATATTTTTAAAAGGGATCTGTGTGATAGGAAGATAGTCTCCTCATAGGCATCTGCAAAGTCACCCCTTTTCTGCATTGCACGAGTCACAATTGTGCTCCCAGGGCTACAAAATCTATAAAATAAGTTCTTACAGAGAACTTCCTTTGCATCATCCTGATAAGAATTTCTGCTATGACAACATATTTTTTGTCACTTTTATGACCAAATATTTGTGCAGTGAATATTATTTTTCCTGCTGGTCTTATATATTTATAGTAGGGAGAGAGAAAAAAGCCAGCAGCTCAGCTGGTTAAACATCTTCTGCAAATGTTATTAGAACTTGCCCATAAATTTTGCTCTTTCTGCTATTTTTTTGGAACTTCAGTTGCTGGTTTTTTTGCTAAGACCTTCCTGTCTGCCTGCTCCCATCACCATGGGATAGTCTGGCTGTTCTGGAGATCATTGAAGTCAAGTCCTAGGAAAAGGTAAATAAAAGGAAAGCAGGTTTGGCACAGCTGCAGGACCTTATCCAGCCTTGTCTTTAAATCAGCCTTATCCTCAGGAACAGTGGACATGGACAAAGATTCACAAATGAAAACAGCAGTATGGACACCCTGGAAAACCACCTGTGCTGAACTTGTTCCCCTGCCACCAGCCTTGTAGAACAGAAAAGCCCAAGAGATTAACATGCAATATGTACAGCTTCTCATCTCTTAGCTCATCTTTTTGCCTACCATTGACTGAGAAATCTTAAGTCTTTATTACCATTGAACCATGATCTGAAGTTGGTTCTCATCTACATTATGACGGTGCTCTGCCTTGTGCCATGAGATTAAATTAGTCCAGATATAACACTAGAGGTAGAATTTAGGTTCTAGTGGGGCAGGTTTGAGCTAATTATTCTTTCCAAATGAAAGTACCAAATTTACTTCTTTTGTCTTGTACTCGCAAGAGCAACAGTCTTTTCTGCAAACTTCCCTGGTTCCCAGGGATCAAAATATTGGCCTGTAAGCAATTTAGAGAGCAAGTCCTGTGCACAGGGACAGGTTTCCTTGAATTTCGCTGCAAGGTACCTGTGGTCACAGCATATCCTGGTTTGGATCAGGGCAGTGGCAAGCATCTGTGATCCAGCAAAGTTCAGGCCATATTTGAGACAAGAGACCCTTTCTCTTTCTATAAGCTTTTTGTGCTACCAAAAAGACAGAAATGAAACACCTGAGGTTTATCTTCCAGGGGCTTCTCCATAAAGGTTTCACTGGTGCCATGCAGAAAAACTGCCACCCAAGGGATCCCTTAGTATTTCAGGAGGAGGAAGCCTGGAGAAGGGACTCTGCTGGACAGAGGAACAAATTGAGGCAAAACTTTTGCACATGTCACCACACCTTAATCCCCTTTGACTTTTTCAGTTGCTTCAGACTCCAAATCCAGGCCTGCTTTAGAATACTACTCAGGTGGCTTAATCTGAATCAGCTGCATGGCATGGCATCTTGCCTTGAGACCTGTGGCCATAGTTTGGGGGTGCATTACAAACCTGCCTGGTACCAACACACTGAATACAAAACAAAAACACTAAGGTGTTTCTGAATGTAGTTTCAAATGGGTGTCAAAGGAAAGGTGGCCTCTTGCTCTCACTCCTGCCCTTAGTGATGTAAAACAAGACTAGTCTGCATGTTGTGTGTCAGAGCTTGGGGAGGAGGAAGTAAAACTCTTCTCACATATATGTTACTCATTTTTTTACCCAACTTACTGGTGATAATGTTGTTTCATTTTGGCACTTTATTTTGCAAAGGTCCCCTGGTAACTCATGAAAAAAATAACCCCAGAGTTGGGTAGTGTTCTCCTACCAGTCAGGATTACATGCTTTCATAAAAAACAAAACAAAACAAAAAACAAACAACATAAACAAACAAACAAGCCAAAACCTTCTGAATTTATTAAGCCGTAAAAGAGTTAAAGAGAGATACTAGCATGATTGGAGACCATTTTTAGTTTTAAGTGGGGAAATAATTGAAATAGTTGGATTTCACAGAAAGGATCCTTCTAAGAATGACAGGACAGGAGTGTGATGAAAGCACTGTATTGGCTTTCAGTAAAAAAAAGCCCAAAGGTAAAAATCACCTTCCCTAGCAAATGCTGAATTTGAAGTTGTTCTTCAAGAGAAAGTTAACTGTACAGCATTGTTATCATGAAAACACCTCTAAAATATTTTAGTGAACAGGAATTTTACTTGAAGAAGACTGCAGACACGATCATAGTACTGGTTTGCTCCTCTGCTGCAGAAATATAGATGAGATTTATGAGCTGTACTTAGAATCCATAAAGGGATCTCTTGGATTCAGAATTGTTTCATTCTTGATGTGATTTAGAAGATTAAACTGTCATATTTCAGCACAGATAGATGGCCATAATTTCTATAATTAATCATGTACCATAAATTCTATTATTTAGAACCTTTTCATCATATAAAACTTTAATTCATATTAAAGTGTAAAATATTTTTATAGGACTCAAAATTAAGCAACCTTATAATTACATTTTACAGATATGTGTTGACTTGTTTCTTATGCAAAGGCTATTTACTTTACAAAATAATCCAATATACTAAATGCACACTGCAAAACAATGCAGTAATGGAGTGTTTGCTAATGACATCAATTTAAGTACAGTCTGTCTAATAGCTGTTACCTAAACAGTGTGCTAATGATTCAAAAATTGCTACCAAAATTGTGTTCAGTCTAGGAGGGGTAGAAGACATAATTGTGCTAATAAATATCCAAGTCAGCCCTGATTTTCAAGTTCATACCATGATTATTATGAGTCTTAGAAATCAGACAGAGCTAAATCATGCTGTTGTGCTCACATGAATAGCCTCTCTGGTGGCACTGCTCATTTGAGTAACGAGAGCAAATACACCCTTGCTAGACAGAAATGCATTAAACATTCATAAATAACTTGTCAGAATTGCTTAACTGTGCACATTCTTTGAAATTCTCTCTCATGAAATTTGGTCTATATACCATCCTGGATATAAGTTTGTATGTAGGTATATAGAATTTTAAAGTAGGACTAAGAGAGGATTCCATTCCTTTCTATACCTAACTGTAAAAGATTGTGTTTGTACTGGTGTCACTGTCACCTTTTTATACATTATTTAGGAGTTCAAAGTGCTCATCTAGGACTAAGTAGACCTGAGTTCATTTTCTTCTCTGCCTGCATGGCACTGAAGTCGAAGCTTTCAGTTTCTAAGAAAAGGCTCTAAAAAGTGCAAGTTGCTAGAGAAGATAAAAATTATAACTCCCTATGGGAGGGATCATGTTTTGCTTGACCAGGGGCTCAAAGCATCTACTTGGTTTCTGGTCTCTACTATGGACTGTTTATGTAGTTTAACTTAAATAGGAAGATAATAAAGTACATTAAATAGATCTTTGGGCAAAAACTGAACTGTAATTGAGTGTTTTCAGTAAGCCAGATTCAACATAAGCCTTCAGTTTGGCAATTAGCGTGTGAGAAGAGAGCTGTATATTTGTGTCTTCTGATGAGGTATGAGCATGAGCTATGGCTATAGCTGGACTGTCAAAGCAATATTCAGATATTTCTGGGAGTTGACCAATGCAAAATTCTGCAATCCCAGAGTACACATTTGGGTAGCTATGGTGCTATTTACAGCTGAATCAACAATTTATAAATCAGAATTTGGCGTTTAAGTGTGAAAATCTCCATGATTTGTAGTCCAACGCTTTTGCACAACCTCATATTTCAGTGCTGGTAAAATTTCAGCTAGGGAATTAATTTTTTTCTCCATTCAGAAACAGAATGAGAACCTCGGCACAGCTGTTCATAAGCTACAGAACTTGAAAGTGTTAGTTCTAAAATGAAGACATGAAAACCAGTTTGTCCTCCATTCTTATGTCAAGTCATGGATTGTGTGTTCCTTCTGCTCCCCACCGCAAGGGGAAGCAGTAAACCAGCTAACTTGCCGCTATGTCAACCCCCTTGCTGCAAATTCATGACTCCTAAAGTACTTCATTAATACTCCTGCATTAGTAGCCTGAAGTCAGTGGTGTGTGCTGCAGTGGCCTCAGAGGTGAGCTGGGAGGATGACAAGAAAGGCAGATGTGTCTTTGGAGGAGCAGATAAAAGGGGCAGCACCATGATGTACCTGCCTTAGTATTGTAAGTTACCAACTACCAGCCAGAGGAATGTTAAAAGACTATTGACAGGCTCAGAGCAGTGCAGCTGCGAGCCAGGAGGAGTGGTGGTAAAAGCTGTATTCAGCTGGAGGTCAGAGAGAGAAAAGCAAGGCTAAGCAAGGAACATGGGGGGCTTAATTCACTTGGCTGCCTCCCTTCCCATAGCAGCTGCTCTACTTCAGGTTATTTACCAGGCCTGAATTCTTTCTTTCTTTATCATTGTTGACTGTAGCTAGCTTGCTTTGGGTTTGAAAGGAGCTGAAGAGTCAATTATGTGTCTGGGTGCTTTTGAATGTCTTAAGTGTGGTAGATGGCTGCAACTCCTACCACTCATGTCTAATGAGGCCAGGCAGAGAGCTGCTAGCCCCTGGCCCAGTATGGGCACAGAGAAACACTCCAAAGAACCAAACAAAGGCAAACAGGAAGGGAGGGAACCATGTCTGCTTGGATTATCAGGGCATCTGCAGCTATAGTACCATTTGCTCTGCCTCCCTGCTTGCTCTGGAAATGTCCCTGTGCTGGCAGGGCAGGGATGTTGCTCTATGTCATGTGTTTGGTGCCACCTAATGTAGGGGGACCATTTTCAGGCAGCTTCGAGGTTTTAGGCAGGTGATGTAATACACAGTGAATAAGGCGCTGGTCTACAGGTATGGTACCATGTAGTTCCAGATAGCACTCATGGTGTCTGGCATCACTTGCTACCTGCTCCTTTGCTAGGTTCTATCTTTCCTCTGCTCATGAATGCTTGGGTTAACGCAGTGGTGGTTACTGACATATACTTTACTGTGTCATTTACCTCACCTTTGCTTCTAGTCCCCAATCTCTTGGATTTAGCCTAGACAGTTCACTTTGCAGTTCACCTTCTCTGACTCCTCTGCCTTGTATCTTAGTTAATTATCTGTAGACAAAGCCACACTTGACGCCTTATCAACTAAAAAGACTGAATTAATCACATTTGTTAGACTAAGGTTATATCAAGGGTGTGATCATCCTATCCATCTGTTCACTCATCTCCTGAAGAGTAACCACAACAGAACTCTTAAAAATCCCATTAATGGATTATAGGTCAATAGCCTAGACACTCCGATAGCTCTGCAAGGAACTATGGACAAAATATCTGGGATTAATGGATTTTCTGAATACTTTTATAAGGTCTTTTATAGACTTTTCCCTCTCAAATGCTAATGTGTTCTGCAAGTAGAAAGAAAATGGGTTTTTACCACTGTATTCCCTTGATGTGGCTAGGCAAAGCTGGGAGGTACCTAAAGCCATGTAAAAGGCATTGAATTGATCAATTCATATGTAAAGTTCAAGGAGAAAACTTTGACCTTTTGCCTTCAGAAGTAATCATCCAAGTCACAGAATTATCTCATCCTGACGCATGAGGAGTCTCATGCATTGAAATTCAAAAGTTCACCCAATTTATTACTGGTAATCAAATTGGCAAGATGTACTTGGAAAGCATCAGACAATTCACTGTGCAGTATGCCTTGCTGAGGCAAATCCAATCTGCCTTAAATTCTGTCTTTTACAAAAGTGTCATACAAGTAGGCTAAGAAATTCTGTCACCTTCTTTTTCTTTTAATTATGGAAACTTTCATTCGGAGTTGTATTGTAACCCACTCAAATGTTAGAGTTCTAATGTGGTGTTTGTGCTTAGTTTGCAATAAGCACAGCTGTGCAGCAGGGTGACCATTTACCTCTGTTCTTTTTTCCCTTGACAGCTAGACTTGACATCTCCAATTGCTCAGTGTAGGATGTACTCACATCCAGAACAGGGAACAAAGAGTGCAGAACAGTTTATCATACCTTTTGTCCCTGATGTCCATTAATTGAAGAAAATCAAATTACTAAATATGGGAAACTGAACATTTATGCCATTGTGTGGATTTGTTGCTTATCTCCAATGCTAAAATATTATTTAAAGTTTGTACCTTTCTCTGTTATTATTTCACAGGAATTAAGGAATTTTCAAGATCTGAGGATGGCTGGGACTTGGTCTCACATGAGTACACAATCCACATCTTTTCAGGAACAAGGAATAAGGGCAGGTGTTAAAAATACTGTATTTGTGCACTGGAAATAATAAAGGGGTATATTTCCTGTCTGGAATGTTTTCAGGATGGTGTTTTTTTGTGGTTTTGGTTGCTTTTTTTTTTTTTTTTTGGTTCTGTGGCGTTTTTTTGTTTGTTTGTTTGTTTTGTTTTGTTTTGTGGAGTGGAGTGGAGGAGGGCTTTATTAAGATTTCTGATTTTAAGCAGGCCAAATTTTTCTGTTCACTAGGCCTGCTAGTTTCCCAAGACCTTCTTGTGCTTCTTCCAGGTTTGCAAAAAAACCCCAAACCTAGTATGACAGCACACTTTCCAGTCTTTCAGGGTGAATGCCTGGGCTCTTGTAGAGAAATTTTTATTTTTCCTTCCTGAAGCACAATGCTGAGAGTGGTGATGTTAAGATCCCCTCTTTCACAGGGCTGGTGCTCCACAAGGAGCTAGTCTGGCCAAGTTGCTGAGGTTTCTTCTGCCACCTGCAGAATAAAGGAAGGTTAACAGAACAACCCTCTCCCTATCACTCAAGAGCAGAGAGTTTAAGAGTATCCTGCAAAGCTGGCCAGGAAATGCCAGTTCCTCTTCCTCACACTGAAGGGACAACATTGGACAACGGATTTTCTCTATTTTCAGGAACAACCCTGTAAAAAGTTGGCAAGCAAAGCTGGAACTAGGCTAAGAAAGTGAGGACACAGAAAGTCTTAAGTAGCCAAGGTCCTTCTCAATAGCAGCAGTATTCTCTCTGGTCAGTGACCGTCTCTCAGCACCGTGTTCCCAAGGTGCTTCTGGATATGTCTGTCCCAGAAACTGCCCAAGACTGCTGAGATTTAGCTTTGAGGTGTGAAAAGCAATCAACATGACCTCATTGGGCTGCTCATCATACAGGATTCAAACACAGAGCTGTATGGTATTGGCAAGTTACTTATCACCCTGGCTTAAATGACTACCCATCAAGACAGTCACTTAATTCTCTTTATGTCACTTATTTGGAAAAAAAAAAAAGAAAGTCAACTTGAGAACATTTCTACATCTTTTGATGTGTATATTGCCCACAAATTTTCTCATAATATCACAAATTGTTTCCTACCTTCTCATTTCTGGGAAATTCTGTTGTAAATCCTAAGGGACGAACAATATAGGTATTGTCTAAACAGTCCTATATAAATCTTCCTTGACCAATTCCCTAAAAATTGTGATACCAAGATGGTTTGTTTTGTCAAGGTTTTTTTTTTTAATCTGAACTCACTGCTCTGAATTGATGTTTCTTTTTGCTGCTTTTAATCTCTCTCCTGTTGTCAGTCAGACTTTTCATCTGGAAGCTTATGAGTAACAGTGTAGCCAGAGAGCAGGACAAAAACAGAAACGACCTTGTAAAGACAGATAATTGACACAGCAAGAGGTCAGACCAAATCCCTTCCACAGCCCCGCTGTAGTCAATGCATGAACAAGGCAAACAGGATTTGGCTTTTGCTGCAGTCCCAGCCACCTTTTATCGCTGGAGAGAGAGAGAAAAACACCATAAAATTAAATAGGTATCATCCTCTCTGCATTCCTAGTGTAACTATTTTAACTGGAATGCCTCATAAACAGATAAAGATACTCCTGAGCTTTGGCATGATCATTTTTTAAATGACCATTTAGGAATGGATTATGGTTTTACATTTTCACCTTGGAGCTTTTAAGGGCTGTTTGGGACATTAAGCACTAACATATCAAACCTTAAACTGAAAGACAATGTTGCTTGTGGTCATATTGCCCAGTAACATAACACAATTTTGCTGCTGTTAATAGGTAAATGCTTTCATTTGTGGAAAGAAAATGGTGATTCAAAATCGTTTGATGCCCCTTAAACTCTCACAGCAGCTGGATATTTTACGTTGGTTTCTATATTATTCTTATGATAACATTCCTATCCCGCAGGGGTATGCTTGAATATCAGAGTACTCATCTTTTTTAAGTTTTGCATAATGTGAGATATTAAAATTAAGGCTGGTGTTTACTGTTCAGCTCTTACACACATATTCCACATTCACAGCTAGATATTATTTCCCCTGGAAATGCTTTCTGTCCCTACCAGTTACTGAATGCAATCAGATAGCTTTGCATGGGCCAGCATACAAATTAAGTACCATGCCTGGCGTGCGTGCTGCTTCCTCCATCAGAAGCTTGATGGTTCATCAGCAAGTGAACTGTGTAGATTGATAAGGAAAAAGCCTGGACCCACAGTGGAGGCAGAATCTATTTCTTGAAAATGCTTTCGGAAAGCAGTCTGAGGAGGAACAGGGAAAGAGGCAGAAGGCATGCAAAATGGCTAGAAAAGTGAAACAAGAGGAAAGATTAATACAATCAGGATCAGAAAGATATTCAATTAGAACTTGCAGGTCTGGTCACATTACTCTCTGTTACTGTACATCTTGTCATTACCCAAATCTGTTGCTAAACTGTTGGCATTTGTCTTCATTATGCAGCAAAATTGTATAATGAATAGGTTGCAAATATAATGGAGGAAATGCCTTGGAATTATCACAATGCCTGAGAATGAAAAATGCCTTAATTTAAATTATTGGTGTGTGGGATCTGCCAAGTGCACAGATAGACATGAAGAGTGTGATGTGATTTTGTTCAGATGCTGCCTTCAAAGTTTCTGTTCCACTTCAAAAGGTTTGCAGGTTGAATCCTTCCTTAAAAGCCAATGTCAGGGACGTGATGCAACAGAGAGGAGCATTTGACATATTTCTTAGCTGCGAGGAACTACACAGCCTGATGTCTTAGGTCTGGTTTTGGAGACTTCTGCAAACTGCACTCCCCCACATGTCAGGTGGAGAGCTGGTTTATGTGTAGATTATGACTTTTAACAATGAAATTTAATTTGAGGTGGGAAAAAAACTACTACCTCAGCCAAGTTAATTAGACACGATTTAGTCTTCAAACTTGCACTGATCCATACAGACGTTACCTTTTGAGCTCAATTCTGCATTTGACTGATTATTATCTTTGAGAAAGACATTTTCAAGATATTTAAACTTAACATTTGGCCTACTTTAAAACTGCAGGAGTCTGAAAATCAGCACTGGTACATAATAAAGAATTTTATATTAGGACCAGGATAGGAATGAATATTTTACCAAAAGTTAAAATAAAATCCTAAATAATATTGAAGTACTAGTTCAGTAATAGGGATCATAGCCCTCCATTTTCTAGATATGTATTACCTTTAATAAATCATCCTAATGACTGCAAGGACTATTCACTCAGGCTGATGTGCATGCTTCCAAACTCATTAGGAGGTCTGTATCACAAAAATAATGTGTACACTAGAGAAGGAGAATAAGAAATCACACAGTCATTTAACAAGGATGCAATCCTGGATCTGGAGGAAGTCTGTCAGCTTAGTCCTCTGCTGGACACCTTTTGTGTGATTTTCAACAGGTCTTGGTAGGTGCCCAGGCTTCATGTCCCCATCCGGACAATAGGTCTAAGAAGGTATAGAGGAAGAGGAAGGAATGTTGAAAGGGATGTCTTAGCAAGAATTGCTCTGTCTAAACTGAAGTTTGTGGGACACTCCACAGTTAGAGCTGTGGGTTTGATAGAAGCAAACTATTAAATTATTTGCTTCAGCTTTTGAAGGCTGCCACAGACTGCTACAGTTCATGGCACTGCACACAGGCAGTGTAATACATGAGAAGTTGTTTTTTACATTGTGTGTGAAGTACTTTGACAGAGATTTGTACAGTTGATTATACTAAATTCTTTATCTTATGTTGATATCTTTATCTTGATTAACATATGTTACTTGACATTCGATCAAATATTTGGGAGATTTCACTTCTATATGAGCATCATTTTACATTGTATTAAATTTAATGATACACAGCTATCTTTGCTTCACTGTGAATGGTAGATATATTTTAAACATGTAATATGTGAAAGTTGATAGAATTGTATCTATCTTTCAGAGGATAATTCTAGTCTTAAACTTCAAAAATGCTGTGAAATTCTTCATTGTAATTTTTCACTGTTAAATTGCACATTTTGAACCAGATGGTTCAGAAAATTGATAAGATTACACCAAATCTCTCACCTCTTAGTCATTATTGGGTTGAATCCATCCGTGGTTCAGAGAAGTGAAAAGTTGCTATAGTCTGACAGCTGTTTAGTGGCTTAGATGTTTCCAAGTGCACAGGTGTCCACCACAGGGAAAAAAAAAAAATTCACCTACGCAAATAGAGGGTTTCAGCACAGGAGAGTTTATGGGCACTGAAAACTAACTTCTCTGATCATTGGATTAAAGGTGTTGCAAAATGGAGTCTACACCTCTTTCTGGAAATACCTAAAATGTCTAAATTCTTCTACACCCCTCCAGTGCATCAGTACCTGCCAATAAGCTCCTGTAACATGAAGTGCTGTTTGACAGTCAGCTGATCACGATCCAGCAGTGTGTTCAGGTGGCCAAGAAGGCCAATGGCATCCTGGTCTGTATCAGAAACAGTGCGGCCAGCAGAACTAGAGCAGTGGTTGTCCTCCTGTACTCAGCACAGGTGAGGCCACACCTCGAGTTCTGTGTCAGTTCTGGGCCCCTCACTATAAGAAAGAAATTGAGGGGCTGGAGTGTGTCCAGAGAAGGCAATGGAGCTGATGAAGGGTCTGAAGCACAAATCCTATGAGGAACATCTGGACGAGCTGGGGCTGTTTAGTCTAGAGAAGAGGAGACTCAGGGGAAACCTTAGCACTCCTTACAACTACCTGAAAGGAGGTTGTAGCCAGGTGGGAGTTGGTCTTTTCTCCCAAATAACAAACAACAAGATAAGAGAAAATGGCTTCAAGTTGCACCAGAGAAGATTTAGGTTGGATATTAGAAAAAATTTCTTCAATGAAAGGGCTGAGCCTCTGAGCTTGCACCTCCAGGGCTGCAGTGGCTAGTATGGGAATATGTTTTGTATTTGTTCTGAAAACAGTGTTAATAGATATTTTCACTGTTGGATACCGGTTTTACCTAGCCACATTCAAGATGTGTCTGTTCCAAAGCGATTGAAAGACCTGGACAAGCAGATGCAGCTGACTTTAAAGGTTTGTGTATTTGATGGGATACAATACTTAGCCAAATGTGAAGTGTTGGGAGATAGTTACTGATTGTATTTGGTCATAGCTTTGGTATATGGCCTAGAGTCTATGATGCACTGCCTCCTAGTGCTGTGTTGTATCATCTGGGTGAACTTGATGACCTTAAAAGTCTTTTTCAATGCTCACAGTTTCAATGCCTTTTCTGCTTCTCACTCCACTCTGCCAGGGAGGAGGGAGTAGAAAAGAACTTGGAGAGGACAAAATCAGGACAGCTGACCCCACTGACCAAAGGGATATTCCATACTATATGGCATCATGCTCAGCATACAAAACTGGTGGAAGAAGAAGGAAGAGGGGGGATGTTTGGAATGATATTTGTCTTCCCGAGTAACCCTCGCACATGATGGAGCCCTGCTTTGCTGACCACCTGTCTGCTCAAGAGAAGGGGTTAATGAATTCCTTGTTTTACTCTGCCTGCATGTGTAGCTTTTCCTTTACCTATTCCTGTTATTAAACTGATTCTTTTTCCTATCCCACAGAGGGTGAGGAGTGAGTGAGTGAGTGGCTGTGTGATGCGTTGTTGCTGTCTGGAGTTAAACCATGACAAATGTGCATAAGATGAAACGCTATAATGTTTTCCCTCCCTTTGAAATAAATCTCTGATCTTTGCAGCTTACAAGTTAGCTCCCTGATGAACAAATAGCTCATTACAGAACTCATGTAATGGTAACAGCATAGGAAAACATTTATAATGATAGGGATGCCAAGACTGAAGTAGCAGGATGATTTCCATGTTTTTTTAATCTTCATTCCTTAGCATAGTATGCCTGGTACAAAAGGGGAAAAAATAGCCCCCATTCTGAAGATAGGGCCAGAGGGGACATATTATCATTGATTGGAATAAGGTGTATATTTACTAGAAGGACACACGGTACAAGGTCTAAACCTGTGATTCTGAATATTTATCACTAATACCAGGGGGAAACTTGATGAAGTGATTCGTGTGGTAGCCTGAAACATGGGAGTCCTGTGTTCTTTTGCTGCTTTTGTTCACAGAGTCTTTTTGTGTGTCTTTGAACTAATCCCTGTTCTTTAGTTTTCTAAATGTAGAAGAAGAAGTGTATTACTCCTGCTCCTAAACGCAGTTATATGAGTTAAGTGTATTCAGGTCTGTGTACAAGTGCCTTAAAGTGACAGCCCTGGCAGAAGCTCCAGCTCAGCAGACAGAGCTCTTGTTAGACCTCTCAGGATAGAAAAGATTAGTGAGCCTGGCTGCATTTGCTTTGCATTAGCATTTTTATTTATTTTCTTTCTCAGAAGTTCATGTTGATCCTGCACAGTGTGACAATGGTACTCACAAACTGTTGGCACAGCCTTGGCCAGCCGTGTCGCTGTCTGAGCTGGGGCTTTGAGTCTCCTCCAGGGCTGATCCAGAAGCAGGGATATGTTTTTTGGTGCCAGGTGTTGCCCCTCTATCTGGAGCCAGGGACATGGAGCTAGCTAACTGGCATAGCCAGTAGACAAGGTGCTGATGTTGAGATGAGAATGAGTGTGAGCAACAGCAGCCTGATATGCAAATCCAACTCGGTGTCTTCTTTCAGAAGGAAGACATGACTTTTGTACTGGGTGCTACTGGTGGACTGAGTATCAAAGGGGTAAATGTGGCATAAAGGAAAAAGCTGTACTCTTGCCAGCTGTTTGAGAATAATTATATCCCAATTAATTGAGGAAAATGACATCTGACACTGTCAGTGTTCTGAAGTGTCACATATTAGACCCCAAAAAGTAAATGAGACACTTACTAATTTTAATTAAAATGTTATCAAGAGGTGTTGTTGACTAAAAAGCCCATTAACAATGATCTACTTTGGTAACTTGTGAGCCACGTAATTTATCGAACTGAAATAAAAAGCAAACCCAGTAACAGCTGCCCACTGAGCAAGTATTTGATCTTTCAGCGTTCTCTGATTAGCAGGGGGAGGTGTTCCCTGAATATTACGGACTTCTCTCTACTTTCTCACTACTTTGTGGTTACTTGTAGAAACTGTCTCCATGGTGCAATCAGCATTTGCTCATCAAACTTAAAAGGGAGCTTTGCTAGCAGATCCAACTTCAAAGAAGACATTTATAGAGAGAGCAGTTGCCAGGTACCATTATTTTCTTTTGTCCCTCAGCTGTTAAAATCTTTGCACAGGATGGACTGTTTTCCTTGGAGATCTGGCTCGTTTACATAGAGAGGCTGGTGCACAAGATTTGAGGGTTACAATAGAGGCTACTTACAGTGAAAAATTACATGGTTGCACAAATTTACCTCCTAAACCTTAATTCATTAACTTCCATTTTTTGTACTGATTACTCTGTGCTAATAAGCATTAAACTGGCCAGATATTTCCTGAGCAGGTTTCTGCCTTTATGGGAGATCTCAATATGGAAATAAAACTGGCAATGACAACTAAGTCACTGTTTGTACCAGGGACCACCGGGAGTTTTGGTGAGATATGATCAGAAAGGAGAGCAGCCCCACTGCAGCCTTCTGCCGGAGCCATTTTGGGGAGCCACCACACCTGGCTGCTTCCTCTGGCCTCTCTTTGATATGCCTGTGCAATGGTGTCGATGGTAGTTTAGCCCAAGAAAATTTACAAAACCCCTTATGTTCCTTTTGCTGTTGCCTAGTGAAAAAGGCCTAACCCCTTGCTATGTAGGCAATAGGCAGGGGAATGTACGCTATTCCAGAATCAGTCATTATTTCAGAAGAAGTTTGAATAGTATCATGCAAAAAACCCAGAACAGACTTATGTGTCCAAAACACAGTACAAATGGCAGCAGGTTAGTTCTATTTTTCACAGAAAGGAGTTCAAAGCTTTGGATTCTTCCTGAATCCATCAGCAAGCTGTATGCATTAGTTTTCTTGGATATGGGATAGCATATCAGTTCCAGAAGCCCTCCAGACACCTTTCTAAAAGCTCTGTTTTAATGGTTGTGATCCAAGCAGAAAGAATTTTTATAGCAATTCTGCCAACTTCTGTCTGAGAACATTTTAGGTGGGAGAATGAATCCTGTCAAAAAAGCACTGATGCCTTTTAAATCCTACTGTGGACAATAGACACATCTGTCACTTACTGTTCAGAGGGCATGCCATGTTGAGCAAAACTGAAAGCCAATGAGATTTCGTGTACTTCAGTCATTTTGAAAACAATATCAAGCAACCACTGGTCCAGAAGTTCACCTGGGAGTATATTTAAGGTAGAAAGAACTGCAGCAGCTACTGAAATGGAAAAGATTAATGCCAAAACTGAAATTAAGGTTTCTTATTTTTTCATGTTTAGTTGGTTAATTGTCTTCTTAGAAATCTAGACATGTATGAAAATAAACTTAAATATTAGAATCCAAAGAATTCATCTTATATTTTGATGCAAAACATTTTGGAAGGTTTTGGCAGGAAATAAAGAAGTGAAAAACTATAAGAATGACTGCACAGAACTCTAAAATATATATTTTTTTAAAATAAACTTCAGCACAAAATTTTCTTATCTTTTGACAATTTACATGTACCTGTTTTGACACTAGAACCTTTGCAATTATTTCCAATAAAGTGGGGAATGAGTCAGTAGGGGAACTCTTGAAAGAATTAACATAATGTAATTCTGTTGTGTCTGATCTGCTGTCTATTAACAGGAAAGATTCTTGGCTCTACAAAACTATTTTTCTAGCTAATTGTAACAGTATATTCAAACTTTAAATACTATGGTAAAATAGCATCTAGAAATCTATGTTACTTCCTCCACCTATTATTGTTTAGTGAGGCACCAATCAAAGTCCTGTGTCTAGTTGTTTTCCCATATACATACATTTTATTTTTAGGACCAAAGGGGAGTTTCTCACCTGCAATGCTAGAAGCACAGCTGCCCAGTGGGCCAGAAGGTCTTCTCTTTGTCTGGAGGGGGATCCAGTCCAGAGCTAAGTGCCTTTAGTTTCACCAGAATAAGGAATAGGCATGAGCAGCCATCAGTCCTGTCACAAACTTATCTCTGTTGGAGTGATGCCTACTTATGCCTACTTACCCAGCCTGCACATGATAAGGGGAAGAGTGAGATAATGTGACTTAGAGGCGGCAGTAGTCCAGTCCAGTGGTTGCTCTTGGCACAGGACAGCAGTTGGTTTGAACGTGTTGCAGAGAGTGTTTTCCTCCCACAACTCTTTCCTCAAGGAAGGATTTCCTGCTTAAGCCTGCCTTGTTATCATTTGGAAATGATAACCAGAAGTAAAGCTCGCTGAAAATCCGGACCATTTACTGGGTTTTTCTAGATTTTTGTGTGGTGACTCAGTGACCATTTTGTAAAAACTCACAGGGATTATTTAGACCTGTTGCTGATAGTCACTGACTGGCAACAAGGTATGTAAACTTTGCAAAACCTACTGGGCATGGTAGAAGTTACAGCCTCTGATAGATTTAGTATTTAAGGGCTAGATTTTTAGATCTCAGTTGTTACTTAGTATTGCAAGAGAAGGGAACTTTGGTGGCTCAGCCAGTCATTCAGGATGTAAGTGCCATTGATGGTAGCACACAAATGGACGTCCAGGCAAAGGTTCTGCCTTTAGAGGATTTTCTGTTCCTTTCCATTTTTTGCATAATATGATTTTAATAATGTGAATCAGTGTGTTTGAACTTTACAGCATTTTTTCTTTAAATATCAATTAATGATAAAACATTCTAAATAAATAGGTTCAAAATAAATGTTGCTTTCTGACAAGAATTGCATTAAGAGGAATGCATCTCTGGATTTTTCTTTTTTTTTTTTTTTTTTTTTTAATGGATGAGAAAGCAAACTTCAGAGGATAAATGGCCTTCAATATGTCTTACATGTGCATTACCCTTACATGTGCATGGAGGAGTAGACAAAACCACTGAGAATGAGGACTAACAATAATCAGCCACTGTGTTACTGGAAGGTCTTTGAAGATGATTGCTCTTGTCCCTGTCCCCAGGTGCAGCATCACTGTGCTAGCAAGTGCAGTGCTCTCTTAGTCCTGAGCATTGATTGCAGCCATGTGTCTGTCATGCACTTATTTACACTGTGGTAGCATGTAAACTGGTCTCATGAGATGTTTTCCCTGTAACTCCCATAGGTGGCAAAGCATGGAAAAATATGAAATAATTCTTTTCATAACATATTTTTAATACATGAAAAATGTGGGGTCTTGGCAAGAAGAGCTAATATATACTTGTTCATTGGAGCCAGGTATAGCTCTCCAGATCCTCTCTTGGGAGCCAGGTGCCCACTACACTGCTTTTATTTTGGTAAATTCCTATATTTCCAAGAAAACAACACCTCAAATGATAGTAAATGCAAAATTGTCAACACTCTCCATCATTCATACAAGCTGTTGCAAGAAAACATGGATTGTAACCATGATAAACTGAAAATTACATTACAAAAATAACTGGAATTCACCCATACCTGCAAGAGTGTAGCTGTTACAGTCTACTGTGATGACTCTAGCTGAAGGTATAGACATGTTTTAAGTGTACAAAACAGCCTCAAGATTGGGCGTCTTGCAAACATATTTCTGAAAATGGCTTCTCTCTGTCTTAGTTTCTGTAGTAATGCTTAAGTATTTAGTCGGAATCAAGACAAATGTTACTCCCTCTGTAATGCTACCCCTTTATCCAAATATCTCTTTGAAACCTGTTGGGTTTTTTTGTGGCCTCCTCATGCCTGTCTTAGGGCTACTGAAAGATGACATACCACTTGGTCACAATGTCATCATCTTTTAAAGTGCATTCACAGACTGGACTGTTGGCTACTGAACCTGCAAATGGGTCACTAGAGTTTTCTGTTTCCCCCACCCCCCTACACCCCTCTCTATTGCTTCAAATCAAGGCTTATTTACAATTGCAGACAAGTGCCTATGTTGACCACCTGCAATCCTTTGGCTGACATCTGGTGTTAATAACTGCTCTCAGTGCCAGCCTTCAGTTTTCCATTGGCACTTGTCTGCTGTACTTTTAAAGATGGACATGGGAAAAGCCCTACGGACCTTCTGCTGGTGCACTGAAACAACTTATCTCATTTTCTCAAACAACTGCAGAAGAGGCACTTTAGCTTCTGTTCATAAAAGTGCCAAACTTGTATTTTCCAAACTTCATGTGCTCTGGCTGACTGAAGGGTCCCTTTTCTGGAAGATATTTTGGTTTAACCCATCTCTTTCAGAAGAACTAATTTCTTTTAGTAAAAGTACACTTTAGGAAAAAAAGAAAATAGATTCTTAACTGGATATAAGACCAGAGGAGTAAATACTGGTTTTCACCTACTTTTGAGAACAATTATAGACCTTAACAGAGAAACAAAGTTGTGGGAGTCAAACCATTATCTGAAGGTACAAGAAGCATTAAATAATCTAATCTCTCCATCAGAAATGTTTTCTAATGTTTTTTTAACCATTATTAATGAAAAATGAGTATGCAAATTCCCCCCTTATAATAGAATATGTTGTATTTATTTGGTAGAGCAATCAGCACAGTTTAACTACTTTTCTCTTTTTAGAATCAAAATTGCTTTGACTATGCGCTTTAATAGTTGGTTGACTTTTTGTTTGTTTGTTTGTTTGTTTGTTTTGTTGTTGAATTTTACATCTGTCACCAGGGTTAAGTAAGGGAAACACTAACTACTGGTAATACAATGGAAACCTTTAGTCTAAAATCAATACTGTTTTAAAGACAATTTACTCTAATTAGATTGAGATGATAACATGACTGATCGCTCAAGAAGTAAATTAACTTTCTCCATATATGCAGAATTTTTTCAAAAGCCTCATTGAAAAAGGTAACTCAAATCAGGCAATTCAAGTTGAAAAGCCTCAGCTCCTGACTGACCTGGTGATAACAGCAGAAGGTTTTCAATTTGCAAAAGAGTCAGAGTCATCCTTAGTCTACTATTAATTTATTTTTATTTATGTGACTGAGTGATGGAGATTTAAATATAATCAGCTACCAAGGAAACAGAATATGTCAGTGAAGTTACTGTTAATGTGTTTTGTGTCATTAATGTCTATCTGGGCTGAAGAAGAAGAATGGGTGTTTATTTTATTTCGTTTTGAGGTGATTCGTAATGATGTGATATGAAATAATACCAGTATAGGATTGGCCGTACCTCGCAGCAGTCTATCTGAAGGCAGGTTTCAGAAGAAACCAGTTAAGATGTTAATGGCAAAAGCTTTCTTAGGATCATAGGATCATATAATATCCTGAGTTGGAAGGGATGCATAAAGATCATTGAAGTCCAACTCCTGGCCCTCACAGTACAGTCCCAAGAATCACATCATGTGCCTGAAAATGTTATCCAAATGTTCTTGAACTCTTGCAGGATTGGTGTTGAGACAACTCCTCAAGGGAGACTGTTTCGGTGCCCAACCACCCTCTGGGTGAAGAACTTTTTCCTATCCCCTTTGAATCAAACATTCAATTGGTTTCAATGGTAGAAATACAGTGACAGGTGAAGGCATTATTTTTATGGGTAAGTGATGAAGATGAAATAAAATAGAAACATTCCAGAAGTGTTTCTGGTGCAGTAACACAGAGATTCCTTTACACATGAGTTTCTGGAAAAAAAGTGGCTAATTTTCTACAAGCCATTTTGTCTTTCACAAGCAGAGAAAACTGTTGAAAGTCCTGTCCAAAACCAGGGACATGATCAGAAACTGTGCTTTAAATGAAAGGCAGAGTTTTATTGTCCTTTGTACTACAGATAATCCAGAATTGTCAGCAAAAATTGTTGACTTATCAAGTCTGGATCAATTTGAAGATTTCTTCTTTAGGCACAGCTGCTTGAAGTACTGCAGGGATGTGGTCAGCCCTTGTCCCTTACAGAAGGAGTGCAGTATGCACTTTAATATTTTTGTGTTCTAAAGACAATTTTTTCAGGTAAATGCCTTCTGGTCTACATGATCAAATGTGGAAGACAACATAGAAAATCATAGGTTTTATTCAGATCTAAAAGACAGTGCTCAAAGTTGGATGCATCTATGTGTTGAAAATCCAGTCAGTAAAAGAAAAATCAATGTACAACTGTCATAGCATGGGAGAATTGGTTGTCTATGAGTTATATTTGCATTTGTGATTGAGTGTCAGTGAAAGATGATTGTTGGACATAATTTAATAGTAATCCCTTGGGTAGTTTCATAAATATACTAAAGATCACTATCACATTTTGGTATGTAGTTTGTTGAGAAGATGATAAATAAGCTAGGAGACTGATCAAAACAAAGCCTTGACATAGAAAGTGTGTGTGGAGATTTTTCTGGAGTTTTTAGTGAACATTATATCTGAACCTAAGTATCTCATCAATTTCCCTACGGTCAAAGGAAGAGAATAAATGGAGAATAGGACTCCAAATCCACTGAGAAATGAGGTGAAAAAGGCATCAATGAAACCATTTTCAAAATCAAATTGCTATAGCATTTAGAGATACAGATAACCTGCTAATACTCCAACAATAAAAAGGAGATAAGAAGCACCAACGCTTCCTGTCTTTTCTTTGTCATCAAGTAAGTACTGTCCTTATCTCACCGGATATTTAAAGTGCTTATACATTCAGTGACCCAATCAGAAACAATGATTTAGGTGACTATCATGGCTGCAAACAGTCAATTGAGACAAGGTTTTGGCAGGGACACACAGTTGTTTTTATTCCTTAGTGCTCCCCAAACCATTTTAGATTAATAAACATTAACATCACTCCAGGTTAATATTGCTGTGACATTCATTTGCTTTCACATTGTCTCAGCAGCATTCATAAGTCAGCTTGAAAGATCAAATGAATGATGCCACCAAAGACATCTGTTAGCACTTTCAGCCTTCACTGTAGAGCTCTGATGGATGATGGACTGCCTTCTACATTGCAGATGAGTACGACCCTCCTCTGCTGGTTGACTCAGTTTATCCTCAGATAGGAGTTAAATCCTTAATACACCCTTCTTTTGCTGTGCCACCTTAGGGCTGTCTGTTTCAGGAACACTAAAATAAAAGCAGTTTCCAGTGCAACTCCACATTTTTGTGTAACCCAGGACATCTCTTTGTACCTTATCCTTTTCTTTGGCTCTTTTGTCTGTTTTGATTTTATAGTCTCTAGGGCAGAGAAGCCTATTGCTTATGACAGCATGAGCATATCTGACTACTATTGTTACACAAAGTAAATTATTAAGTGAAGTTATTAATACTAAATTACTTATACTGGTAGAAATTCAGCATTTAATAACTTCCCTGTTTAAATCCATTTTCTACCCAGTTGTTTTCTTATCAGTTTAAGGCAAAAGCGCATAGATCTGAAACTGTAGTGGGAAGGAAGAAATGACAGGTCCTGGGCTTTTCAGCAGACCACAGAAATTGGTTGGGATTGTGCCCTTGTAAAACTGAGCCTACAAATTTCATGACCTAGCCTGGAATTTAAGCAGTATCTCAGCTATTTACACCAAGTTACATTGTGGTCATAAAACAGTCAAATGGTGCCTCCAGGTTCATCTCCTATCCTGGCAGAGCAGCAGTTCCATAGGTCATTGCCACCTCTTCAGCCATCAGCAAAAGTTGTTCTCTTCTTCTAGACATCTTTCCCCGAACTTCTGATAAGACTTGACCCTAGTTATATATCTGACTGGCTGTCTTCTGTGTTTCCCTGAGTCCATTTTCACAGAGACTGGAAGAAATATGAAAACAGGCATTTTTTTAAAAGTGCAGAGTGTTGGATGGTGTTAGGGGTGAGAATCACTGTGGCTGGAGATTTATTGGTTTCACTTTTCAGTGCCTTAATTTTTCCCTCATGTCCCTGTTATTTTCCCTCATTATCCTATTGTACAGTAGAATATAATGTTTTGCAATTATTGACAAATGGTATAGATTTGAATTAAACATCAGTCTCTATATGTAATGAAGTAAATGTGCAGGCAAGTGACATTTTTTGGGGATCTAATGAAGTAAAAAATGTAGGAAATGCTACTTTCCAGATCTGGTGTTGTTTGCAGCCTATCATTCATGACATATTAGCAGAGGCGTGAGAAATGTTAGCAGGGATAAAGTAAGTATTGTTGGCCAGGACTTCCTCAGGCATTGAGATGCACATTGAATATAATGCACCTTCTTAGCTGACCAGCTTAAAAGTTTTCTTTTCTTTGATTAATGCATCTAGCAAATCTTAGTTCGTAATAACTTTGCTGCCAGTACCTGAAGGGTTGTAAATGCACTCACATGCATGACTGAGGGGGCAATTGCCTACTTTGCAATTGTAATTCAGCTTTGTCTCTGAAAGTTAGCCACAGAAGTTTCTTTGGTGTTTTGTGTAGGTGATTTTTTTCTTTTAATGTGCTTTCTGCCGTGCAGCTGTGTCTTGCTGGCAGGCAGAAGTGTCTCTAAGCTACTTTTTTTTCCCTGTTGTTCAACTATTCATTCTGCATCTGCCATCTCTGCAAAAGGGACTGTCCAATTTGCAGGTGGGCACTCCTCCATCTGAGCAGATGGTAAGGAGTGGAGACAGACAAAAGATCATATGGAGTAGTCATCTAAAAAGTGTGGTGGTGAACCTGATCAAGTGACATGGATTATTCTTTATAAGTTTTTTGTTTTGGTTTCAGCTTTGTGTGTTTGTTTGTTTGCTTTGGTTTTGGTTTGGTTTTGTGTGTATGTTTTTGTTTGTTTGTTTGTTTTGTTTTGTTTAGTTTTGGGGGGGTTGTTTCTTTTTGTTTTGTTTGGTGTGATTTTTTTGGTGAGGGGTTTTTTGGTTTGTTTTGTTTTAGGTTTTTGTGTTTGTTTTTTGGTTTTCTTTTTTTTTTGTTTGTTTGGTATTGGGTGTTTAGTTTTGTTTTGTTTGTTTTGGGGTTTTTTTTTGTTTGGTGGGTTTGGGTTTTTTTTTCAGAAAAGCGTTCACAAATTCCTTTACAGGGCAGCCACTAACACAGCTGACAATAATGCTGAAAAAAAACCCCTCTATTTTCTGTATTTGGTTTCCATGCCTGTGACTGAAGTGTATTCAGAAGAACTCTTTTCAGGGATCATGACATAAAGGCTTATACAACAACATAACAAACTGGTGTCTAGCTTTGTAACTGCTGAAAGCAAAGAAAAACTTCCAAGTTCTAGAACTAGTTATAGAGGTGATTAGACTGGAGTCTAACAGGTAATTTAAAAATGAACCCCTGCCTCTGCTTATGTTATTGAAGTGTAATCCGGGTACAATGCTTAGACAAATATTTTATTGGAAGCTGTTATTTATCCTTTGTTTTACAGTATTTGTTCTGAGATTTTCCAAAACCCTTTTTGATTTCAGTTGCATGGTGTTAAGTGTTATAGGATACAGAAGGTTTAAAATAAAATAACCTAACTTCTATTTCTTGCCTTTTTCATTTCCTTGCTTTTCAATCCCAGCCAGTTCCATCTCCTCTTTCCTTTGCCCTTCACTAAGCAAGCACAATTTAATCAGATTTATTGAGAGATAGGAAAGCAGAAATTGAGAAACAGATAAGGGAAGTAATTCAGCATGGTTACAAGTTACTAGTGCTTCTCACACACAATGTGAGCACTTTTTAGGGACTTTGTTTATCCTCATGTAGTCCTGTGGGCCATTCTAAATTTTTAAGTCAAGTAATGTTTTGGGTGGAGAGACTAAAATTTTTTTTTTTGATTCATCTAAAAAGCCTCTGTTTTGGTAGACTGTAATGACTTAAACTTCTGTGTTGCTGAATTGAATTTACATTCCTAACAAAAATATATTAGAGCATGTTGCACTCCTCTGTTCTGTAAATTTGACAACTCTATAGAAATTGTTACTGTATCTGAAAAATTTAAAATGTAATAGGTTGTGTTTTTATTATTTTTAACATTGCACAACTTTTATTCAGAAAGGTTGCTGACAAAAAATTACCTGCCTGGGTAATCCCATGTCAAATTCTGTTTTGTTAAGGTTTCATACTAGATTGTGTTGCTGATTTTTTTTAAATTCCAGATCCTTATGCATACCACGTCAGAACCAAGACTTCTTTACCCTGCCCCAAAATGACTTTTCATAAAATTAAACNAAAAAAAAAAAAAAAATCCAAACGAAACCCAACCCAGATTTCACTAGAGTTGGAAATGCTAGTCCCTTCTTTACAGCCAAAGTTTATTAACTAGGTGGACTTTAACACTCTTAAATGCACAAGTGTAGCCTCATTTTGTGTTTCAAATGGGGCATATTTTGAAGTTCCAGATCTGTGTCTTTTTCTTTGTATTTTTGTCTTTTATTTTACCTTTTATTTTCTTCCAAAATATAAGTAATTTTTTTTTAGCTCTTCTACAGTGGAGAAAAATGAAAATGTAACTTGAATGCACCTTGCAGGCTTAGAAACCTGACCTGCAAATAAAATCTACTTGAGGCTTTTTAGGAAATCTGACAGAGTGGAATCCATACTCTGACAAAATCAAATCTGCCATCTACTTCTCTGAGAATAAGTCTTCATCTCAGGTATTTAATGTGAATTTATGACTTCTGAAGGTCATGCATTTGTTTGTGTTTTTAGAATGCTTGGAGTAGATACATCCATATTTTCTTTTAAAAGTTTCCATCATATATTGAGCTATCTGAAAGAAGAATTTGCCCTCCATAATAGAATGTAGGAAAATATGATACTGCATATACTGAGCCTTAAATTCTCCATACTGATCTCCTTTCATATTGCTTTTGGGTAGCTGATACAGAGACTGGAGACTCTTTCTCTTTTGACTGGAAAAAGGCTTTTTGGCTACATGGTCTGGTTACTTTGCTAAGCTTCTCAGACTTTTATTTTAATTTCTTAAGACAGCTTTGCAATTGTCATTTGTAATTTTGACTGTCTGTATTTTGATATTAGGACACTAATGATTCTATTGCTTTTGAACAGCTAGCATCAAAACTTACATGCAGGCACCATTAATGGAGATTGGAAACCTTGGCATTACACAGCTTACCAAGCATAACTGATTTTAGATTTATTCTATATCATTCATCTCAGCAGCTGCATCCCTCTCCATCAATGGGCATATAAGCAGTAAATTTCAAGGAAGATGTGTTTTCTTTGTATGTATCCTGGTGCATTTGTCTTTCTTCCTCCACCTTTCCATCAGTTCCACCCACATATTTTCCAGTTGCTTCTGATTATAATGTTCCAAAAATCCATTTTACTTTTGTTGAATTGACATGGCAATGTGCAAAACTTTGGCAGCTGTAATTGGGAGTTTACAGAGTTTCACCTGTGTATTGCAGTTAAGAAGGGAACAAAACAATTTAGTTTTCAACTTGCATCATAAAATATACAACTTTGTGGTAGTGTCCCCAGAAAATTCAGAGTATACATCTAGTAATACAATCTCATTTGTTAGAAATAAGTGAGCTGTATCTGTTGCTACATAGAAATATCAGTAGCTTCATATATATAATTATATAAATATGACATATCCAGAAAATCACTACAGATTATAAAATAACTTCTATGTAGCTTTCATTCCAGAAAGAAGTTTGTCAGACAAATTAAAAACATTTTAACAACCTTGCTGATATGCAACAGCAGAAGTTCTGCCCACTTAGGAGAGTTTTTAATATATTGTATTAATACAGGTCTAAGAAATGAGGTTTTGTCCCACCCACTGAAAACAAGAACTGTCTCCTTTCAGCTCAGGAGTGACAAAGGAAGAAGATAAATCCTTGTGCCTTGGAAATCACACAGATACTGTCATTCTGATGAGCACTGTTTGTTCATGTCAGGAAACATGCTGTGACTGCTTCTTTCACTGGGTCAAAAAAGCTCCAGTAAAGTCTGTTGCCTTACAGTTATGAAAGGAAGGACTTGTACACCCCCCTTTTCACTTTACCTTTCTCTGTAAAAAAAGTGTGCAGAGGAATAGTGACAATATGCTGCATTTGTACATAGGCAGAAAATCACTCACTGTACTTTTGCTTTCAGTGATGCTTTCAGAAGAACAGTGGATGATTTTGTACTAGAATCCAGCTAATTGTATGTTGACAATTATTTGTGTGCATTGGCAGCTATTTGCATTCTGATGCTGGGCACGGAGGGGGCAGGAAAGGAGCAGCAAGTAGTTTCTGCCCAGCCTTGTCACTAGTGCAAAGCTACTGCTGTCCAGCAGTTCACAGCCATACTGAATGGGTGTTCACTAACAAAGCCGCAGTCACATGGAGGAGTTAGACCTGAATTTGGCCTGTTACCACACTGAATGCTACAAGCTGAGGTGTCAGCAGTACATTATGAGCCATAGTTTCATACTGTTTGGGGCTGTTTATTAAGCAGCACATGGTGCTGAAAGATACTTTGGTTACCAAAAGCCTTTTATTTATTTCAGCTGCGCACAAACAGTGGTCTTGGTGTGGTCTGGTAATGTTTCAGCTGGTGTTTGGATGGGACTTATCAGTCTTGGTAGGGGAAGGGAGAAGAAATTTGATGCCCTGGCTCAGGGTATGTTGAAAACACAGGAAAGAAAAGAAAGGAGAAATGGAAGGAAGAAGAGGAATAGAAAGAGAAGGAAGAGAAATAACTGTAATAAGAAAGTTTAACTTCATTATGATATTGATGAATGTAAAGAGTGTGGTTAATTCCACAACTCATTTTGGAAAAGCATCCATTTTATTTCACTGCCTAGTGAAAGACTGGAGGGTCTTTGGAGACATTGATGCAAAACTGTTATTTTTTTTCTTATTCTCCCTTTCTTTAAAGGCAAGAGATCACCATGTCACAGGATGTCTGGGTGCAGAATTGGGCAGTTTGTTTAAATACATGTCAACCTTCAGCCCCTTTAAGTTGCTAGTAGATGGAAGTGCACTGCCCTAGGATCTATGAGTATTATTCCTATAAGGGGACATTATATGTGATCATTTGGAAGTGGGTAGAGATTAAAGATCTCTAAAGATCTCTAAAGTGGGTAGAGCAAGAATTTAGGATAAAGGAGAAGGTACAAGAAAATACAGGATAGCCCAAGAGTAAATCTACTGCAACTTCATGAAACAGAAGCATTGATGACCTTCACAGAAGATGGTCTTTTAGAAGATGATCCTTCAGATAGTGCTTAAATTATTCAAGAACTGCAAAAACACTGGTGTGCTAATACCACAACAGTTACGGTGATTGCAGTTTGAGAAGAATTAACAATATGGAAGTACTCCAAGAATTATCAAAGGAAAACAAGGTGGTATGTTTAGCAGCTGGTGTGCAGTGCTGCTTATAGTTCAGTAGCTGATTTTTGTTGTCTTGTACTCCAAAAGTAGACTAGGAGAGGCAAGTACTGATCTCTTCACTCCCATGACCAGTGACAGGACTCAAAGAAATGACCTGAAGCCGAGTTGGAATAGGTTTAGGTAAGATACCAGGAAAATATTTTTCACCCAGAGGGTGACTGGGCTCTGGAACAGACTCCACAAGGAAGCAGTCACAGCACCAAGCCTGTCTGAGTTCAAGAAGTGTTTGGACTCTTGGATTGTCCTGTGCAGGGTCAGAAGCCAGACTTGATGGTCCTGATGGGTTCCTTCTAACTCAGCATATTCTATGATGCAGTGATCTTCTGATAATGCTGTGAACTGGGAATGGTGTTCCTTAGGCTTTTCCTTTCTCACCCTGGTGTTTAGCACAGTAAGGAAACAAAGTAATCCTCATCCTCTAACCGTTTTGCTTAGTTGTCAGAACATATTAGAGGGCTGAAACCAGGATGATGGGGCGGACATCAGCAGTGAACATACATGAAAGAAAGATGACCTATGCTGGACGAGTTGCTGCCTACATAGTTCCCAGATTCAACTGTGTCTCTAAAATTCAGGGATAAAGTGTTTATTCATTTAAATAGAAAGAGGATCTGAACTTTATGCAGTTTTAGTGCCATATGTATGGTTTGGTTAACATTCTTTTAATATTTCTGCCCGGCTAATAACAGCAACTTTAACAATAGAATTTCTAAATTCTAATCTATCTTTTATATGCAATAAAAAGTAGCTGGAGGTTATTTACTACTGCTTATAAATGCAACACTTATGCTTCATCTTTTTAATCAGAGTTTGACATGTAATGGTGATACCTTTGAAAATGTACCTGCTCCACAAACAGTAAGTAATAATCACAAAAGCACTTTCAGATTCCAGTTGTTACCATTCTTATGATTTATGGCCTAAGAAGGCAATTGCCCTGTAGGCTGGAGAAGAAGCCAAATACCCAGGCTTGTCCTGCATAATACCTTTCTTTTTTTTTTTTTTTTCCTTTAAAGTAGAACTATTAGCCAGGGCTTTATTGCCTTGAATGCTACTTTCTAGGTAATGAAAAGAATCGCATCATTTGTCTATTTTCCAAGGGTAATGTAAGTAGCATAGATGCAAAACAGGTTTGGATGTAAGTAAGTAGAGATTGCCTTTTTTTTGTGAAGTCTATGTGAGGTAGATTGTTTTCCAAATTGAAATTATGTACCTATCACTGCCTACCTAACTGTACTGGATTGTCCTCTTTTGAGGACATACAAACAAAAGCAACAAAATTGGTTCGGTTTTCACATTTTTTGCAGGGCAGCTCCCATTCCCTAATTCCTATTTCTCTTTCCAAGGTGTGTTCGTTGCTGTCTTTTGTTCCTTTGGTTCATATTGCTGCATACTGCAGTGTAAGCCCAGTTTTACACATGGACTAAAATAGGAAATGAAGAAAACCTACCACATGTAGTGGCTTTCATTGCCTTTCTCAGGCACCTGAAGTTTCTCATTTTTCATTTTATGCTGTTGGTGGTTGATGTAAAAAGAAAGGAGATAAACTGTCTCTAAAGAAAGCAAATGAAGAGTTTTTTTCTTAAAAAAAAATAATCAAAACTCTTAACTCAAATTTTGATACCCACACTGAATGGCAGATAAGACAATATTATTATTTTTTGTGTTGAATTTCACAAATCTTAGAGTCTTTATAAATATCTTCACTAGCCATTTTGGTCATTTTAACCCTCTAGTTCTGCATAAGGAAAGCTTCGCTACTTCCAGCTGGACTCTGTGCCTGGCTGAGGAATAACTGCAAACAGATTGGTCCTTCCCTTCCTTAACTAGAGAAGTGAGACTAACACAATTGTCTTGAAGCTGAGCTGTCTACCTTTTCACAAAAACACTAAACATTCAAACAGCTGAATTCAGATCTTCCATAGGAAGTGAACACCAGTTGCATCACCTGGCGGTTGTTCTCTGTGCAGCCTGACATCAGGAAAGGTGCATTGGGAAGGACTTGGACTGAGCCCTGACATCTGAGGTAGGACCTTACCTGCAGGATGCTCCAACAAATGCTAACCAGGAGTGAAAGCTCCTTTGTATGTAGGCAGATTGTTAAAGGTTTTCTACTAGGCTGGTCTCCCATCCTTGCCACCATTGCTGGAATAGGGGAGGCTTGAAATTGTATCATGCCTTGAAGCATGTTAAAGAAAGAGTGGAGGAGCCAGCAGGTGCCATGAGGAGGTCAACTTCATTCCTGAACCAGAGGGAGGAAATTAATATCTGTAGGGATGGTGAATCAGAGAGCTTCAATCAGACACCTCAAATAGTATTGTTGGTATTCAGCCTATCTTCTGGAGGTATAATATGACATCCCTGCAAAGGTTAATCAATTTGAATGTTAATATCATTCTTATTTTCCAACCATTATCTTTCAAATATATGGTGTGGTCTTGTCATCATCCAGGATTAACAACATGACAAGTTTGAACTTTTAAAAGCAAGACAATTTTTACGTATTGGAGAGCAGAAAAAGGTCACAGCGCTTCGTACAAAACAGAACCATGTACATTTCCAGGCCCATAATTTGCCTGCTTTTCTCCATAATTTATAAAAATACATGGAGAATATTAGAACACATGGAAAATGGGCCAATTTAGTAATAAGAGGGACTGCTCTGTTTATGTGTACAGTGTAAGAGGCATTACTGTACAGAAAAAAAGGCATTATCCATGTAGGTTGACTCTGGCAGCTTTGTTCTGGTTGACTCAATAAAATAAGTTGACTTGATTTCTAAGAATGAAACACACTGGGCCTAATTCACCATTCTGCCTGATTGTTTCTGTAAGTTATTTTTTTAGTTGCAAATAATAGTCACAGAAAAATGGGAAAATGTGTTGGTGCCAGTGTTCCCTTGATCGGTGTAAGGCAAAGGAAAACTCAAGTATTTACTTTTCTGCTGTGGCTGTTATTGTCCTTGGGGACTGCTGAAACTTTAAATCAGAGTCCTAATTGGCACTCAGATAGCCATGAAATGCCAGAAGATTCAAAAGGAGCTTAAGAGAGTAGCTGCTGCCTTTTCTGTGCTCCATCCTTTGCTATCCACAGCACACACATAACAAGGATTTGGGAGGTAGAGTTTTTGGTATTAAACCTTGCTGTGTGACTAGCTCAGACTTTGTAAGACTGGGTACCCCTGAAGAAGGAGCTGACACTGAAGTCATAAACCTGAAGCAAATTATGCTGTGCAAGTAAGTGATTGTAAGTGTGGCGTGATTTGCCCTGGCTCATCTGCTGGTGTTTTTGCTGCTCTTCAGGTAAACCTGCACTGCTTTTAAGAGTTGTATTGTCATTTACAGCTTTTAAAAATTGAGATAGCTTGCGATAGTCAATATGTTCGTGTGCCCAGAGTCAAAGTATTCAGGAAGGGTGGGATAGCAGCTACAGAGACGAATGTCACTTTTGGGAGAATGGAGGCAGAGAGGATCCCCCCTTGGCTGCTACACATGCACATTTCCTGGTTTGGAGTTTGCCAGTTCAGAGTAATTTGGTTGACTAATGGCTGCCTCCACTGCTCCCCCACCTCTGGTACATATTTTGAACCTCTTAATTTGGCACCAAAACCTGCTTTTATCAGTAAGCACCCTTCACAATTGTTGCAATCAGGGTAGTTAGCACTCAAGGTAGTGGCAATCATACTGCATTAATGGAAAGTCTTGCTGATCTGCACGGTGCTGGTCCCAGTGCTTTTGAAACCACTATAGTGTGCTGTGCAAGAATGATGAAGTAGGAACAAGCACAGCTGGAGCAGTCAGGCTGTTTTAGTCTAGCTGGATGAAGGCAGCAACGGCCATTGGAAACCAAGGAAATTGATTTTTTTTTTTTCATACCAAACATTGTCTATTCCTAATTTCATTTATCCGGTTGTTGTTGTTGAAAGCTGTTCTTGGTGACCCTGTGTACACCATGCTGGAGAGGCAGCACAACTAGGGTAGTTGTTCTCTCTCCTTTCTGCTGGCAAAATGGAGGAAAGGGTGAAAAGTGCTCTAAATCTCATGTTGAAGCAATGATAGTTGTTCAAAATTCCCTTGGAACAGGTGAACCTTTACTTTCAATAGAAAGCAAATACTCCTTGTGCTGTGACGGAGTAGTTCTACTGTGTTTAACAAAGCAGGTCATTGTAGGCCTGAGCATTTTGAGGTAGTTTTACTGGGTTTTAAAGAATCCTGATAGATGTAAAAGCCAAAGATACCCCAGAGAGCTAAAACCCAAAGATATCCCCAAAACTGCTGCCCTCAGGGTAGCATATGTCAGTTAAATATGCTGGGAAGACATCAGAGAAACTTTTCTTGTTTTGTTCTTTTTCAGTTGATGCAATGTAAGTCAGGCATGAATTTTGAAAGGTGCCACAGACCCCTCTTGATATCCCAAGTTTTGCTTCAGTGCTTTCCAAAGAGAATTGGCTGCACCATTTCAGCTGTGGAAGTGTAACCTAAAATCAAGGTTAAGATCAATTTTCCCAAGTAATCTCAGTTTGGCAAGAAAAATACAGTGACACCTGGGCAACCTCACTGACCATCCAGGGTTTTCTCATGTGCAAAACCCCAGAATTTGGCTAGCAATTCAAATGGCAATGTGGTATAATATGGAAAGAACAGTCCATCCATCCATCCATCCATCCATCCATGCATGCATCCATCCATCCACCCATCTGTAAATCTGTCTCTTTCAATGTTGTAAATTTGAAAAGAAAACTAATCTGTTTTTTAGTTTGTGTAAGTGGAAGGGGCCCATTTCATGTAGTCTTTTCATGCACGAGAGCTGCATTTCGATGCGTGGTTCCTTGTTAAAGGAACTTGATAGGTCTTCAGTGTTGTGTTTGGGGGAGAGTGTAATTAAAGTAAGATACATCATTTATTTGTTTATTGGTTTATTATATGTTCCCATGAATTATACAGGAGTAACTTACTTTTACTTCAAAATTCTTTTACTGGTAACTTAGAAGCCACACTGCACAGCTGGAATGAAGGGCAATTTTCAATTATTCAGTACCTTGATTCCATCGAGAAAAACGTATACCTTCTTTCATAATAGTACAGTACCGCAGAAAAAAAGTAATAAATGAGAAATATTGCTTTTTACCAAATAAATGAAAAAGCATTTTATAACATTACAATCACAAAAATCTATCTTAAGCTATTTTTAAAGAAAAAATGCGTTCATTTACTGTAAACTTAAATACTTTTTGTGGCATGTGTTTGGGGCATGGGCTGTTGTTTGCTGTTTAGTTAGAAGATATCCTTCGCAGCCACTTTAACTTTTGATGTTGCTCTTATTTTAAACCCCCAAATGTTGTTGGCAGGGTTCTTTACCTTGAATCAAGGCTATTATTATAAAAATTTCACAATTCTGCCAATGAGAATGAAATAATATGTTCTCTTGGCTGACTAATTTAGATAACTTTTCAGGTATGCTTTTTTAAACAAGAGATGCATGAGAAATGTGAAAAATGCTATTACCTACCGGAAATGCAAATGTGGCATTTGTTCAGCTTAATATGAATGCTTCTGCACCAGGCAACAACACCAGAAGTGCCAATTAGGATGCAGTCATGGTTCCAAAAATTCACCCTTTCTTTTCAGCTAATATGACATTTACATGTCGTGTCATTTTCTTTCAAAGAGTGACTGCACTTCAACCTGCTTGCACAGAAATGCCAGTTGTTCTCGAATTTTATTTTAGCTAAAAACCTGTTATTGGACCAGGCATCAATACAGAATGGCTGTGCATGTAATGTGTTTTATTATGGCTAGAATTTAAAGACCTGTGCCATATAGGTCAATCAGTGTTATGAATGACGGCAGTTGTTATCTTCTAGTGAGGACAGCAGTATAATAATAATGTTTATTGCACATCATTTTTCAATGATTTTATGCTATCATTTAAGAGATGAATGAAACAGCGCTCTAGCTGACATGAATGTAAATAAATTAAGCATTAAGAACCAGAAAGTTCTAATCATCTTTCTTTAAGATTGCACTAAATGGTTGCAATCAGTGAAATAGATGAGAGATTGCATTAAATTGCTCTTCCAGATACTATATCATGCCAGCTCAAACAAGGTTCACATGCATTACAAAACAGCTCATGTTGAAGGAGCAGCTGGAATGCCTCATAGGCATGCACTAGCTGAGAGTAACACACTGGACCTGTACTGTTGCTTACAGTCTTTTATATTAACATACATGGAGTGAAAAAGAGAAACACAAACAAATAGACAAGGGAAAACCTGTGCTGTCTATTCCCAGGGCTTTAGTCTTATTATAGACTTATATTAATATATGCCATGTTTTAGATGATTATGCAGGGACATAGCTTTGGTTGTAGCTCTTTTCTCAGCTCTTTCACTGAGCTTCTGTTGCATTTTTAGTATCTTATTGGAATTCACAGGATGAAAATATGACAGGTTGGAGAATGAAGGGAGATTTGTTACTGTTGTGAGGAGAGAATACAGGCTCTGTGACACAGGTAACAGATAGGCAATATCTGAAAAGCTGTCAACAGGACACATTAAGGCTGGGTTTTTAGGATCTGACCTCTTATTCCACCAGTACAAATCCGCAAATTAAATTGTGTGAGCAGTTAGGTCACAGAAAGGCAGAGGCTTCTGTGTTCATCTGACCTACAGCAGACACATGAAAGAGAACCTGAAGTAGCAAGGGTCTTGGGGTCAGCAAAGACAGATTGGAAATCTGTCTCTTTACGTTTTTAAATTGCAGCACAGTGAGCACAATTAAAATTGTGATTATTCAGGTCCTCTGTTGCCAACAGTAGGAGCAACTTCCCTTTTCACTGAGGGTAATATGTCCCAAAGTTATTTCATTACTGATAGCATGAGAGTCCTGGCTGTGTTGTACTGCCTTGGTGGGATACTCCAAGCACCCCTCCAGCAGCTGCTCTAAAGCCAGTTACAACCTAAGTCCTTAGCACTAGGCTGTGCTGGGAGGAAAGGGAGACATTAACTACACCCAGTTTCTAGGTTCAAGTCCTGTTGAACAGTTGTCCTATTAAGAATTAGAAAATTCTGTCTTTCTAAACTTCCTTCCCCCCTGCTGAAACATTCATTGATCATCTCAAGCTGACATGAAAAAACTGAAAAATTAGTCTATGTGGAACACTTAGATGCAGTAGTTTTCACCACAGTAAGAGGATTGATGGATGAAAGAAAAAACTTGGTTGCCAGGTTTTATCCAATTTTTTCAGTGGCTACTTAAATTGTAAAGCACTTTTTTTGTAGGTTTGGATTAGTTTAGTTTGTCTTGGTTTGGTTTGATTTTGTTGGTTATTTTTGTTGTATTGGATATTAATTCAATAGCTTTTACTCAGGACTAGACAAGAACCATCCAGGTCATGTCCTACACAAATATCAAATACAAACACTTGGGTAAACATCTGGATATGTACTTTGTGCTTCACAGCCCAATATTCTTTTCAAAGACTGACACCTACATCTTTCTTTAAATGCCTTAAGATTCAATAAAGGAATCCTGCAATATGACTACTCTTTCAAGCCACAGTGGGAGGAAAGCAATTATTCTGGACTTTTTTTAATGTGTTGTTTAGTTTGGTTTTTTTTTTTTAATGTTTATTTTGTAATATTACTCATCCTTCTCAGTGGGGCAAAATTTATGGCAAGGAGAAGCAAGATTAGCAGAGGTCTTTCAGTTTTTCAGAACAGATATTGACTCATTCTACAAAGCATAAAAACTTAATTCTTATCTCATAACTTAAAGGAAAAGAAAGATGGGAGCGCCTAATTTGTCCCTGTGGTTCCCGAATTCACTTGTGATCACTACAAAACTCATTGAGCGTCTACAGTGTCTGGTAGTTTAGGAATCCTGAACTACTCCCAGTAAGAGTGCTTTTCTGAACCCAGAAAGAATTTCCTATCTAGACTGAAGGATTCTTCAGCCTACAGAGGAGTTCCATTCTGGCACAGGTGGTGCCCGAGGAGTGAGGACATTGGAGAGCTGCGTTGCAAATAGACATCTTCTCTATTTTGTAAGTAACACGTGAAGGTGTTGCCTACTGAGTCATACATTTTGTCTGTGCCTTTCATATATGAGGCGATATTTTCAGTGCTGCGGAAAGCTTCTAACTCAAGTCTCTAAAATAGGAGGTTTTAAGACCCCACAATTCTCATTGAAGTTAAAAGAAGTTATGAGAAAATTGTACTTTAAACTATGACATTTCTGGTACCAAGGGGTAGAGAAACTTATCTTTCTATTAATGTTAGCTAATACACTAGGGTGGTCTGCTGTCATTTGGTTTATTTAAGACTTTAATCTTTCGTCTTACAGACAAAAATATGCATTAGTTCTAAACAGGACAGCTGGGCACATAACTAGTACCACTTGGCTTATACAGACAACAGTTTGCTGTCTGCTGAAGGGAGACAGGACAGATAATCCAGTCACCTTTTTTCATTTTTCTCTTAAGAATTTAACTTTAAAATTTACAGGCTTCCATCTAGCAGATAGGGACCACCACAGGATTTTAACCCTGTTTATGAAGCATTTTCTCATATTTCATTGAATTTCAGAGGTTTATTGCTTTAATTACCAATCAGGTAAATTATATCAAAACCGGAACAATAGAGTGATGGATAAAGGAATTCCAAGAATTCCAATTCTGTCGGAATTGTTAGCAAATATTCGAGATACAGCTCAAATCCAGAGCAAGAGGATGAAACACTGGCTTGATGGATGTGGTGACCAAGACTGAGATTCAGATTCAGTGGTTGCTCTCAACAGAGACTCTGAAAGAACTTCCAATGAATCTGAGCACAGCCTGGTTTTCTACATTTTCACATCACTTGCTCTGGAATCTTTACAACCATCGCAGCTTGTCACTGTTTGAATGGTTTCTAAATCTTATCCAGGTCAATTCGGATATCCATGTTCCCATATTTAGCAGTTTGCAGGTGGTATCTGTAGTCTGCAAAGAAAGCTTTTCAGCCAAATCCTGTTCTGAAGGAGACGTGCACTGAAAATGATGGAAGGCATAGAAAAAGATAATTAAGTCCATCTTTCATTTACCTATGTGGCATGTGAAAAGAGCAGAAGAAATCAAGGATATTACTGGTGTCTTGTGTTTCTGTAGCAGAAGTGATTTTGATAAGTGAAACTGTGGTTAGACTGCAAGGATAGAAAAACAGATACCGCCTGAAATTATATATGGGTTTTGCTGACTGATACTATAAGAGCTTTGTGATCCTCATCCATATACCTGAAGCTGTACATAGGTAACCACAGGAAATACATGTTAAAAGGGATATACAAGTTCTGCCCCATTTCCAAAACAGGTAGAGAGCTATGAAATAGGATGTGATGATGAAAACCTGCTTCAACAGTACTAAAGAACTTGAAATACATGTTCTGCTTTGATAGAGGTGTGGCACTTGACGTGGAAATGGAAGTAGGTCCATAATGCATCAAAATGGTGAGGGGGACAAGGCAGTGTTGCAGCTTGTGACATCATGGTGCAAAGCCTTTGCTAACAAAACAGGATAATGCCCCACAAAGGGAGAGTTCTCCTGTCCGGCAGCACCAGCTCAACCACTCGCATGTGACTGCACTACAAGTTGAGACAAAACACACCAAAATTGTCTCTTTACTTTCTGGGTTAATTTTTCAGCCAATTAAGCCCCAGGCTGGTTTGCTGTGTGGTGCGGAAGCAGCTGTGCTGATCATACTGAAATGTGTGTGTGTGATTAAGTTGGGAAGTGGCCAGGAGAGCTGTGACTCTGTTTCAGGGTGTTGGCACCATTCATCCTCCCTTGTGCACTCCCAACTGTCCTGAGAGTCACAAAAGCAAAACATCATCAGCTTTTGTGCATATGTTATAGCTAATATTTTTCTAGGTTTCCACTTGGTTGCAGTTTTTTTAATTGTTGCAACTCTGTTTGAGAGGGGTATAAGCTTGTGTAACTCTGAGTAGAGATACCATTAGACCACCACTACAGTATCTTCTGCCAGTACTGTTCCCTGTGGGAGCCAAAAGCAAATTACTTGTCCTGATAAAAACATCTTCTGTGGGTGCATCTGTGTTCATGTCCAGTTTTGGAGTATTTAAGACCACACACGTGTCAGGGCTTTACCCTTTTATCCCCAGATGTCTGTCAGGTTGTCTTACACTGCTGGGAAAATGCATCAACTAATTACGGTGGGAAGGCCAGTCCTTCATACTGGCACAGTGGCTTGGTGGTATCTGCTGAAGATGTTATTTCCAGGGTGAACCTTGTGCTAAGGCTGAGACACAGGTCAGCTGTGACTGGTAAAGAAGGCACAATTGTTATGTTGATGTTTTGCTCCAAAGATGACCAGTCCAAGCATGTTAGAAGGGCAACTGTTTTAAATACCATGGAGATAAATGCCTTGAGGAATACTGTTGGCTCAAAGCCCATTGCCATTCAGTACAATTCACCACAGAACCCTAGGAACCCTTATTTTCCAAAGTTTTTATAACCTCCTACAGAGAAGTTGTTAGACATTTCTAAAGAGCAGTTGCACTATAGCTGGTGCCTGTGCTACTCCTGGCTTGCATTCCACAGCTTGGAGACACTGCTGGTTCAGTACTGTGCTTACTGATCTGAAAGTCATGACACTTAGGACTGTCCTAAGATGTCTTTAACATTTCTTTTTGCAAAAGGAAAATGAGGTATCACGGAGGCTGCATGCGTACCCAGGAAAACATTCAAGTCTCATACTGTTTTTAGAGTAGCCGAAATAAAAGCTATAATCAGTGAAGGGTATTCTGAAAAGAAAAACAGATGAGGTTGGGTTATAGGAGGGTGCAAAAGCTACCTTCGTGTTAGCTTGAGTAAGTTATTTGTAAGTGCCCCAAAATCGCCATCATGATGTTATCAAAAGTTACTAAATAACCCTATCACCTTTTTTTTTTTTTTAATGGAGTGGATCAACTTCAATCCACTTTAGTTTTTTAGTTTTCTGATTTTAATTAAGTAAAATACAGAATTCTGTTTCAGATGTCTCTTGCTTCTGAAATCTTTCTTAAAAATAAATGGATAGAGAAGGAAACATTTTCCACTGTTTCCAATGTGGAATGAAGCTCCTTGTAATTATTTTGTTGACTAATGATGCACTTTCCGTGCGGTTATTTTTGAGAGAGAGTAGATTTTGTAGCAAATGTTTTTAATGTGAGGAATGTGAAATATATTGGCAAATCACAGGCATTGTTGTTGCATTGCATCAATACTGAAAAATGATGTCGGATGGGTGATGGAAAATATATTTTGAAGACAAGTAATACTGCTAGCAAAGGAACTGAAGCTTTAAGCTTTTAAAGACATTTCTCTCTATTGCCTGATAAAGAATAAAAGGTGGGAATTGGAAGCTCCACAAGTCATCAGCTGGAATTATCTTTCTGGAGATTCAGGAGCAAATACAAGTCTGTGGGCAAGATCATTTTTAACAGAACTGAACGGTAAAAGCTAACTGAGCAGGCTATTTTTCTTGTTGGTACA
Source organism: Formicarius rufipectus (assembly GCA_013399695.1). Classification (NCBI taxonomy): domain Eukaryota; kingdom Metazoa; phylum Chordata; class Aves; order Passeriformes; family Formicariidae; genus Formicarius; species Formicarius rufipectus. The sequence continues at coordinate 306,204 of VXAU01000987.1, read as the reverse complement.
AGTGTTTTCTTTTAGAAGAGTTTTATTTCATCATCTCTTGTTCCTGATTTTTCTCTTGATTTAGCAGGTACTGTTCAAGGAGAAAATGAGAATAAACTAGTCTTTTTCTTTGATGATGGTTATCTTTACTTGACAATAATTTGTGTGCAGCAGGAATATAGATGTTCTCAAACACTTTACTCTTAAATCAATAAAAAGAAGAAGGAAGAGTCTTAAAGCAGACAATCAGCATGGTTGGGGGATTGGTGCCAACTATAACCTCTACCTCACTGTATGGGTTGTGAGGTTTTTGATAATTGTTAATTTTGATATTGTTAAATCTACATTTTTCTTTACTTTCTCACTGTAGTCAAGGATTCCAAGGATGCAATGTAGGTATTAAGGAGGTATTAATAACTTCTGGTATTTTGAATTGTTTACTTAAAGTGGAAAGGGTGTGACAGTAAACATTGGAGGTAATTTTAGTGAGAAGCTTGAGTGGAGCCAAGTTACACAGTGCAGATGAATGGAGGCTCATACACTGTCCACTGGGATGGGGAGAGTTGATTCTCCTGCTCAGCTTCGGGACTCAGATTTTCGATATCAGTACCAAAAAGTGCAGACACAAAGAAAGGTATAAGCAAATTCTTAATGACTTGACCTTTCAGAAGACAGTGTATACGTGACTTTTGCCCTTTTCGTTGTTATCATCCAGTAGCCTTTCCTTAAAAAAGAGGAAAAAAAAGTCAAAACAAACAAGCCCTGAATTAATTAATCAGAATACAGCAAGTTATAGGATGATCTCCTGGGAGCCAGGCAGAGATATGACTGGGATTTTAAAGTGTCTTCTATGTAAAGAATGACATTTCAACACAATCCTCATGATTGAATATAATGAACTTTGTATGAAGGCTTAATGAGACTGTATGGCTTTTGTGTTTGTTGATTGATTGGTTTTGGTATCTTTCTTTCTTTTTTTCTTTTTTTTTCTTTTTCTTTTTTTTTTTTTTTTTTTATGAAAACCATTAGTAGAAGTAATAGCGGGAAGACCAACAAGGAAAATAAAGTAAGAACAAAACTATTTAAGAGAGACAATCTGATAATGGACTTTGGCCCAAGGCTTTTGCAGTAAGCAAAGGCAGATTCACAGGGGGTTTCCTCTGACAGTAATCCAGAGTTTAGGGTTTCTTCACACACATAATTCCTTTCTGAGCATTTGGACAGAGAACAGGCACAGCATGACAGATTTTCCACACTAAAACTTTTGCTAGCACAGTAGGATATGCAGTCAAAACCCAACTAAATTCCTGCAATTATTTTTTTTCCAGTGTTTAAGATTATTCAGGAGTCTGTAAAAATGGAAGCCTAGTGGATCCCCTAGGGAGTTCCTTTAGTAAAAACAGACAGCATTGAAAACATATATCCTATAAGTACACATCCTATAAATTGTAGCATGGGACACTGAAAGACGATGCAGCTAAACTCCTGGGAAATGGGCTGCAGGTTGGCAGCAGCTTGGTAAGGAGTACATTTGTTGTAACGTGCAGCAGGCAGCAAGACGAGAGAGATGTTCTTTGAGAGGGGTCCCTGGGCTTTGTTAAGGGTACTTCCCATATAGTACCTGGCATATTTGAGCATCAAGGGAAGGAAACAATTGCTTGTGGCACTATAAAGTGGCATTAATGGTGTGAAATAGGGGGCTGACTTCTTGCAAATGTTGATTCGAGTGGCAATACTAGATGAGGGAATGACTTTTTGATAAGAAGCATAACATTGCTGTTCTGGGGGATACTTTGTACTATAGAATAGAATACAGAATCCTGTACAGTATTTAACTTTATTTTTTCAGTGATTAGTTCTGAAAGCCAGGATGATAAAACCTGAGGTTTTCTCTGATGTTGAATCAATTTTCTTTTGCTCATATTTTATTATTATTGTTATTGGTGTTGAATAACCTCTGAAAACTTACTGCCATATATGAAACTGTTCCTTCATTAGTGTTTGACAATCCACAGGGACATTTTCATGGAAACTTCTACATTTGACCTGTACATTTTCTAGGATTTGAGCAATCTTAATTCAAGCAAAAATCTCTGCTACTCCAGAAAAGGAGAATTGTTTATTTGTACAGTCAGTAGTGACTTTACCCCTAAGCTACAACAAAATGTTAAAAAACAAGTTTTCAGTAACTTCCCATCTAGGAACATTTTCTGAACCTTTCCCTGTATAGTTTTCTGTGATTTGAATTATCATTTGTTAAATATATTGTGAAGTACTGTTTACCACAGTCCATAGCTTTGAGACCTTTGTGTGGCTGTGTCCCCTAGGAATGTCATGGGAAACTAGACATATACTCCAATCCCTTTTACTGAATTTTATGTCTTCTGAATGATATCTGGTTTAACTTGGATGAGATCAAGTTTATTAATGTTGCTTTATCAGTTGCTAAGGGTTGTGATATGCTGAAGTGGAATTTGGGCACTGTTGCTTTTCAACATGTCTGGCTTGTAGGCCATACTGATACATTCCCAGATCAAGGTTGGGGGGGTAGGAGGAGGTGAAGAGAAAAGAAGGACACAGGCTAAAAAGGAACTTATTATTCAAGACAGTTGAGCAAATTGAAAACTCTTGGTTCATCTGGAAACCTCTACTGAACTCTCCCCAAACAGGAAAATTAATGAAATGCTGCTTGACTAAGTTTTTTTTTTAATGTATTGTATTTTGACATTAATTTGATCTGAAATTTAATCTTGACTAATATTCAGCATCCTTAATATTCATATTGGTTTAGTGGCCCAGGTCTAGACACTCAAGGATTTGCTGATGAAATAACAGTGTTTTGTACAAGTTGATGATTTTCCCTGGTTGCTTACAGAAAGTAAATCTAAGAGAATTGGTCTGTTAATGAGTGTGCATCTGATTCTGAGTTAGTGAGAGCTGTAGGTGCTCAACATTTCTCACTATTGAGCCATACAAACAAGGACACATCTCACACTGACTCATGCAGGCTTTTGAAAAAAGAAAAGAAAAAGTTGCCTCATTCTGAGCAACTCACTTCAAATCTTACTGCTTATCCTTCAGGCATCGTTCATTTAATAATGTAGCCTTATCATATAACATATCTAACTGAACCTTAATTGTTACTTTGGTGTTATACTGCATATGGATAGGCCCAAAGGATGTGGGTTAAGATCTTGTTGCTGGAGTGTTTGTGAACTCAACACAAACAAGGCTCAGAATAGTACAAACAAATGCCTGTGCTTACTGCCTTGACACACTGGGACCAATTGCTGTCACACAGTCCTGAAAAATGCATTCCACGTTCTGATTTTGTTTGAATTCAATATGATGCCTTTTGTACATCTTTTGTGATGTTTGTTTTGTGAGCAGAAGAAAGATTTTCAAACTGAGTTGCCTTTTATGTCCTGCCTCAGTGAAATAATCTGATCGTAATAAACCTATTTAGATATTATATTTGCTTTTGTAATAACAATTAGATGGAACCCTTACCTTTTGTAACTACTTTTTAATCATTCATCATGCTCTTGGACCTCGTTCACCATATACATGTATACTCTTTGGCCATATTTATATACCTGTATTTCATCTACACTGAAGTAGAAATTTTTAATTAGTTCAAATTTATGTTACATAAGATTATTTTATCATTTTTCAAGTGCAAATTTGGGAAGATTTTTTATAAATCAGCTTGTTATTGTTACAATACAATCAGCAGAAGGCATACTAATATACTTTAGGCTGCAGTGTACTGAGATCAGCCATCCATTTATGAAATGCCTTTGGCATTTAGAAGAAGTATCCATTCTGCAAGAGCAACAAAGTGTGAAAACATCCAAGAAGAAACATAAATAATGGTTTATCCACTTGAAACGTAGAGCCATTGGTTCGTAAATAAGACAGATGTAACACATGCTGCAATTTGGACGCTATTCTGTCATACAACCATCTCACTTCTGCTATGTCTATGACATGTCATACAGAGTATCACCTACTTCATACTCTATAGCTGGTGGTTTATTTTTGGTGATCTCTGAAAAATTAATTATTAGAGCTATTGGCTTTATGATATTAGATAAATTCTCAAGCTGAAGTAGAATATTTTTAGTGCATCTCCCTTTATCTCAGGCCTTCTCAGTTTCCTTGCAAATACTGAATATCCTATTTATTCTTAATCACAAATAGGTGATGTGTATTTTTGTTAACCTTTGTTTATTCTGCCTTTTGAGGAAGCAAATTAGTGACACAGAGAGTATAACCCTTTTTAAACAGTATAACCGACTGCAAGAACTACACAGTACAAGGCTGAAAAAGGTGTTTATGAAAACTTACTGAGATTTCAAAACCTAACAGTAGAGAATTAAGCTTTTTGTGTGCTGTGGAATAATTTGTCTTGTAATTTAGCTTTAATTCACATTTTCACAATTAATTAAACATCAACCTAATCATTATACACATAAAGCATTTAAACTGATGTATGAAGAATGATGGGGACTGAATAATGCTTTGAAGATCCATTTCAAATTAGTTGTTTGATTAATGAATATTCCACAAGGGCATTTGTGTGATGACCTCTGTTGATGACTTAAGGAAAGGCATGTCTGTTTAGATAATGAGAAGACAAAGTGAGTGAGAGTTATCTTTGCAAATAAGCAGTGTAGAATTACAAGGATTAATCTATACAAAGTGTATTACTTTTTTTGCATTGCTTGTAAGAGATAACACAGAACTGTAAGTTCAGTAAATAAGTTTGGCATTTGAAGATGCTGCTTAATGATAAAATGTGCTAGCTTTATGCTGATTGTTGTCTTTCTCTGGTTATGAAGGACTACAGTGGAAGGATGTTCTCTCTTCCTGACCCCATTTTGATCCTTTACAACACCTGAACTTTCCATTTCCTGCATGCAACATGAGTAAAATGTTACACTGCAGCTCATTCACTTCTCATTGCTTCTATAGTTATAAAGAAGAATTGTAAATGCTTTATCTGGAAACCTTACTTAGCAGATTTGTTTTCCAGCTGTTTTACTTCAGCAGTGTACAAAATGTATGTATAAAAGTAGTAGTAATCTTATACATGTCAGAAATAGAGTGTACTTTGGCACTGAAGAGCTTTTGTAGTGTGAGGTTCCTGACACCGGAACGCTCTGAGCTGCTCACTGCTCAAGGCAAGATACAGCACTGGGGGGACCAGAGTTCAGTCTGCTCGTGTCCACTCTCCACAGCTAGGAGAATATTGGGAAGAAGCTATTGCTGGGTATCAGTCTGACTATTTTCTATGTTTGTCACAAGATTCCAATGAAATATTTTAAATATCTTGGGCAGCACTTAGCTGTGTCTCTGTTCCTTGTGTTCAGCTTGTCACACTGGGGCAGCGTAGGGACTATCAAGCCCTTTGGAGACTGCTTTGGAAAGTACCAGAACCTGAGTAGCTCTTTGACAGGCCAGGGGTACATGGCAAGCACCCTGGCATGGCCACCACTCCCCAGGTGCCATTTCCAGTGCTGTTGGGGTCACTTGCTGCTAGTGCAGCTGCCTTAAGGGATCATGCACCCTCACCTTTCAGCAGAACATATTTTTATGTATAAAACATTTCTTAATGTATAAACACAGACATAACCTGCTTACTTCAGTCAAAGATTGAGATGAGTTCTCTCACATCCTAGGCAATAATATTTGTATTCAGAATTTCCTTTGTTTCATGGAATATTGGATAACGGAAAGAAAGACAAAAAACTACTCACACAGAAACTGATCTAGAAAAGAGATGTGAGTGCAGGTTTCAAATTTATTTTTTTTTACCACCATTCCTGAGTCCTTTTCTTCCAAAGTTTTTATTCTCTTAGTTGTGGTCTCTGCAAAAATTTAAACAAAATTCCAACATTTCTTCTTAACCCAGACAGTCAAGAAACAGCCAAGCTTATTTGCTTTCCCTGGAAGTAAAGAAAACAGCCAGCACAGCATGGCATTCTCTCTGCGGTGGAAGATGCTTCAAATTTGCTATAAAATGTAACATTTTTTCATGACCTGTGTGATTTCAAGGGCCACATTTGAGAACTTGAAAGAGATGGGGACCAGGAGAGAGGAACATCCACAGCTTTTAGACCATTCAGAGTCAAAGAACAGTCTTGTTGTTCTCAGCTGCTCATTCTTTCTACTTCCTCAGCACAAGTGGAAAACGTTGCCTATGCATGCCCAGGTGTCTTGATCAGGAGGTAATATTTCAAACAACAGTTAATGCTGCTAGCATGACTCCTTTCATATTGGGTGGTATCTGAGGTGATGCACTGAAGCAAAATAGGTCCTGTCCTCTTCCCCTTGGCATAATTTCTCCCACCTGCTGACATCCCTACTTTCTCAGGCATGGGCAGGAGGCATTTCTTCAAATTCTGGATACAGGAAAACAAGAGATCCCATTTTCCCAGCTTACATTCTACTGAAAATAATTGGAAGATAAATTAAAGCAGACTTGAAGCAAGGGCTAATGCAGTGAAAATGGTGACATAAATTTAGAAATAGGGAATATCAGCACACAGATGTCAATCACAATATTTACACAAGAGAAATCAGAACCGTGCCCACTGTGATGTCTTCCAATATGCCTGTTTGGAAAGGCACTATTTAAAGTGTAGCACAAGGGCACAAAGAGTAGGACTTAGATATAGAATACCTTTGCAGTCATCAGTGGATAATCATGATTTGAAATTTATATCTCTAAAATTTATCTCTTTTGGCTTTGCATTATTCTTTGCTATATTTATTTAATTTTGTTGCTGATGAAATTAATTCTGTCTTGTGATTGCAATGAATGTGAGAATGACAGAAAAATATATTTATTAATGAGTTCTTTTAAGATAATGCTTTGAATCAATAGGTGCATATGAAGCTGAACTTGCAAAGAACATTAAGCTAGGACTAGGCAAAGCTGTAAAAACAAAAGGTGTCCGTGCCCACAGCATGGACAGGGTGGAACTAGATAATCTGTAAGTTCCCTACCAACTCAGGTCATTCTATGATTTTATGATGAAAATGTAGGAAGTTGCTACAATGTCAAAGTTAGAAAGCAGACATGTTAGGCAAGGGAAATGCCATTTCTTGGTTTGTGCATAAAATCTAACTTCCTCTAATGTAATGTATCATATGGTATTGATCACATTAGAAGTGCATCACTACTTATACGAAATAAGTTTAAACATTCTGCACAATAAGATTATTTCTAATGATCCATGTAGCCCATAGAAAAAATCCTAGAAAGGAAATAAGGACTGTTCCAGCTCAAGAAGAGAGAACACAAGAGCTTTGCTCAAAGTACTCTGCTGCTGTAAATCTGTGTCCTCCAGGGACTTCACTGCTCAGGGTTTTGTCACATCACGTATTTGTCTTTGCTTGTGGTATTGTTGAAGTAAAAAGAAGGCAATTGTTTATCTCTAAGCTTCTTATCTTGTGAACAATATGTTCTGGAGCATGCATGTGCATGTGTGTGCAGAGATTCAAAATTATCACTGAAATAGTGAAACTACAATTTAACCAGAGAAGATTTTTATAAAATTGTAACACACATCACCAAACCACTAAGAGTTTTTGTAGACCCAGGATAGGAGTTCAATTAAAAAGATCAATTGGGAGTTTTCAGCTACCAGTGCCCAGTGACAGGTGACTAACCTGCACGAATTGCCCTCCCAGTCTACCTAGGAGACAGAGGTCCAGTGGGAATGGTCAGGGAATCCTAGCTCAGCGCAGCCAGCAGCCAGAGCAACAGCAGACTGGAATTAACATGCCTTCACTAAAGTTTGAAACTCTCTGCAGTTTCTTTACATACCTCGTATGTGATTTTTTTTCCTATACAAACTTGTCCTTATTAGTGTTCTACAAAGAAATAGCCCTTCTGTGAAAATGAAATGTTGAAACTCTACTTCTAAGTGTGTGCTGTTCCACCCTTGCATTTTCAGTGTTGAAAACTGGATGTTACATCTACAGCTGAACCCTTCAAATCCTGAGCTTATTGAAAGAAACTGAATCAATTTTGAAACTGTGCTGAGGGAAAAAAAAAATAAAAAAATAAAAGAGGAAAGTATTCAGTGGCATGGTATCCAGCTGTGTAAAACTGTTTGGAAGGGAGAGCTGCTGTCTTATTCTTGAATGGAACAATTCTGAGAGCTTTTAGAGCAATAAAATCATACCTTTGGCAATCATGGAGGATCACTTTTGCACAGAAGTCCCACAAGGTAAAAGTGTGGGCAATGGTCCTTGAACTTGTTTACCTGGTCCACCATGAGGGACCGGTGTTGTTTATGCATCACAGTCGTGGTTCTCCAAAGTTAGCCACAGAAGTTGTTCATTTCCAAAGAGTCGTGTGGTTCGCCACCTGCCTGGAGAGCCAGGTATGATCTACTTCTGCACTTTTTAGGACCAGGTATAATCTGTTTCTTAACTTTGCAGACCCAGGTACAGAGTTTCAGCTTTCCAGGCAGGTGGATTCCTAAATTCTCATCCAAAATTTCCCAGCATTTTCAGGTTTAACCAAACATATTATATCAAAATGAAACTCAGCAAAGTGATGGCTTGATTTTTCCTGATCTCATTTACAAACTGTGTGGACCATAAGGTACACGTTCTGTCAGATATCTGTCTCTCAGAGGACAATGAACTGCAGCTACTGTGAAGCACTGTGGCAGTTTGAGGAAAGACTAATGTTGAACTGTCCTGAGACAAGATATTTCATTTGTATTTAGAAAACTAAATTAGTCCTGCATGAATCAGTCCAACATAAGCCAATCTGTTTCATTTTCATTCTGAACATCAGAAATTGAAACACAATGAAAAAATTCAGTTCTCCTAAATTTGCTTTCTATTAAAACAGTCTTACCCCAAAATTCTCTATAAAATTCTCAACTGACATGTAATATTTACTTTTTCCTGCTCATGACTGAAAGCCAACTTCCATCAAGGTTAGTTTGCAAGGTCCTTTTGCTGGATGGAAAGCATGCAAAGATCAAAGCTGTCCCTGAACTGACTGGTTTCATCAGGGTAAGGTTCTTCTTCAGGTCATCAAAACACACACTCTAAAACTGGGCAAGTATCTCAGAATAAATATTATATAATGATTTCACTCATAGGGGCAGGTTTGGAGTTGTAGCCATTCTGCCATGAACATGGATTGCTTGAGTCAGTTTGGACAGTGGGTTAATTGCGCTTGCTTCTGTCTGCAGTAAAGTGAGTAATTTTGAAGAGTGACAAAACAAAAAATTCAACAGCAGGAAGGAAGAAAGAGAGGGCATTGTGGAGTCATTTCACAAGGACCAGTAGCTACTGCTTGCTGGTGAGAGCCATTCCAGACCTTATGCTTGTAATTGGCACTCTAAGATACTTTTGCTATTTATGTTTCCAAGTGAGCCATTCAGCTAATGTTAATTTCATTCAGTGGCAACAAAGGTGAAATCTCTCTAAAAATAATTCTCTTCATTTTCATCAGGATATGATGCCTAAGTAAACAGGCTTTAATTAATGGCAGAGAGCACCCCATCAGCTAGCAACACCCCCTTGCTCTGTGGGGCTATACTAAATTCATGATGCTTTTAAAACAATTCTGCAGACACAGCATCTGTGTCTTTCATTCTACTGCCCAACACCCCTCTCTGCAGTGATATGCAATAGTTTGACTGATATGATACAAAAATAGCACCTAAGCAGCTGTATCAAGAGAGCCTGCTGTATGGTTGGAAAGGAGAAAATCTTTCAGTTTGTTTTGTGGAGGTTCATACAGTGGTGTTATTTCCAAAAGTTTTAAAAATTTCTCATCTTTTTGTATGCCCATATTGAGAGGTGATAGTCTCCAGAATATATAGTGTGCACATGGTTGTCAGCTTTGTCTAGGAATTGTTCTCACCAGAATTCAGGAAACAGGAATGTTTTGACTACTCACGGGTAAGGTAAAAGAGTGCTGTACTTTTCATCAGCTGTTGGTTGTCTCTGTCTGCCTTGGTGCTGAGCGGACCAATGAGATGTCAGGAGGGTCATTTTAGCTCTCGTTTGACAGCAACTTTCTCCTGGTCTGAGGTATCCCACTTCTAGTCCCTTTTCCCTTCCCAGCACATCTGTGAGTTGGGCAGTACAGACACTGGTACTGGTCCGATTACATGACTAATGTGTCTGTTCTGGAACAGGCAGAGGTGACCAGTATCAAGGCCATGCTGCTGAGAACGCAGCTGCGCTGGGCAGGGCACGTCTCCAGGATGGAGGATCACCGCCTCCCTAAGATTGTGCTCTAAGGTGAACTCGCCACGGGCTGCCACAAGAGAGGAGCCCCCAAGGAGAGATACAAGGGCTCTCTGAAACAACACCTCAGCCTTGACCATATTGACCACCATCAGTGGTCCACTCTGGCCTCCAATCAGGAGATGTGGAGACACACAATCTATAACTCTGTTGTCTCCTTTGAAACTGCACACAGAATCAGCCTGGAGGAGAAAAGACACCGCAGAAAGAACCGTACTCTGATAGTACCACCTACAGAGACTTTCTGCTGTGCCTTTTGCAACCGGACTTGCCTATCTCGCATTGGCCTTATCAGCCATCAGCGTGTTTGCAGCAAGCGTGGGTAAAACTCTCCCAAATCTTCGTTCACAAAGTCTAGCCATGATGACAGACACTGATGTTTCTGAGCATTTTTTCACCACTTATGGTTATTTCAAATTAGTTCTCTGTGCTGATAATATTTCTAAAGTGATGATTGGCTGCCTGCTGGGGCACTGGTTAGTGCATGCGACTTACCTTGCAAAGTCCTGCTGGCAGGATTCTCACTGTACATACCAAAGAAACCAAGCCATGCAAGCTCCTTTCCTCTATGGAGCACTCATATAATGCAAGGGGAAGTGCTGCATCCCTGAAATCTTCAACATCTCCCTTCTGTTCCCTCTGTAAGGGCATCTCATTGACAACCTGTGTGTGCTACCTGCTGGTGAGATTGATCTTTGCCCTGTGTCAGAAACATGTTTAATAATTATTCACATGAATTTCCAGATGCCCTTGTGATATGTCACTCAATGAGGAAGATGAACAGTGTGTTTGCTATATTTAACTGGGTTTCATGAGAGATTTATTTTGCTGGTGGATGAAGCCCATGAAGAAACAGTTGCTGGCAGTTATGACCTCATTGATGTCACTGACCAAATGGAAGGAGGCGTATTTCTGCTGATTTACCTGCTCGAGTGCTAGAGCTTCTTACTCTGCCAAGAGCAGCAGTGGCACTCCTCTTTACACATTGAGGAGTTGCTTGTTGAGAAACACAAGGAAAAAGACAGAACTTCAATTAGAGAGAGGATGATAAAAATCAAATAGGTGACAGTCAAGGTGCTCTGGGCACAACATGCCGAATAACTTTTTGATGGTTACATCAGCATAAGTGGTAGCTGCCCCTGCTCCTGGCTCTTACCCTGTGTTTTGTGTTCTTCTTATTCCACAGTCCCATCCTTGCACAGAGGTTTTTTTTACCGGCAGAAAGTGAAGCAAGATATAAAGCAAACACTCCTGATTATTTTCTTCCAGAGGATGGATATTTTTCAGCTAGATCAAGTTCCTCCAGCCCACCTGACCACACAGACAGCAGTGCAGCAGCAAGGACACAGTGATTTACAGACAGGAGCAAGCCATTGGAAATGATGGCTGGATGGGGCAAGAACTGGCTGGAGAAGATCTGCCTCTGAATGCCAGATCACAGCTTCAGTCCTTATGATACCAGGGAAATGTTCTGTCTTTTGAATTAATATACAAAAACTGCGAGGCATAAATAATGCAAATTCATTAGATTTCTGGATAGGATCTTGTACTGTTCTTTTAAAGAACTTTGGTCATATAGTCAAAGGAAAATGCACACATAACCTTGGCTCTGCTGTGTCTTTTTCCATCAAAGAAAATGGTTTTTCAAAGTAGTAACCTTGTGGCAACTTGTTGCTTGTAAAAATGTTATATTGTTCTTGCCTTACTTGAGTATTATGAAGAAGGAAAATATTTATTCACCACACTGTTAACTGGGAAATTCTTTGGAGTTTCTGTCAGGTTCCTGGTCTGATCCCCACAGTGCTACAGGGAACATCCCCTTATTCCTGAGTTGAAGTATAGCTGTCAGGTCAGAGGGCCTGGAGGAAGACCTGAGAACTCCTTATTCCTAGACCAGATCAGAGATCATGAGCTGGGATTGTCTAAACCAAAAGCTAAATATTAAATTAAAAAAAAAAAAAGGCCTTTTTTTCACTTTATCCAGCAGGATGCAGAGGAGTTTAAAGGGGTCAGTCACAGATGGTGTAATTACCATGTGACAAAAAATACACCAAAATTGCGGCTTTAATATCAGAGGTATAATCAAGATTTGGCCTACTTGTTGCATATTTCATTTTACAGGCAGGAGTTACGGGTTTATGTACTGGAACTCTCTTTATAACAGCTTATCAAAAGTGCTTCACATGAACATATGTTTTCCCATGGTTGTGTTTTCCAAGCATGCTGAATGATTTAGTAATACTGACTAATGATGCAAAATGGTTTTCAATAGCAATTTTAGTGGCTAAATGAATCATACTTAGATAAGGGAAATCTAAAACATTCCATTTTATGCAAAACTGCTAAATGACCTATCCAACATATCTCTGAGGAGAAGTTAACATAGAGTGGTTCATAGAACTGGAAAAATACAACTCTGTTTTCTCCTTTACAAATGGAAGGAATTTTAAAGGGAACCCTAACATTGTAGCTCCACGGAATGGTGGACAACAAATGGCATTTATTGGTGGCTTACACAGGTTTATATTACCCGGGCTTAGGATGTCACTTCCACCTGCTTACATCACAGGCTAAATGCCATTGGCTGCCTAGGGAGGGGAGGGGACTCTACCTTTCCTTACATCCCGAAATCTTCCGATCGCCAGACCCTGACTGCAACATAACATACAATACCAACTATTTTCTTTATGCTTGTTATCTTTAAAAAGATTTGTGTACATCTTTGGAGATTAACTCTTTGCTGCATGTAATCTGCTGAAATTCTGGTATATTATCATTTGTTTTCTTTTTCCTGTGTATTTTTCTCATTTTTCTTTCTCATTGCATATTAATTAACAGAGCAAAACAGAAAAGCACAAGTGTTGTGAATTGAAAAAAAAATTAAAAAATTACCGTAGTGCATGTTTTACTCTACTGTATTCTATACATCTATCAAGTGAGGTGATTTCCTTCAAAAACAGTTTTACCAATCAGCTTAGAAAATAGGAGAAGATTTCTTACACAGTTTTGGATATGCCAGAGTTGATTAACAAATACATTCATATTTGTACAACCAAAATCAAATTACTCTAAATCCTACAGAAAAGAAAAATGCAATTAGGGGAGTTCCATGCCATGATTTTTATCAGAAAATTGTTTCCACTATTCATGTGCTTTTTATTTTTCTTAGGGACCTATTAAAAAAAACGTGATCTACTGGCCTGTTTGTGAAAGGGAGAAACAAGGAAGGGAGAGCAAAAGAATGGAAAGTCTTGTTGACATAATACAAGGCAAGTTGTCCAGAAAAGTAAGTGTTACTCTTGAGACACTAATCACTAAAGATGTTCATGGTTTGTGTATTTCATTCAGCATTCCAGCATTGGTAGATTGCATTTCTAAAAGTGGTGCTTGAAAAAGTGCTTTATTAGGGAAGCATATAATATTTACTGCAGCACTGGGTAGAATTTTATATTGCAAAACACTTCTTAACTTTTAAATAAATTTTATCCCTGGTGACAAGTTAATAGATATCACACTAGGCTATTTGCAAGAAATTGATTTATGTTGGTAGTAGACAGAAACAGTAGCCTTCTTATTCTGAAAGAAAATTGGGAGTGGGAAGTGGATGGAAAATTAATTTTATAGTGATTTTAATTAGAAAAATATTATAGTAACAGGGTCACAGAAAAGATGTGAAGCATTGTTTCACTTTATGACAGAAAGATTGATAGATTTCACCTAGGATTTGAGGCAAAAGACCAATTTAAATTGCCATAAACAACAAATAAAAATTACAGCCAGGAACGGTATTTTTATGCAATTGGTCTGCACAATCAGGATTATTTTTTTCCCTAAGATATTTCATATTTTGATATAATGTATACGCTACTATCTAAGGAATCTTTGTATTTTCCAAACAATCTCTACCAAGACAGGAAACAACAATCAATAGAATATAGAATTTAATGAATCTGTGAGGGTATGTTACCTTCAGTGCATATAAAGAGAAAAATAGAATATTTAAAGTTGTCATTGATCTGTTTTAATTATTTCTCTGCTTCTTGGGCACTGAAACATGAAGTTTTGGACCAGCAGAACCTAGAATGTATCCTCTCAATAGTCTGGAAGCCTACTCAGGGACTCCATTGAAGTGTAAAGGAACATTACAGGTTGGCACGATAACTGATAGAAGATTACAGACTCTGATTAAATTACTGCAAGCCAAAAGCAGTGAAAATAGCACAAGAAATTAATTTACAGAAAATCAGTCTTGAAATGTTCTCAAGCAACACTAATTTAAGCTTTTCATTGCTTTGAAGAAATGGTGTTACATGAAACTCAAAACGCATTTCAAAAGCCTTCAAAACCCTATCTCATCTAAAATTATTTATTAACACAGCCCTTCATACCTCTCCTTTCTTTTGGCCCCAGTCAGAAGCATGGTGGAAAGGTGAAGATCTGCAACAAAATAAGGTGTGCATACTTACTGTGTCTGAGAAGTAAAAAAAAAAGTCCTAGAATTGAGCCCTACACCTGGGCATGTCAAATTATACTGCAAATATTAAATCTGACTGCCAGATAAACAAACAAATGTCAGCAAACAGCTCCATGACAGCAAAATTGAGCAAATTCTTCATTTTTGTAGGCTTCAAGCCTTTTATTTTTTTTTCCTTATTACTTCAATCATGACAAACTCTGGCCAGATCCTTGGTCTGTTTGGTGTAACTCTATGCATTTTATTAAGTTGTCTGCCTGTGTCCAAAAGTTACAGGCCGACTCCCAACTTAAAGTCTACTCTGCCTCCCAGATTACTTTGATTTATCAGGTCTTCTATAGGTTAAATGTTCATCATGCGGAAAGAACCTCTCTTTGAATTTCTTAAATTTGATGTTTGCACAATCACATGCTGTCTTTCTCTTGGTTATTATCTTAATACCTGAAACACAGATGCTTACAAAACAGGTTATTGCAATAATTCTGTATCAATATGTTTCAGAGGAAAAGGACACTTTTCAATGTCAGAACAGAAATTGAGAGAGTCGAATACATTTTAATGTAGATCTAATGATTAGTTCTAAAATCAGGAGTTAAGTATGTTTCTTAAGAAAAAAAATTACAATATCATTAACTGTTAATTGTGCTATGTTTATATTCTTACTCTTTTAAAACAAGTTGTTTTATCTAAATATTTTATAAGTCTCAAAGCAGCAGCTGTCTAAAAAGAATACGTACATTTTGTTTGAAAATAGCAAAGCAAATAGTAGAAAAATGATAAAAAGTAAGATTGCATCCTCCCCTTTCTTTTTTCCACTGTGAAATTGTACAAATGGCATCGCAACATATCAGAGTGGTTTTTATAAATAATTTTCACTTTATATTGAATATTTGCACATTAATAACTTGGAGATTTTGTCATTTTCAGTG
This sequence comes from Formicarius rufipectus, assembly GCA_013399695.1. Lineage (NCBI taxonomy): Eukaryota > Metazoa > Chordata > Aves > Passeriformes > Formicariidae > Formicarius > Formicarius rufipectus. Next base: position 290,529 of record VXAU01000987.1, on the reverse strand, counting down.
TACTCGTTGTTCATGAACACTTTGTGATTATTCATAATGAGTTGCCAATGTCTTTGAAAGTACTGTAGACTGTGCAAGTAAGATAAAAAAATAAATTTGTAGTGACTGCAATTGAAACAGCTCATTAATCAACTAGATTACATTTAAACATTAACATTAGAAACTTCAGTATGTCATCATTATATGTTTAACCCGTTAAAGCCATGCCCTTCTAAGTCACGCCCTGGAACCTGTGTGGCAGCATTGTACACAGAATCTGTACCCTGAGATCACAGAATGTGCACTACAGACAAGAGTGGAACTGAAGTCTCCTCCTGGATGCATTCTCGGACCTCTCTCTGCTCTTACATATAGAACTATCTGAGCACTGATGAGAGAACGCTTTCCAAAGCATTTGGATGGGTAAAGAAACTGCTGATTCCCCAGAAAAGGGTATTTATGGAGCCAGGTAATGCTGACTGCATTTGCCTTTCTGTGTGTGTGTATTAGTATCCCACTGAAGAATATTTAAAGTATTATAAAAAGTACCACCTTTCTCTGAGTATGGTAGTATCTGCTGTAGTCCATGGTTAAAACTGGGACACATTTTTGTATTTATTAACCCTTCAGCCCCTGTGAACTCTGAAGTGAGTATTTTGGGATGATATATTCTGGTAACACTGTAAGTGACAGGGAAAACATCCTGAAACTGTGTACCTCTCAACTCAGTTTAATCAGGAGATGTGAGCATAAAAAAACAAGTTTCTTACTTGCAAATTGTTACAGGTTGTCAGCAGAGATTGTGCTTGTGTTTTCAGGATTTTTGGTTCTTTTTTTAAGAAAGTAAACCTTCTGTAGGCATAAAAATAAAACAAACCCAAAAGAATAAAAATCCAAAGGAAAACCAACCATCCTCTCCACTCCCAAATAAACCTTTTACATTTTTCTCAGTTTGCTGTGTGTATTACACTCATTTGCTTTTTCTGGCACACTGTTGAGCCCCATTGGATCCAAAGTTGGAATTTGCCAGCCACTGCATCCCTGTATAAAGGGATAGCTACTTCAGAGGACTAAGGGCTTGGTTTGTGCTCTCTTAGGGCTCCAAGGAAAGAACAGAGACCTGAAACAGTGTCAGGCTAAAGGAACACCTGCTGTGGGTCAGGCAGCCACTGACAAAAGCATGGTAGTGGGTTAGGCTCAGATTTAGCTGAGCAAAACTACAGCTTTCCTAAAGACCCAAGTACTTTTGAGGACTGAAAGTTAATGTGATCCTTGTGTGGTATTATAGGATTTGCATTTTATAAATGGTAATATAACATTTGTATTTCAATGTTGTTCCTAAGTTACATTCTCTTAAAATCTTTATTTGTACTAGCTTTGCTTGTACTCCACAGCTGAGAAGCTTCTGAGGAGAGAAGTTCATGGCCACAAAGCAACCCATTACCTGTGCCTCTTGCACTGGAATAGGTGGGAGCTGGGACAAACACTGTCCCCATGCCCTCCCCAAGTGAGCATGCTTACCTTCATCACCCATACAGTGTCATTTCCTCCTCCTCGTTAGCTTCCCATGATACGAAGCAACAGAAACGTCCATGGGGACAAGCAACTTGTGCTTGATTTATTGTCACTGATGCTGACACAAGTAATAAATTCAAAGGAAGATGAAAATTGCCTAACAAGAATGATTCAAATAACACCTGCCTTCCTGGGCAAAGGAGCACTTCTTTTCTTCTACTTCACTGACAACAGACTCACTGACCTTTACAGGAATGGTGAAAACTGCACACAGACCAATATTTAAGAAATTCATTCTCTTTTATATCTCTAAACAAACAAAAAGGAAAGAGAAGGTTCTGTGCTCTGGCACTTATTATATGGCAAAAATATGAAGATTAACTCTCCTACTGCAAGGGGTAGAAATCATACTTAATAAAAGTTTAAAGATGTAATAGAATATGCAATAATTCTGAAATGATGGATATTTTGCAATGCCTGTTGAATAAGTGCCAATGTAAGTTTCTGTCCACATATTAAGTGAAAGTTATGATTCTCCCAAGTGAGTGAAATTAAGATTTGAATTTGAAGAATAATTCGCATCCTAAAATGACTTTACCTCATTGAGCACACTTGATAGTAACGTTCTGCCTATTCACGTGCCTTCTGGGTTTCAAGATGGGAAATAATTGCTGGAAATGCAGTATGTTTTTCTGTGACCTTACAGCTAGAGGTACTACTATATAAAAATACAGATAAATTCTCTTTTCACCCAAAGGTCTGTAGACATTGGTATCTCCATACCAGAGATTCAAAACGCAAACTGAGATGATCTTGACCAACCTTTCTTTGGTTAACATCCTTTGAGTGGGAAGCTGGACCAGAAGATGTCTGGAGATCCCTTCTAGGTTCTTTGTCCTGTGTGTCCCTGAACCCCTTTATGTTTCCTTGATGTTTCCTGCTTGCATGGCATTAAGAATTGTGCAATTTCTGAAGGAGTTAAAGGGCTAATACAAGATGAAAAGGAGTGAGGGAAGGAGCCAAAGACACAGATTGCTTAGGGTTATGACTGCCAACACATCCAGTACCTCTTTACATTATTTTTTAATTAGGACCAAAGTTTGGAACGGAACAACTCCAAGGGAATGAGGAACAATGTTGTATAAATGGTGTGTAACATGGATATATGAAAGTCATCTCAGGATGGTGCTATTACTGGGCAGTGCTTAACTTCTGGAATGGTCTTACTGAGAACTTAGTGGAGGAGGAGCAGTGGAGAGTGCTGGATATATGTCATATGCCCAAGAGAAGTCCTTCAAGGAGTGAGCATATCACACAGACAGCTCATGGGCTGATCTGCTTCCTGCCACATCCCAAAGCAGTAGGTAATTGAAGGCACAAAGATCATCAAGACTTTTATTTGTTCTTCTCTTCTCAATTGCACTATGACTGCGGTGCCTAAGAGGGTGATATGCTTCAGCCACTAAAAGACAGTCTAGTAATTTTATTTCTTCTTATGGAAATGAAGTGTCTACTAAGAGTATTGTTTAAACACACAGGTTTGTTAAAGGTGTTTCTTTAAATGCAGAGTACTGCGGGTCTTTTGTTTTGTTTGGTTTGGTTTTGGGGGAAGAGTTCTACCTTTCAGGATAGAGGCCAACAGCTGTAGTCATGGACAAGCATTTAAGCAATTAGCAGTATGGCAGTATGTTGGCTCAGGACAGAAAAGGTGACATAAAGGCATTCAGGTATGAGTGGTACTAAGCAGAACTCTTAAGTTCTTTTTACTGTTTTAAACTGAAACAACACAAATTGGGGTAAATTTATGTAGTTAGGTACCTCTCTCTTCCAGTTGTGAGACTCTGAGGTGTATAGAGTGCCAAAATGAAAAGAAATGGGCTGATGAACTCTCCAGTCCCAGTGGGTTTGGAGATGAGCAGCTCTTCACAGAGCCACAGCTGTGCACCAGGCACATGCTCTTCTTCATTTAACATTTTGAGACTGACCAAATCTCGAATCTGACAGACTGCTGAGTAGATGAGTACAAAAGTTCTTCTTTATCATAATTTGTGCTGCACTGTTTGGTCAGCTTCCATTATAGTTGTCTAATGTGATAATAGATGGCCCAATAGTGTTTGAGTGACCCAATGGTCTCTCCCATATTAAGTAAAGGAAGAAAAAACCTAAAATATTTATAATGCAAGCCTACATATCAAGCTATAGACAACCTCAGTTCTGAGAGTCAGATATCTTCATTTTTCTTGTGTATTTCTGTACTTTTTGTTATGACTGACACAGGTCATAACCCATGGGTTTCTGAGCAGGAGACTGATAACACTGTAAATTGTGGCTGTGGGACCAAGAGATAGGAATATCCTTTACAGTGTGAGTAATAGACAGAAATGTTTTCTACAATGACCAAATATTATTTTTCATCAGCCTTCTAAAAAGTTTCAACCTGCCCTAATTTTCTCCATTGAATCTAATAGAAGTGGATTAAACTACAGGGGAGATGAGAATATAAATTTGATTCTTTTCATTCCATGTAATATTAGGGTTTGTATTCTTTCAAGCTGTAATAACCTCTAGACTTCAGCAAAATTGAAAACCTTTAAATAGCCTTTCACAACCTTTCAGTGTAGTAATGAAGTTTTAAGTACTCACTGGGGATTTTCAACTCAGAAAAATCTAAGCAGCAGTAGATATTAAAATCTAATGTTTACTTCAACTCTTTTACAGCCTAATGGGTTTTTCTGACAGTGTAATTTTTAAAAGGTTGGGTTTCATTTATTGATATAGTATACTTACCCTGGAAATCACTCTTCTTTAAGGACTCTGGTGGGAACCCTATACTTTGTTGGAGCACCTGAAAATCCAGCTAGAACAGGGAAAAGAAAAACTTGCCAAAACCTGACTAGAACAACAAGCAGGTTAAAAAAAAAAAAAAGAAAAAAGAAAAGGAGAAACAAACCCCAGACCCACAAGTCATGATTTAAACACCACAGGAGGCAAAAAACAAATTAAGAATGTAGATTCCCTGTGTGCACATAATTACAAGTATGTGAGTCACTGGAGTCAGCACAGTTGCTCATCTACCTAAAGACCTGGAAAGGATGCCTGGCTGCAGTTGACTCGGGGAGTTGCTAAGCAAATTTTATTTATTTATTTATTAAGCTGTTGCTCAAGGGGGTAGCAGTGGGGAGAGAAAATTGCAGGGTGAATTTACACTGATTAAAGAAACACAGTCTGCATACACAGGCTTTTCTGAGGCACAGTGTGCGACTGGGAGAATTCTGGGTTTGGTGCTGCTACATTAGTGGTGATTAGAGGATCTGAATTTCATTGAGACAGTAACAGTGTAAGTCACAGAGGGATATTTCTCATTGCTGTATTGCTCTATGTACAATGTTTTATACATAAGTATTTTTACTATTCATACAAACAGTTATTAGTATTTGCTGAGAACATATAGTAAGATGAAGGGTAGCTTTATTTTATAATAATTAATTGATTCCACACTTAGATATCTTTTGTTGATAGTTTTTCATCTTCTTCAATCATAAAATGGAAGAAATACAGAAACAAGGAAATAAGAAAATGGCAAAAAATTTTTGCATCTGACAGATAAAAGTCCAGTGCTTCTAAAGAAACAAATTGCAGCATATTTCCATTAAGCAAATAATCATGTAGGAGAGAGAGGATTTGCTTATGAATATCTCTTAAATACGTAAACATGTGCAAATTAAAACAAATAGGTCTCAACATAGATATATATGTAACAGCAAAACTTCCCACGGCTGGTTTCTAATTTCTAGATAATTTTGACTCATTAAGTGTGTTTAAGTTCAAGACAACATTTATATTTCTTGGTTAAATAAAATGCTATTGGGCTAACTACTAGTTAGTGTCCTGGGCTGCCTATTGAAATCCCTGTTACAGTTCCTTGTTTATTCATTCAGGCCAGTGCTGTCTTCTCAGGGAAAGAAGCTTCTTGACTTGTCTGTGTTGCTCTGCTGTTGCTCTCAGACTGTGCTTTATGGAGAAGTGTGAAGAGAGTCACAGATTGGTGGATGAAAAATAAGAGTTAAAAACTATTACCAAAGAACATGAATGCCTGTGCTCAATGCCATGCTCTTCGACTTCCTGGAGGACATCCTTCAACTGTTCAGCACTCTGCTCGACAACAGCAAAGTATTAACATCTCAGAGAATGTCAATTGTTGAGCAGTGCAAAATGGCACATCTCTTCAGTTTTCCTGAGCTGAAAGAGACTAGAGGCTTTAGGTAAAAGGAAAAGGTAAGAAGCCAGATAAGTGTTCACAATATGGGAAGCAAAGCCTGAGAGAGTGAGTCAAACACACAGTGAAATAGGTTAGAGAGAGACTCTGCTGCCTCAGGAAACAGGAACGTTTCAGAAAAAGACGTTTCATTAAAAACACTAAGACTGAAATGTGGGATTTCCTGTTTCACTTCTCATGGAATGGTCAGTATTAAATACTTTGGTTGGCTGAGATATTTCCTGGGAGCCATTTGAGCACCTTTCATAGTTACAGTTGAGGCTGCTGCTTCTGTGAGAAATGTAAAGCTCTAACCACCTTCCCTCTTTGTCTCCAGATATATGCACTTTCTGATCATGTGAATGTAATATTCTGCAGTGCGTAAGGTATAGAAATGTAGTGCCAGCAGAGCACTTGCTTTTAGTTTTGCAGGCAAAAGTCACATTCACATTTCTTTCCCATAGATTTATTTAAATAGGTCTTGGGCAGATAGAAGATGGAAGAAAACAAAAGGTTAGGAGTAAGAGGCAATGCTGATAGAGAAGAAAAGCAGGTTAGAAAGAATAATTGGTAGCTAGAATTAAAACATGACAAATGGTTTACCCAGACCTCTGTTCTTAACAGAAGTAAGGGAATGAACAAAAGGGAAAATGCAATGCAGAGAAGTGACAGCTGAGGAATATGAAAAGCTCAGAACAGCTGCTAACACATGCTGGGCCAGCTCCCCCATTTGGTGCAACTGGTGATTTTGTGGGTATCTCAAAGTGGCTTTATCAGAGCAGGCGTGTGTGGCAGATTCACTGAGGGGAGCAAACTCCAGTTTACTTGTGTAGTAGGTCCTGGTCTTTCCTTAGACTTACGTCTTTGAACTCTGCTCTTGGGAGATTCGTGTAGCTCTGCCATTCCCCACAGGTCCTCAGCCTTGTGCTGTGGTGGAACAAAGCATAAAACTCAGGCAAACCAAAATTCAGGCAGCTCAGTGGCAAATGAAAACACTGCTGATGAACATAGGCTAATGGGATTCAGAGGCAATAATCTGAGTTTTCATGCACATTGCTGCTTTGAAATTAGGTGCAACCACTAAGGGAAAACTCTAGGAAATCACTGTGGACAGCTCACTGTAAACCTGTGCTTAATGTGCAAATGTGAAGCAGTCAATTAAAAAGTGACCCAGTCAAACTGCTATCTAACAAGCTAAAGCAATTATGTCTTGGAAAGATGTAACAAGAGAGAGGATCTTCAAATAGCAAATTTATGACACATTTTAAGACAGAGAGGTATTTTATTAAGACTACATGATCTTACAAGGAAGGTCTCTTCCAACCTGAGCTGTTCTGTGTCTATGATTTTGAAAGAACCTGAAAAGTATCAGGACTGTTATAGGTGAAAGAGCATTGCCCAAAATAGCTAGTTTATTCCCATGTCCCTTTTGGCTTAGCAATATATGTCAGAAGACAAAGTAATGCTGAAAAGAAATGAAATTTGAAAAAAAAACAACAAACACCAACCAACCAACCAACCAAACAAACAAAAAAAACCCAAAACCAAAAAAAACACCAAAACATAGCCAGTATATGCAGAGGATGAAGATACTTCCAAATCCTGGGAGTTAAAACAAAAATTGAACATTTGGATGGGCAATGAAAACCTCCATTCTATTTTCAGGTAGGATCCTTTTTTTTGCACCCTTCTTATTAATTTGGATTATAAAATCTGAAGTGACTGGGCTCGCGTTAATTGCCAGATGTATGTCTCCATTGTGGAAAGGAGTGCTGTGCAGATACAATTGAATTAACTGAGCAAGAGGTGAGGCAGAGGTCTCATCCAAATTGCACTCTTTGCCACTTCAGGCACTTGGGATTGCTGTGTTAATTATAGAGTTTGGGTACATCTCCATGGCATTGCTACCATAAAACTGACAATGCAAGATATAAACTTCTTTTATTGGAGATTTGCTCATATGTCTTGCACATTTCTTTGATTGTAGAGTCACATGAAAAGATAGACTGAGGAGAGTTGAAGACAATTCTATTCTGTCTTTCCTTAATAAGACTGGACCAAAAATGCTGTGTGTCCTCATGCACAATTGTCTACATTCAAGACCAAAGACTGGACATTCCATAATCTGCTCATCCACCACTGTCACAAAAAAGATTGTTCTCTGTTTTTAAAAAAAAAAAAAAAAATTTTTTTTTTTTTTTTTGATTCTTAACATCTCTTTCAGTTTTATGAAATAATCCATTGTAGAACATTCTTATATCTCTTTCCAGGTGTTCTCCAGTGTGTACAGTTTGATTCAGTTTCTTGAAAACTCAGCATAACATTTTAGCTGGAAATTCTCCAGTGCTAGATAGCTTTTGAGCATCTCTCTATACTTCTTCACCTCTCATCACAGCATTTTGGAAACAACAGGGCTTTTTGAGTCACATTAGTACGGTGGTATGATTTTTAAGTATTGCACTTCATTCTGTCATGCAGGTGGCTAATGGAATTAGAAAACAGCAGGCTCAGGTGTAACGCACTGCAGAGCCATGCTTGATATAGTCCTCTGATAATCAGCCACTGGTAGCTATATTTAAACTATGTTTTTCCAGTGGTTACACCCAGCCTGAATAAAATTCCTTCAGAACAGTTTTCTTTAGCTTTCTTCTGAGACAGTGTCAAAAGCCTTCTTGAAGACAAAATATTTGACATCTACTATAGCTTCCATATCTTCTTGTCAGTCTCCTGTCACAGGAAGAAATTAGATTTTGTTGTTGTTTTTGTGATTGTTTCAAACAAATCAACTCAGATAGTTGTTTATCTTGCCTTCTTTTCAGGGCTTAAGAACAGTCCTTTGTTTAATTGTTTCAGTAATTTTTAGGGGATTTGAAAATGGGCTGGTAATTATCTGACTTCTCCTATATAAGTATCAGCTTTCTGTTGGCCCTTGCCAGTTTTTCAGTATCTCACTAGTCACTCATGAATCCTCCAAGGTAATGATTCTGACTTTGCTCTAGCCAGATATTTTTGTGCAATAACTGAACTAATTACTTTTTAACCTTTAACCTGTGTTAACCTGAGATATTATCCCGCTGCCATTGGTATTGCTTGCTACCATGTTGTGGCTGGCCTCTCTAGTAAAGAGATACAAACAAGCAGTAAGCTTTGGTCTTCTCATCACTAGCTGTTGGTAGTTTTTCCTTTGCAATTCATGTATAACTAATGTTCTTGAATAATTTCTAATTATGCACCATGTCACTTTGTAGTTCTATCTTGTTTCATGCTTTTGTGAGTCTATCATCTTTGGATATTTCTGCAAGCCTGTCTGTAATGAAACATGAATTTTGCCTCCTGTGTGTCTGACAATATTCATCGTCAGTGAAAAAATTATTGTTTACTGGACTTTTTCTTATTTTCCCCTTATTATAGTTTACACTTTTGTCCTTAGTATATTCATATTGGGGAACTGCTATTTCTCCTTGACTATTTCACCCCTTCAACTTAGCTCCTGAAGAGATGATCAGTCAATTTTTTGAGGTTATCAATATCTTGCAGTCTGTTGGTTTGTGTTTTGCTCTTCTTTCTGTGTTATGTTGTTCACTGGAGCTGTTTTCTATATTCAGGTTTTCAAATGATTCATCATTAGTTAGAATCAAATAGAGAAACACCTTTTTTTTTTTTTTTTTTCCTGATGATTTCTCAGCCATTTGTAATGAGTAGTTGTTGCCAGACCATCTGAAAAAGAATGAGATTCTGTGTCCTGGTATATTCAGTTTCCGTTAGTGACATATCTAGCTGAAATACTTGAGTGCCACCACGCCCTTTCATTTAAATGATTCTGCTCATAAAATCATCTACCAGATCATCCTGTTTCAATGAACTTTGATAGACTACCCACCACATGGGTTTTCTCTACTCATTACTTAAGACCTCTTGAGCAGCTCAAAAGTCCTCTGCATTCTGGGTCTTCAGAACAAATAATTATGTCCTTCATATCTGAAATATCAGATCCTTCCTTTCTACTCAGCCTGTACTTCTTGAGGAAGTTTTGTACCACCCTCTAATCTAACATTCTGAGAATACAGTTGGATTGAGCCTCTATGCTAAGTAAACAGCAATTTTTATCATATTTGAAGACTTCAGTCTTGTTTATTCCACATACTTTTGTATTGGTATGCAAGTGTCTAAGGTAACCACTAAATTTGATCCACTATTCTTTTCCCTGTCTTGTCTTTAATCTTATTTTGAATAGGTTCATGCTCCCAAATTTTTGTGGCTTGACCAGATAACTCCAGTTAATGCTTTTTCATGGTGACTCGTTTCCTTTGTCACCTCTTTTTCACTTCCCAAGAGAGCTTACATAGGCTATACTGGCTCATGTGCAAAGATTGACCTCTGGTGGATTAGAGGGGCTACTGGTGTGACCTATTTGGGTTCCTGCATCTCCTATATGTCTGCATCTCCTATGTCACCATACACTTTGGAGCTGAGGTTTCTGATTGTGGCAGGTGAGACTCTGCTTAGTGTTTTCTACCTCTGTATGAACTGCAGCCTAATGGCTGCATAGATGTATCATCTGTCAAAGTCCCTCTATTGGGCTCTTCTCGGGATGCTTGGTCCTTTTCAGGCTACCAGGCAGTTTAGTGGGAGAGGAAGATATGGGGATGGAGGAAGAAACTAGCTGTCCCAAGCACCTCTTGATGCTATGAGCCACCTCACCCTGCTGGGGTTTCCTCGTGGCAGCAGAGAGAGGAGAGAATCCAGGAACATCTTTTCTTCCATTGACTTTTTCAAACAGGAAGCATTCCTATCTTATCTGCTTGCTAATTTTCCCGCTGAATATTATGTCTTTTCTTTAAAAGAATTGATTTTTTTTTATTGAGGGATGCTGAGAGGCGCATTCAAGTGCAGAAGTTGGGTGGACATGAAACTGCTATTGCAGTTTTAACTTTATTTTCCTGCTGTTAGAGATTTATTTTTAAAATTATGTGTAAATGCATTTCACATGCTGCTGTGAAAGTTCAAATTAGTTAAGAGCCACATGACCTGCCTTTATATCACAGATTCAGATTGGATAAAAAAGGGAAAATTCTGGGTCTAGGGAGTGACAGCAGGAGAGACCAAAATAAAAGCAGCAAATTTAGCCAAATCCTATACTTTTTAAATAAATTTTTAAAAGAGGTATTTTTGACCCTTTGTTTTTGTTTTTGTTTTTGTTTTTGTCAGTGCATTGCGTTGAACTGTTCTGATGGATGAGACTACAAAGCCATGGGGAAATTCTTCAAAGCTCCAGCATGATTTGGAGCCTTGGTGTGCTTTGATGAATTTAATAGTAGAGAGCTGGAGGTAATTGTAGTACTAGTTTCTTAGCAAAGTTAGTATTCAATGAAAGTGACAACCTTGACAACTTCATTAACAGCACTGACATTAAACAACATTAACTGAATTTTACTGTTAAAAAATAAGATTTTAGTACAATTTAATAAAACATACCCGGTTATCTATGTCAAGTCTGTCCCTGTGATTTCTTTGTTTTCTGCATTTTTACTGTAAATATAGCAGAGAAATATTGCTGTTACAACCTTCTGAGCACAGTGACAGAGGTTTGTGGGGAGACATTGTATTTTGTTAGTGACAGATTAGCAGTGAGATTTCCCTTTCACACTGATATGCAACCTGCCACTCATGGCACTTTGAAAGACAGGAGTTAACTTTCATCTACAGAAAGTCACAACCAGGGAAAAAGATTGCTTTAATGGCACATTTATTACCTTGTTGGGGAGAGGGGAGCAGAAAAACAAAAAAAAAACAATCTGGAAAAGAGCGATCTTCAGCAAATGAAAGCTCTGGATGTTAAGAAAGTAATTTTTTGCACTTACACAAAGTTTAATTAAATGTCCATGTTAAGAAATGCTGCATAACTTATTTTCTTGTACAGACTTGGTATTTTATAGCTCCTAAATTCTTCTAATTATTTTTCTTTTTAAATCACAGCTACTGGCAACCCTTGGTATCGACATTGAATTAGTTTAAACCCATTCATTTAAATTCCTGCTTCTGAGGTATTACTGAAACAGGCTTCAAAAGCACAATATACATGCTGTATTTTCCATTATCTTGTATTAGACCATTAGAGATACATAGCTATTTCTGGAAGGTGCTATAACTTCAGCATTTTCATTCATTTGGCAGGTTATCATATGATGCATAGGCAATTTTTCAATGCACTGGGCTATTTATTAGACTAAGGGTGTGATGGATTTTTGATTTTATAATATTTAGTTGCATATTGATGCATCATTTTAAATTTTAAAAACAAATGCACCATTTTTTCAAACTTAAATTGTGTTGAAGGTCTTGCTTTGTGTTTCACTTCAATGCTCTTTATAACTGTTCTGCAAATGTTGACCCTTCAGACACCAGGTCTGAGCAGATGTAGGTGTAGGAAGACATGTCTGTACTCACCTTCCTTTATGTTTGTTATCAGTAATTTGGTTGAGCTGGAGGAGTGGAACTGTCAAACAATCCAAAAGGAACAATAGGATAACAACTTTGCTTGGGTGGAAAAAATTATAGGATCATTTTTTCCTTATTGCCGTTTTGCTCCTCTGTTAGACTTAGAGAGATTTTCTCCCTGGATTGCAGCACCATGAAGAGCAACTGCGCCTGCATTGGTTTTTTACCAATAAAAAGGCAATGTGTGCTCCTTTTTCTATTAGACTACAGTGCACAAAAAATAAATGCCTAAGTGAAATCTCGTTTGCCTCTGTGCACTTTTCCCCTTTGCCCACTGACAGGAGATCCCTCAAGACCAGCACTAAGCTCCTCTTCATTAGAATCCAGTTTTCAATTTAAATTTTAATTAGAATGGATGACTAGAATACTCACCATTCGCTGTAATTTCTGCATGCCACTAATCAGCAACCAGAATAGTATTTCTTTTATTTATTTCTAAACCCTAAGTTCCTTTTCTGTAAAAGATTTGTTGCTGGTAGTTAAATTTCTTTCAGCTCATCCCATATAGTTGCATTTTTTAGTAGGTTTTGCACTTCCAAAGTGATCTTCTCTTTTCATTCCTTTAATGTAAGGTCACTTAAAACCTTGATTCTTACATTAACTTAGGGCTAGAGTGCAATTAAAGTTAGGGTGAAGTTGCATACGTGTTCAGTCCTAGATGTGCTGTGTTTTTTATCCTTTCTTTGATCCATAATGAATTATTATTTTATGTTAAATTAATATATTGTCATACACTGGATATAATGACATATACTTGATGTGATTCAGCTTCACATCCTGGGTAGGATGATGGCTACCCAGTGACAAAGGAGTTTTGCTGGCTCTGGCACCCATAGGTTGCCATAGATGGAGTGAGCCGGTAAGAGATAACTTCGGTAGAGGCCATATAAGTATTTGAATGGTTTGATATAATTTGAAGGCTTTTACAGGATATGTAGATCAGTGTTTGGAAATCCCTCAAAGGCCAGTAGGTATCTTATTCTGGTTCATGTTGCTGGTCAGACCCCATAGCCACTCCCAGCTATTGCTCATTATCACTGTAATTGCCTGGCAGTAGGACAGTTGAGTTTATGTTGAAGCACTAACATCAGAGCTGTGAATCAGAAAAGGCTGGGTTTTCTAAGGTTTTTCATGTCTAAAAAAGAGCTCAGGTCTAATAGAGCACTTAGTCTAGAATTCAATTCAAAAAATAAAATCTTTACAGCATGTCTGGTTTCTTCCCTCAGTCCAATACCATGACGTTGGTCTCATCTGCACAAGCTTGACTAATGTGTTATCATCCACTTCTGAATCTAGAAATTCACAAAGTTATTCATTCCTTTGTAAGTGTTAAAATTAAATTAAATTAAAACACAGAGACTGTAAACGTCTGGTAGGGAGAACCATTGGGAATTCCACTGGGAATTTTGCCATTAAAATGTGTAGATGCAAATTTTTGTCTCATTATCTTTAATTGCTCTTCAAAAGCTCTGATACTGTCAATCTGAATTTTGTATAAGTATACACACAAGAACATTCAGAATATAGGGTGGGAGTTTGGAAATTTCTGAATATCTTTAAAATCACACACTTGAACATTTTCTTAGTGACATATTATAGGAAATAAATGGGAGAACTAGGAAATCAAGTGTTGCCTTAGAATTCTGAGTACTACGATATAAATGACTCTAAGTTCACCTCTGGTGTGTTACAATGCCTGAAACCGTGTAAGGGGTAAATATTTACAAGAATTTCAGACTGTGGAGGAGTTAGCTACTATACCTCTGCATCAGGCCAGATGTTACATTGTAATAGATTGCACAGCTCAAACAACTTTAGGATTTTTCTCATTTCATAGAAAGATACTATAATGCTTCTGTGTGCTTAAAGAAAGTATACTTTGCCACAGTTATAATCACAGGAGAAGTAATACTCAAACAGGAAAATGAGTTAGGACAGTATATTGTACTGGTAGATAGCAAAAGAAGTGAGCTCTACTTTTCTGCAGGTATATACCCCAAATCAGAGAAGAAAACTGATTTAATTTCTGTAATAAATATACTAAGGGAGAAAAACAACCTTTAGCTTTCTGACCCTAACAATATTTGTTGCTCATAATAAAGTGTTTGGATTACTAGCCTCAGCTGTTTGGTTGGTGATTTTTGTTTGTTTGTTTGTTTTTGTTTTTGTGGGGTTTTTTGTTGTTTTGTTTTGTTTTGTTTTTCCCCCTTTAATCTATCTTCCTGTTTGTGTTCTTTTGTTTTGGGTTATTTTCAGTGCCTGAATAAGTAACATGTTTTCAAGTGTGGAAACAGTAGCTATGAGGGAGCTGTAGAGAAACCAGCAGTGCGGTCTTACAGTATGTATCAATAGTGGTTTTTTGTCATTCTCCTTCTAGAGTTCCAGAAGGGTGCCACCCACTCTAAGGGCGTCACCTGTTCAGATGCCCTGCTCAGACATGAGCAGGAAAGAGGTACTGTATCAGGCCACGCAATCACCATGAAGACAGTAGACCTGGATTCATCTGGTTTTCTCCAGATACTGAGCAGAATTAGAGGATGTGTGCGAAAGATGTTTCACACACACTTTGACTGAACTAGTGTGAAGGTGGTCACATAATGAAGCATTCTTGAAGAAGAAAGCAAAAATTCCTACTTGTCTTTGAGCTACTGGTTGGTCTTGAGGTAGCAAATATCTGCTTTGCTATTAGCATTTATAAATGAGAGAAACTGATGAAAGTATCTTAAAGGGGAGCTTTTCTTTTGATTCATATCAGGTAAAAGAGGAAGTAAGTCTCTGTTTTTTGCCTCTCTATACCTGCTTGATTTGAACTGCAGCATGTACTTTCCCTCATTGCTAATTTTTGTGTTCCCTGAGCAGCAGTCTCTCTTCCCTTCCCTTCTCAGATTCTTAACCTCACTTGCATATTCCCTGCCACTGATTAAAATCTGAATTGGGTTCCATATCTCCGTTTTATCTCGCGGAAGCTGAAGCATGCATTCAGGTCCAAATTTAACACTGTTTTCCTAAACTCTTGCTCTACTCCAGCACAATGACAGAAATGTTAATTTGAAATTTGAGAGTCCTCAAAAGGTGAGTTATTAGTGCTCTCTCTCACATCCGAGGGAAAGATAGGCTTTGCCTGATGGAACATATCACCTCGGTGGCCCCAGGGCAGCTGCCTGCTCCCAGGGCTGTGGTCCAAGCTGTTACACTGAGGTCTACAGTAGTGACCTGTGTCATATAGAAGGGCTTCTGTGTTACAAGATCATACCTCACTCCTGAAAACATTAACTTTTAGGAACAGAAATGCTATTTACTGGGAGGTGCTCACTTCCAGCCTTTCTTCCAGAGCAAAACCAACAAGAGCAAGGCAGCTTGTACTTTTTCCTTCTCTGAAACAGAGGCAAGGAAAAATCCATCCTGCTCTCAAGTGTGTTTTCCTGATCTGTAACCAGTACCCTTACCTGAAACCCACTCTGGCCCATTGATCTTTGTGAATTCAAAATATTGGTAAAATGGATTCTAGTACCACCTCCAGATCTTCTGCCATTCCAAAAAGATGTGACACCCTCCAAGTTCAGGAGGCTCTTGAAGACACTGAGTTCAGCAGCAGAGTGCTAATGGAAACTTGCACCATGGCCTTATACTGCCCAATGCTGATCCTGTAGATTTTGTACACAAATTCTTTCAACAATGTTCTTTTCCCATAAATCAAACTTTTTCGGGTGTGTATCTCTGTCTACCAATGATGGTTGTCTAGTTATGTTAATTTTGCAATACTTTTTGTATTTTTTGGGAAGCTCACAAGGCTGTTCAATTTTCACTACTATTAAATGATATTCTCTTGTTCAAGGTATCACTTTACTGTTTTTCTGTTTAGTTTTTTTTAATGACCATGTGTTTACACAGAAGCCTTGTGAAAAGCATGGCATCATCATTTTTCCTTGCAAACAAAAGGAATAGCTGACTTTTCCTGTTCATTTTCCAAATGTCACTTTATAAATTCAGCTTTTTTTGTACCCACTGAAACCATTGTGAGTAGATTCTGCTATTTGCTTATTTCCATAAACAGACTTTTAGGCTCATTTGTACTGTTTCTAACATTTTCCATATTCTTTCTTTGAATGCTTCAAAAAAGACTCCTGATAATTAGTTCAAATGCTGAAATTCCTTTTTTTCCTAATGACTTGTCTTGATTTTAATGACTATGGGTATGAAGTATCAGCTATTTACAGGTTTGTTGTTTTTTGGTTTTGGTTTGGTTTGGATTTTTTTTGTCTTTGTTTTTGTTTTTGTTTTTTTGGTTGATTGGTTTTTTCTAAGTATGAAACCACTTATTTTATCCTTAAAAGTAATTATAATTGAAAATAATCCTTCACTATACTTTCCTAAAATTCTCATGCAATGTATGCCTTACTGTCTTTTATGTAGAATGTGTTCAGGTTAGAATAATGAACATGTAGCATCTAAAGCTTTAACATTTGAAGATGGATCTGTACTTTTTTTTCTGCTACTTAAAATTTAATGTAGTGAAAAGAGTGTGCACTGGGCACATTTGCTAACAATTCAGAAGACAGAAGAGGATTTAGATCGTTCCTCCAAAACTCTACAGACTAGCTCTACGATTCCAACCTTGGTAAAAGTGTTTAACATATATTTAGTGAAACAACTTAAAATCAACAACAGAAAGGAATCCCGACCTTACAGCAAAGAAAGTATGGCCATTAACTTTGAAGGCATAATATGGTCTCTCGCTAATTTAATGATACTAATGTGACTAATGAAAACAACTACTCCAGTTGGTTTACTAGGCTGAGGCTTGGATTTGCACATATTTCAAAATGCATGGAATATCTGTGCTTTTGTATTATTTTTTTCCTTATGACCAAAGTACTATAAAAAAATTGAATCTTATTGAACAGTTCTTTTGTTTAGGACAGTGGACTTATATTTAAGTGAACAATTCACATGTCAGACTGGTGTTTTCTTCATGGACATACTGCCAAGTTTATATAGAAATCCACTTTAAAATCTGTTTTTGCCTTGTTATATTTTTCCATGTTTCTTTATATGGAAGGAATAGAGATTCTGAATGTCCCAAAGATGATATTATATAACAGCTGTTCATTACTCTGACCATTTTAGATCTACCTCCTCACTAATATTTAAAAGTTTTTCATTATTTTTCACTGAATATATGTGAAAGCTGCCTCAAGTAATGGGATCAATATGTTTATAGCATATAAAATCCTCACTTGCATTTAAACAACATGCTCTGCTATCCTTGTATTTATTTCAAGTATATAAATTTCCCCAACTGATGATGACACAACTGTATATGTATTTTATCCTGGTGAAAGTTTGCAATATTTTCCTCAAAGAAAATACATGTCATATTTAATTTCCTCATGTAGTTAATGTTGAGATAGGTGTTGTGATTTTTTTTTTATTTTTAAACTAAAGAAAATGTTTATTTTCTACTTGTTTAAAAGAAGACATAGATTGCTATAGTTGCATACTTCTCTGTTTCTTTTGAGTAAATGGAAAAACAATCTTCTAGTCAACTTGATTGTTTTAAAGGATTTCATCTGAAAAGTTGGATTCTTCTGTTGGATTTTTGTATTTCCTTACCTTCAGCAGGGTCAGACTTTAAAGGCCTGAAAGCAGCTCCCCTTGATTTTTCTGAAAGTCTCTAATCAAGTAATCAAGAAAGAAATGTGGTCCCAAATAGCGATTTCTAAGGCAAGGAGGATTTGTCTGGGCAGTCTGCTTCTGAAGCAAGAAAGCTATATTCTTTCCTTTCTTGAAGGGCAGTTGATGAAAGAAACATAATGAATGTCTCAGCAAAAGGAAAACAAAAGGTTTCTAAACTGCGAGTAGAAACAATATCTCTTTTTCTTCAGCTAATGTTTTGTGTTAAAAGCATAGTTCAGGTTGGTGTTACACTCTTTGCATGATGATTTCCTTCCTCATGCATCAAGGACTTGCAAGCACCACTTTGAATAAACTGCTACTCAAAAGTTAAAACAGAGGGGGAAAACCAGCCCTGAAAGTAAGAGATAATTAAGAGGTGTTTCACTTTTCTGTCTTTTACAGACAGTGGGATGCAGATCTCAAAGAGCAAAGGGATAGGGGCAGAGATATGGTTAGGTAGTGTGTTTCAGCCACTGCGGTGCCTTGTCTAAGAGCAGAGACACAGCAAATGTTAGAAACACTGGTCCAGTGTTCAAGCAAAAAGCCCCCAAAACATCATTACTCCAGAGACAGAGAGCAAAGGAAGTATTTGGGCTTTTGTGCAGAACAAGACTCTATTGTATCCAGCCCCAAAAGAGAGCAGCCTCTGGGGTGGCCATCATACCCTGAGTAGCTGCAGTGCCAAGCAAGGCAGGGGGCTGAGCCCTCTTGACTAAATCTGCGCAGGACAGTTTTGGGGATGACTCCTTGACCTTGAGAGTGCCTTTCCTATGGCGTGGAGACAACTACTGGCAATGGCAGCACGAAGAGGAATTACATACTGAAGACAATGGGAACAAAGTGTGATACTGCACTGGAGGCTTCAGACTTACTACCCACAGAGATATCTCAGCCCAAACTAAGTAGTTACCTGTTTCCCCTTTTTTAATGATTGCTTCCTGTTTGTTATTTAATTCCTTTTTTAAAACCACATTCCTAACCAAGATAGCCTGTCCTATAAAAGTAAACAAAACAAAATCCCAAACTACTGAGTAAATTTTCTCTGCTACCCCAATTTTGATAAACTAGTAGCTCCCTTTCAATGGAGTAATTTGTTTTTGCCTATTATAGTTTTGAGGAACAGGTTATAATTAGCAATCTCATATTTAAAAGGGGTTCATTATCTACTTTCTTTTTAATACAACATGGGAAAAGTGATTACAAGTCAAAATAAAACGGAATATTTATTATTTTGCCCATCTGTTAGATACATTTAGTTTTTACATCCCTGGACAGTGGAAAATAAGTTTGCATTAATTAATTCAAGGAATTCTCTGCTGTACTACCAAAACATGGTCTGTAATACTTGCAGCCTATTTCAGCTCTCAACAAGGGTGAAGGAAAAAGATAGCGATACATTTGAAACAGTGTAACGATAACTTAGCAGGAGGATCTTCTAGGAAAGAGGTTGTGGTTTGGGGGTTTTTTATTTGATTTTGATGGTTTTGTAGAGGGTTTTTTCATGGAGTAATTGCCTTCACACACACATGAAAAAGAAAACAAAACCCCCTGTAAAACTAATAACTGAACTTCCTCCTGACTATCTGCAGTTAAGTTGAAAACAATGCATCATTCCTTGTACTTTTTGCCCCTGCTCTGTATGACACCACTGTATCTTTGATGTCAGATTTCCAGTAGGTAACCTTGTTACTTTGATGAAATGTCTTTGAGAGGTGGGTTCACAGTAGAGAGTTCACTAGTCTTGCTGTCATAAAAACGGGAATTTTAAAAGAAACAAAGAATGGAAGCTACTTTCTCTTTAGGGAAAGGGTTAGGGAAGGGTTTGTTCCACTCTAAAACATGAAGATTTCTTGTATAACCCAAATATGATTAATTTTCCCATTAAGTGTTACATTTCCTGAGTAGTTTAGTTTAGTCTAATTTTGTTCTTACTGTCTCGTTCCAGAGCTATGTCCAGCGGCCTAGTGCAGTGTGCAAAGCACATCAATGCTTCTCTACACATACTCTCCACACTCTAAGTTGGAAGAAAAGGACCCAGTTTGGCTCCTACTTGGATCCTACCATTCTCTGGTAGGATGCCAAGATGGTCTACTCTGCGTGTTGAAAATGTGGGAGTCAGTGAAGTTCTACTGACTGTTGTAAACATAACTACAATTTCATCACATAGCTTGTGGCAACTCGGTTTTTCTTTTTACCAATCAACCTCGTTGTTAAATTACGGAATAACAAAACCTTGTGGAAAACCAAGTATTTCATCTAAATCTGAATTGTCTCTGGTAAATAATTTTTTTTAAAGGTAATTTTCTTGAGTTTTACCATTATATTCAGGAGAGATTTATGAAACTTTTTTCTTGTTTCTGTGTGTAATTTTAGAAACTCCAACTAAGGAAACATTTTTACAGCTAAATAAGTAGCTCTGCTTCACTGGGGAGCCAGCTACAGAGATTGCAAGCACTGACAGTTTTGCTGAGACTGTTTCATGGCCCTCCAGCACAAAGTGATGAGTAAAGAAAACTGCAACTCCTGATTAAAAAGAAATTCACTTATTTAACATCCTTGCTTTTAATAACAATTTAGTTTTCAAGTAGCCAGTGTGGAAGCAGATGCAACGCTGTGTGTCTTGCTCATATACATTAAGCCCTTGAATGCCTTCATTTTAATATGGAGCTGAAATTTAACCTAATTTAAAGTTTTCCAGTCGTATGATTATAAATTGGATGTATTCCAATGGCTATTGTTGTATCAGATATGCTTTTAAAATGAGTTCTAGATTTTTAGTTCTTGTCAAAAGATCTGTCTTTGCAACCCATGGGTGACAAGGGTAAAATCTGTCCTTGTCCTCACTGGAAATCTGAAAATTAATTTCCAGACATTGCAAGTGTTAGTTTTCAGCAAAACAAGCAGAAATGTCAGCTTGTCAAAATTAACTCTTTGTGATCACAGCAGAGAGCATTTTCCTTGAAGGCATCTATTTTATACTCACATTCCCTATTGTCTACTTGTTCTCAGGAGGAACTGGTAGAGTGACAGAGCCAGCTTCTTCCTTCCCTGCTGCCAAAATATCCTTTCTGACCATTACAGAGAAAATATCTCTGTCAAGGTATTCCATGTCAAGTGTGTTAGCATATTCACCCATGAGGTATCAACTATTATTTTAGAATAAAAAGCTTCCTTAAATGTTTATGTCCTGGTTTTGCATTGCATAATGCAAATTTTTGCATTCATACACATGAATTCGTGGATTTAGCTTACAAAATTCCTCTGTGCAGAGGGTTGTGGGTTTCTGGGGTACTGGGCTGGGAGACAAGGAACTAGTTCTCTCCTGCAGGGGCACTGAGCACCTCCTCACCTGCTGCTCCAGGGTAAGAAACACTGCTTAGCTGTCTCAGCCCCTGATACAAGCACAGAGCAAGATGTGTGTTTAACAGCAGGACCAAACCAAACACCCTGACAAAACTGAGCACTCCACTGCACTCCCTGTTTTCCCCTCCTGGAGAGCAGAGCAGAGAAAGAAGAAAACATAAATGGCAGGTATTAGATGTGACGCTGAACACCTGGCTGGAGGGTATGCTTATAAGAGCTATAATATATACTGATAAAGAGTATAAATGCACAGTATACAACAAAATTATACATATAAATATATACTGACAATATGCTAGGTTTCCTATTTCTGCTATAGGGTGGTACTATTGTTAAAAAAAAAAATATTATGATACATTGTTTAAAAACAAAAAGGAGATATGTTTTGTCAGGATGATTTAAGACCACATACAGAAAAAATAATCTAATGAATAGAAGAAAGAAGTTTTGGCTGGAGACAGGAGTAGCATGGGATCATCAGAGATGTAATTAGAGGTACTTGACAGTGTAAGGTGCAACCACCCATCAGAGGGGCTGCCTAATTGCCCATGGATGCAGGATGCCTCTCTGAGCTGGCAGGTAAGGTGGGTTAGTCCAAACCTTAGTGGAGTAGACAGAGATTTATGCAGTTAGAAGGAAGTTTCAGATGCTGTGTTTTGACTCATAATTGAGAAAGTGTGCTGGTTTTGGCTGAGATAGAGCTAATTTTCTTCACAGTAGCTAGTATGGGGTTGTGGTTTTGACTTGTGCTGAGAACATTGCTGATAATTCATGAACGTTTTAGTTCTTGTTACAGAGTTCTTGCATGGCATCAAGGCCTTTTTTACTTCTCACACCACCCCACCAGTGTGAAGGCTGAGCTTGCACAAAGAGCTGGGAGGAGACACAGCTGGGACAGCTGATGCCACTGACCAAAGGGATGTGCTGTACCATAAGGCATCATGCTTAGCATATAAAGTTGGAGGAAGAAGTGTGGCAGTTTTCACCTGGTGTCCACCCAAACCTCCAGCCCCTTTGCTTTCCCAGAGGGAACAGAAAAGGAGAAAAGGCAGAAAAAAACAGCTGAGAGATAATGGCAAAGCAAACTCAGAGGGGCTAAATATTTAAATTTATTACTAACAAGATAAGAACTAAAAGCAAAAAAACCTAAAAAGCAAGAAATTAATCAGTTTTAAGAACACCTTTCCCCTGGGAAAAACCTGCTCCAGTGTGGGTCTCCTTCTCCACGAGTCATGGCTGCAAGTTTCTTCCAGGATCTTGCTCCATCTTGGGCCTCTCACAGGGCAACATCTCCTTCAGGCATCCACCTACTCCTCCATGGGCTACAGGGGGGTCTGTGCACCCAAGTGGATCTCCGTGGGCTTCAGGGTTGGGGGGGGAAATAACTTTGAGTCCTTCTCCTATCCTGCTCCAGTGTGGGGTTCCTCCTTTTCCTCCTCCTGCTCTAACCTTGGTCTCTCACTCTGCATTGTCATCTCTAGGCTGGAATTTTCCAACTGCACAACACTCCTGAATTCTTAAATATGTTACCACAGAAGCATGACTATGATCCTTAATTGGCTCAACTTTGGCCACCCTGGTAGCCCCCCCTTCTACTAAAATTCAGCCGCAGAAACCTATGACAAGAAGGAATAGGGGATGTTCAGAATGATGGTGTTTGTCTTCCCAAGGAACCATTTCACATGATGGAATCCTGCCCTTCTGGAGGAGTCGTGAGTTAATTCCTTGTTTTGCTATGCTTCTTTGTACAGCTTCTGTTTTACCTCTTAAACTGTCTTTATTTCAAGCCATGAGTTTTCTCACTAATACTCTTCCAATTCTCTCCCCCATCCCACCAGAGCAAGTAAGCAAGCAGCTGTGCAGGAATTAATTTCTGGCTGGAGATAAACCACAAGATGGTTTATCAAATGGAAATTGGGCTTTGGGTGCTCAACTAGGTTATTAAGCTTTCATAATTTGGTCTTGTTCATGTGAAAGCTTATACCTGCCATTGCTGATATGAGTGGACAGGAACAGACTCATTTGTTTTACAGATGCTGAGTAAGGCATATTTGTGCAATGCTATGGTTTCTTACAGCCCATCCATTTGTGTAAGGTTTCTTTATCCTCAAGTCCTTTTGTTTCACTGGTGTTGTTCCCCCTCTTGTTTTTGGTCAATCAAGAATATTTTTCCTGATGTTCTACTGTATGAAAACCTAGCTAGTCACCCCTAGCAAGTAGCCTCTTGTATAAAATAAACCCTGAACTGGGATTTCCACTGTATTTAAACAAGCTATGATCTCTGCATATCAGAAAGCACATCTCAGTTGAGACTTTATCACACATATTCAGGATGGCCCATTATGGTTAGCAATATGACCCTTAAAATTATTTTAGTAGGCTATTTGTTGCTGCAAATGAAAAGTGATCTATTTTAAATGGGATTTTAAACTACGGAAATAAAGAACTCAGAGCTTCATTCCTGGGCTTGGAAACTCTCCAAGGAAGATTTTAAAAGTTTATATCTTGTTTACTATGTGTTCTCACTCACATATCAGATAAAATGCTATGTCTTCTTACCTTCACAGCTACTGATGAAAAAGTTTAACAAATTACCTAAAGCAGGAATTTACAAAAAATAATGTACAGGAGGATATAGAAGACAGTTCTATCCAAGATGAATAGTGTAGCTCATCAAAGTAGGAACACTACATCTTATTTATTTTTACCATCACTTTAGATGTAAATTCATGAGGCTCACAGCAAGTTTGAACACCATTCATTGTGTTTCATATTTTATTTTAAGACAAGAAAATGAGAACAGAGCCATTAGTATCTCCAGTTCATGTTTTCTCCAGTTTATAATGACATACCAGGAGACTCCTAAGGACTAGGAAAAAATGTCTACAAAAAACTACTGTGTTCTTTTTCTTCTTAGCAGGCAATTGTACAATCAGAGTTGATTTTTAACTTCAATTAGTGTATAAAAAAATCTGTATAAGACACTGAAGATTCTATTATAAAATCAATCAAACATGTTCCTAAAATGTTCAGTTCAGACCCATCTTATGTTGTAAATAATAAAGCAGGAGACATTTCAGTCTTTTGTTACAGCCTTGGAGTAGCAGGGGGAGAGAGGAAGAAAAAAGAAAAAGTGAATCCTATGTTCTGAAGGTGTAGCAAGAATAGCAGTTTGCTAAATATGAGAAATTTTTTGCTGTTGGGTTTGGGGGGGGAGTTGTTTGTTTGTGTTTGTTTTTTAATAGGGCTTGTGTTTTTGGTTTGTTTTGCAATCTGAAAGTGAGAGATGAAAATTATGATGAAAAGAGGTTATCCCTCACAGTAGTAACTGTACCATATTTATATGAACCATATTTATATAAAACCAGTATGTACAGGGCCATCTTTTCAACAACTATTAAAAAGTTGCTGGTGAAGGGCCTAAAACTACCACATTAACCTGCAGATAGACAGCTCTATCCAGGCTGATAAGTGAGCAAACATGGGGTTGGTGGAAGAGGCATATCATTATCCAAAGGATTTTTGTTACTTGCTGATCTCCCTAGCCTTGAGTTCATACATAACAGTGTCTGGGTAAGGGATCTCTTTGACGAGTGTTTATTCCTTGTTTGTAACAGGTAAAGAAGAAGAGTTCTGAGTGAAATACAGCCTTGTTTTGTATCTATTGTCAATTTTAGGTACAAACCCATGACTTCTGGTTGTATTTAGTTGGACCAGACTTGGAAAAGTGCACGTTTTGGGCCGGGGACACCAGGCACAGCATCCTTTATTAACTGCAGGGCATTGTTAATGTGATGCCTCTTTAAATCTTTATAGATTTCTATGTGAGATTTTGCAAGAAGACTGTATTCATAAATAGATTATAAGACATTAAAGGTTTTTTTTCTTAGCAAGTAATGAAATCTTAGAGTATGCCTTCTGACAGCCTACTTTTGTTGATTCTGGTTTATGTCCTTGTGACCATTTGTATTTTGTACCTGCCTTTTTCTTCAACCTCCTAAATATATAGGACATTTCACACTCATGCATCAAATTGTTGTTGTTGTTGTTGGCTGGACTTCGCGAACGAAGATCTTGGGATAAGCCTGCGCAATGGATTTTTTAAGTGAGGCACAGGGTGCGCAGAACTGGCCCCACTCTCTTTACTCCTGAGGTTCATCTTGCCACGGCCGAGCACGCTTGGATGGCGACAGCGAGTTCCTCCAGGATTCGAACCGGCGTCCTCAGAGGAGGAGCCGGCTCCACAGGCGGGGGCCTACGCCTCTCGGCCAACGCCCGCCACCTCTCAAGTGTAACATATAAACAGAAAAGCAATAATGTCAGGCTGTTGAGCAATCCTGGGAGCCCGCGTGGGTCAGAGCACCAGGGGAAGACCTCGCCTTGTCCTGTCTGCCACCGAATGACACAACCGTGGCCCTGCAGCCATGCCTGTAACACGAGCTGGGGCAGGCCCCAAAAGGTGGCATGCATCAAGTAAAATAAACTATTAAACTCTGGTAATCTCTTCTGATTTGTATATAAAACTGGGATGCACAGAATCCTCCCCCAAAATTCACCCAAAGTAATTCTGTTGCAGTAATAGAATTATGACACCACCTATGCATGATGAATAAAAAAAATTTTACTAATTTTGAAAGATGCTGTGAATTCCATGTTAGAAAAATTGTGATAATCATATACAAGAAAAGAAAAGAAATCCAAACTCCTCACAAACTACATACATCAGGAAATCAAGTGGGGTTTTTTTTTCGCCTAAATGCCCTCTCACTTTTACATATGAGGAAATCCTTGTCTAGTTAACCAGGGGATTACAGCAATCCTACAGCAATGAAAGTGTAAACTGTGTAAGTAAAAAAGAGTGAAGCAATGGCTGTTGCTCCATTTTGAACTAGGAGAGAGTAAGAGTAGCTAGTTGGGCTT
Organism: Formicarius rufipectus; assembly: GCA_013399695.1. Taxonomy (NCBI): domain Eukaryota; kingdom Metazoa; phylum Chordata; class Aves; order Passeriformes; family Formicariidae; genus Formicarius; species Formicarius rufipectus. Next base: position 264,323 of record VXAU01000987.1, on the reverse strand, counting down.
GGAAGACCACAGAATCTCAGAATGTATGAGTTGGAAGAGACCTAGGGAGATCATCCACTACAAGCCCTCTGCTAAAGCAGGTTCACCTGAAGCAGGTTACCCAGGAGCATATGCAGACAGATTTTGAATATCTCCAAAGAAGAAGACTCTACAACCTCTCTGGGAAGCCTGTGCCAGTTCTTAGTCACCCTTAGAGATGAGGACTTTTACCCAGCATTGCTCTTTAGGTAAATCACTTGGGGTGGACTACATTTCACATGACTCTGATTAAGACGTCTAAGTTCGAACCAATGACTTTTCACTGCCCTGGCAGGAGAGGTAAAGATGAGGATGTTTCCAGATGGTTATTCACGAAATGAGTCTGGGGTGACTTCTTACTTTAGACACTTAAATTAGGGCAGAAAAAATTGTGCTTTTTTTCTCTGACTCATAGGATAATGGCACAGATAGGCTGGGTAGTGAATATATTTAATACAGAGAGGTACTCAGGAAGCCTGTTGTTGGAGGCAATATCAGTATCTCAGATGAATAACCCAGACAGAATTTGCCAGAGCATTCCCAGACAGGAGAGCACTTCCAGGGGCTCTGGGATTTATTTTTTGTTTATTTTTAGGGTCTGCTTGTTCAAAATATGAGTAAGGCCTTAAATGAATGGCAACCTCGGAGAATAAAGCTCCTTTGGTAAATTAATTAATATTACTTTAATTAATGTTGAGTAATTAATGCTACTTTAATGTTAAGGGAGTGAAAAGAAATTTACTGCTCATGCCCTGATTATGAATTAACTTCTGTGGGAACTTTAAAGAAATGTTCACACTTTCACTAAGAGTGTAGGTCTGAAGCTGCTGGGCTGCTGTGAACAAACTCATCTGAAAGTCGGGAAAATGAATCAGTACCACCAGATTTGCACTGATCTTCTTTATTCTTTGCATACTTGATCAACCTCACAGCCAAAGAAAATTCCTCTTAAAATAGATGCTGTCTGATTTATAATATCTGAAAGGAGATTGTGCTAAACATAGAAAAACATGAATTTTATTTTAGATAAGTTTTATATAGAAAGAATAGCATTTAACATTTCAGTTTGTACACATTTATTTAATTTTTATATCATCATTTTACTACTATTTTTTATACCTCTGGGATTTTTTTTCAAAAAAACCCTTTCCTTCAGTTAGAATTCAGTTTTCTTCTTGATTTGCAAGGTAAGAGGCATAGTTGCTTGTCTTGAACATGAGCATTCATAGCAATTGATTTCAATTTTGCAAGAAAATTCCAAGTATCTATAAAGAACCTTAATATGCTATACTTTAAATTCCAAGGTGGGCACTATCTACTCTGGAGCAGAGTTTGGTGGCTCTGGAAAACAAATTGATATAAATAGATTAAAATTCAACTGAATTTCATTTAATTAGTATTTTGTTAAACTTTTAAATGGCAGATGTCACTTGGAATAGATCTTATTCTCCAGATCCACAATCAAAATAATCAACAAAACATATTCACTTCAATGCTTTCTCAGCTTGTAGAAAACAGAAATTTTGCCTCTCGTCTGCAATGTGCAACTCCCAGTTCTTATGTGTTAAAGGTGCTGTTTTCCACGGTGGAAATTAACAAAAAATGTTTTTTGAATTGCCAGCTATTTGAGCCTGCTCCAAAGAGCTGGTTGGATCAAGCATCTTCGGAGATGCAGGCAGTGACAGTCAGATGGCTCCGCAAAGAACTGTTGCTCAGTTTTGGATGCAGTTCTGAGCACTCTCAGGCTGTGATTTTTTTATACAACAGCACTGTCCTTTATTACCTGTATAATTCTAAGGAGAAGTAAGAGGGGATAAGTGGGAGAGGGGGATGTATACTCAGGATTTTTTTGGGAAATAGTAGTCTTTTCTGTACTATCTGTCTTAAAATGGAGACTAGTCAGGGTTTTCTCATTCTACAGAGAGATAATTTTCTGCTTGAGATCCTGCAGATTAATTGCCAAGTGTCTCAGCTATCCCAGGAGACATGGTGGAAGGTGTATTGATAGCACCTGCAGATAGCTGGGAGAGATGAGCAGTTAATGGGATTCAAAAAGTCACCCCTCTGTCAGGGGAACAAGCTTCTGGTCTTAACTTAAAAATGAAATTCACCTGTTGGACAAGCTCTCTAGTTTTGCAGAGGTAAGAGTTTCTCTGCACACTGAGGGTTTCTGGGCTTTAACTGTATGATTTCTCCGTGAAGTAGAGGACTTTGCTTTGGTCAAGGCTTGTCCCTGTCTATGCAGTACAAGGGTGAGTAAGAGCTCTCCTTGGGATAGCACACAGAGTCTGCCCGGCTAGGGGTCATTTCCAGCCCAGTCCTGGGGATGTGGTTTGTGAAGGGATGGAGAAATTCCCCATGGTGATGATACACGCTGTAAGGGATGGACTTACACTAAGTACATGCTTCAGGGCTGCCTAATATGCAGCACTGCATGAAGCTGCACTGAAGGACTGGACCCCCAGCCCTGTGTTGTCAGGCAGGTGGACAGACTGCTTTTATTCTTCATCAGTCCCAGCAATGTATCAATTAAGAGCCCAGGGACAACTGACTCATAAGACATCAGTGGTGAAGCTTGCAAAGACCCATTTTAGCACACTGCAGCCTGTGAAATCTGTGACCCCTTAAGAATCACAGTAATTTTGTATGGCCTCTTTCTCACTAGGTTGTGGAAGTAACTCCCCACATACATAAAACAGGTGCTAATGCAGACTCCATCAGATTTCAATGGCAGGGTCACACAATTTTGGAAGGTTTAAAGAAGAGTGGAAGCATATGCACAAGGCTGACAGCCAGACAACAAGGTAAGATGCTAACACCTGTAGGTTGTATTCAGCAGTGAAATTCAGCACAGAATAACCCTGAGGAGTTTAGCAGACCATAGAGTAAGGAGATATTGAGCTTTCGGGTAAAGTATGTGCAGTTGGTTAGACAAGCCAGGGTAGGAGTGATTTGGCTGAAAATGTAAGGGTGATGAAGATTCCTCATTCACAAATTTGGCTTATGAAAATATATATGAAAGCAAGGTCACTGTAAATGGCTAATTCAAGTAGAATAAAAGCCTTGAGAATTAAGACATCAGAATTGTTTCTTGGAGAACAAATAAGCGAGTTTCTTATCCTAATATTTTTACTAATGCCAATGAGATTGGATGTCTGGAGCCGAGTGAGCTGATTCAATCTAGATGCTAGATTGAATCAGCTGAACATACAGAGAAATGTTGGAAAACAATTTCCCTTAATACATGGATACGTCTACCTAATGCTAAAACATTACCACCCTGAATGACTGCCTGCGAGGCTTAGGGAATACTGCACTTATCTCTGTGTGTAGATGCCCAACACATCTGATGAAATCAGAAACGTTACATTCTCTTATCTGAAGTAAGATCTTTCTCAGGTTTGAAAAGTTCAGTGCTGTGATTTTTTTCAAATTGTCATTGCCTTTCCAAACCATTATTTACTGTCTGGGAAGGAGGAGTAAAAAGGTTCATCATCTCACAGTTGAGCTGGTTTTAGTGTTGGTCTTGCAGGACCAAGGGGCTCAGCTATTCACCTGGACTATGTAGTGAAACAATCTCCAAACTGTCTCCAGAAAGTCAACTCATCATTACTCCACAGTGAAACTCATAGGTATGATTATGCTTTTGCAGCTGGGAAAGGGCAACTGCACTTGGCTCTGCACTGGGTTTTGTACTGTGCCAGTGGAGTCCTTGCTCAAGGTTCTACAAATCCCCCAAGGAGCCTTTCTCTCCACCTCCAGGCACCTTCTTTGCCTGCTCTCCTCGTTCTCCCCTGTTTCTACTTCCAGCACCAAGGCTACTGTTAGTCTGAGCAGGATGACTCCACACCTCACAGGCCCCAAACAGCATGTTTCAATTACTAAAGCTAACAGTTGAATTAACACATTTCCCAATTACAGTGAGCAAAGAAATCATGCTGAACAAACCTGAAACTCTGTAGAAGTTTTGCTTTTACAGAAATAGCAATAGAAGGGGCAGAATTTTCCAAGAGGCAGGAAAGAGAACATGGGATGGAAGGATTTGTGGGGGTAAAGCTGGACCGTGTATCTGATCTGACTTGCCTTTTTCAATGGCTGAGCTGTGCAAAGCATTCAAATGTAATCACTTTGTATCAGCCACTGCAGTGGCTGCTTCTTGGATATGTGTGTGAGGAGGAAGACATTTTAGTTGTCTCAGCCTATTTCCTTAATGGGAAATGAATGGACCTTGGAAATTTAAGACCAGGTCTCTGAAGAAACTAGCATTGTCCATCCTTAATTTCCCTCTTTCACACCCATTTCCACAAGGGACCCCTTTGGATCTTCCCTGCCATGGGCTAAAAACACGGTTATGTATGCATTTGGTAAATAAAGGCATGATTGCCATTGCAGCAGAGAGCACAGGTAGTGACTCTTCACAGAGGGTTGCCTTCTTGATCCAAAAGGCTAGGAGGTGGGAAGGAACCATTTTGTCTGGGATTAGCTGTATCTATCAAGCAAAGAAAACATATGTAAATATAGCTTGTTGCAGAAAGGGAACCCTGTTATTTGCCTAATTTGGAAGTGAAGTTCCTTGTAAAAGAGGAAACCAACCTGAATGACTCTAGAAGGAAAACAGGCCTATCCTAATGCATTAATAGATCTTCTCAACATATTAATAAGAGAATCTGCTCTCTTACTCAGATATATGTTGTCTATGTGTGTGTACATACAAATATAATCAAAGCTTTATATCCTACCATGCCAAGTTCTCCTAAAATAATTGACTATCTCCTACCACACGCCTGCTTTCAGCTCCTGCTCTCTTTCCTCCCTGTAAAACATGGATTTGCAATGTCTGACAGGTCCACGTTGTTCTTAATAGAATTACTTTCAATCTGTGTTGGCATTGATGAGTGCGAAGTCTTAATCTTTTCTGTGTCTATTGTCAGCAAAAAATCATTCTTTCATAGTTGCCACAAAATGTAGATGGGGAATGACTGGGATACTGTAGCACATATTGGGAATTTGAAAGTGAAATGTTTTATTTATGTGAATCTAGTCAGACTAATCTATGAGACAAATAGAACATAAAATTTCTTTGCTGATCAAACTTAATTTCATTAGCTAATGAGTCATGTAATTAAAACCAATGTGTCCATTTTCCTGCCTGGCCAGACAGCTCCTGATAGGTGTTGCTGACAGCACGAAATGAAGGGGACCACTGGGAGAACAAAAGTAGAGAGGAATGGAATACTGATGGCCTCACTACAAAGCTAGTTCTCTGCACTGTAGACATCAACTTTTTATGAAGTGTAATCTCTGTGCTGGGCACCTTCTCTGATGATAACCCTTAATTTAGGAAGCATGCTGTCACAGGAGAGTGGAATGAACAGGAAATTGCTAAGGATATTTTCTCTTCCTAAAACAGGAAATATTTTACTGTGAGAGAGATGTAAATTGCAGCAGGGAAATTGGCCAATGAAGCTACCAGGGGACTAGGTCTAGGGAGGAATTAGTCTCTTTATTACATACCTTATGAAGACATAGCATTCAAGATGCAGCTACAAGGATGGCAACCTCATGTCTCCAGCACCCATAGCCACAACAAGCTGGTCCTTGAGTCCCTTTCGGAGTGCTGCTTATCCATCAGGCTAGTTGCCACAGGATGTGTTAGCCTTCCCAGAGGTCTGCTTTCTGCTTGGACAGAGAAAAACAATTCCCTAGGGCAGGTCTAAGGCAGTTTTTATGAGACAGTACAATTTCCCATGGATCCTACAGCTTGCAGTGTCTGCAAGCAAAAAGTGAAAAGTTTGTGTTTTGTACCTTTACCCAACAGACTCTCCTAAAGGCATATTTTTTACCTTTTTGTGATCTTGCACAGAAGGAGATGACTTGCAAATACATCCCTCTATGCTAGATTCTAATTCTTTATTTCCACAATGTTCTGCATTGTGTATTTGCCAAGTAATTCCAGGTTGTAATTCATTCAAAACAAAGGGGTTTCTGTGGTGTTTATTCTTTAATGATTGGACAGTGGATTAGAGCAGACTTTTGGCAGAGATCCTTCAAACTTGTTTACGTTTCCATCTGTCTCTGCATCTTCTTAAGTTTTTTCATGTTATTGTGCATGTACCTTATTTCATATTCGTAAGAGGAACAGGCATTTTAAAAATAGAAATGAATTAGATATTTCAGGTTTTGAAATTTCACACTTAGGTATGTCTTAGTGTTTTTTATATGCCTTAGAATTCTGAACATTTATTTCTTCTACAGCTAATTTATTATACTCTCCTTGAGAAAACCAGATTGCTTGTTTTTTAGTCTTTAAATGCTATGGTGTAGCTTTTAGTTGTTGTCTTGCATTAATGTGTTGGATCTATAGTTAGGGAGACTAAGAAATATTTTGCTTTCATGTGTTGGCTTCAACACTTTGAAAAATAGATCTTAGACATGATGTTTCGTATTCATCTCCATTTTCCTTTGAACATGCATGGAAAAGTGGCATGGTAATTTGTTTTGGCAGGGAATTTGCTAGTAGTCTTTACTCCTTGAAATGCATTTGGAAATGTTTTTTATTGTTTGCAAAACCAGAAAGCCTCATTACATCCCTGTTGAGTTATGAAATATATATATATTAATGGAAGCTATGAGATGTTTTTTCCCCTTGAATGCACATCTGTATGTGTATGGAGGGGGTTACGGATTGACAGGCTTTTTTTCTGGAAGTTGCCATTCTATTTGTTGATCTGAATTATCTTTATTGAGTGATAAATGATAAAGTAAACTTTTTTTTTTTTAATTTTTATTTTTTGTGGTAGGGAACTTCTCTTCAGTGTATTTATATTGCCTTGTGGAGTGTTTTAAATGTTGCAGTGAGCAGGTGAGTTCAATCTATCTATGCAATTTTATCACAGAGTAGTTTTCAACTATTTCTTTTGGACATGATCACAACTTAATCCCTTATGGGACTAAAACCATGCTGACAAACAAGATGTTTTTTACCATTTTAAATTTGGATTTTAGAAATTTTTTTGTGTTGAAATAATATTACATTTGTGATCTTAGAAAAGTGAATAATGTCATTTTTACATACTTTATTTGAAACAGTGGTGTCCTTTCAAACTACTAGTTTGTGAAAATGAACTTAGCTCTGAGAGGTTGGATGGGGTCTTGAGCAACCTGGTCTGGTAGAATGTGTCCCTCTCCAAGGCAGAGGGGTTGGAAACGTATGATCCGTAAGGTCCCTTCCAACCTGAGTCATTCTATGATTTTATGATTCTGTATAAAGGTACATCATTTAAATAAGATACACAGCATATACTTCTGTATAGTAGTGGTAGAAATGAGATACCTATTCAGGTATCCTGCTGAAAAGAAAATGGAGTTTCACAGGAGAGAACTGACCTACTGGTACTCTACCTCTGATTCATTCTGCACACTGAGAGGGTGAGGCTGGAAACTAAGGAGCACCCAAGAGGTAGGATGTTTGAATCCAGACTAAGAGTCATCTACTTTCAAAGTCACAGGAGAAAACCTTTCCAAAATTCAGAAGCTACCTGTGTTGATTCCAAACAACTGTTGAAGAAAGACAGGGAAGTGCTTCACTAAGCAGACTAATCCAGAGTAGATTGATTTATTTTCCTAGGTGTGTACAGCTATCCCTATATATACAATAAAAACATTAGAAATGGTGAAGGGTAATGATGTATCCTCTCATGATGAAGCAATGCCACATCCTAAATCTTTCAAGGCAGCACTCCTGCTCACACTGTAGGTAATTCTGATGGCAGCAAATTTAGAAAAAAATATCTCTTATGAGCATAAAAAGCAGGACACAGTTTTAGATGCACAGGTTGGTTTTTGGTTCCGAAAAGGAATAAGGCAAGGATCTCTTTCACACTTTTTGTTAAGCTGCTTGGTCTTGATTTATCTGTTGAGTATTTCTCCTAGAAACACTTACAAACACCTTTTCAAAGGAGAAAGAGGTTGTTGTTGTTGTTGGCTAGACTTCGCGAACGAAGATTTTGGGATAAGCCTGCGCAATGGATTTTTTAGGTGAGGCACAGTGTGCGTGGAACTGGCCCCACTCCCTTTACTCCTGGGGTTCATTTTGCCACGGCCGAGCACACTCGGACGGTGACCGCGAGTTCCTCGAGATTCAAACCGGCGTCCTCAGAGGAGGAGCCGGCTCCACAGGCGGCGACTTACACCACTCAACCAACGCCCGCCCTCCATCTCAGATTAACATTAAAGAAAAAAACAGCAAACAGAAAAGCAATAATGTCAGGTTGTTGAGCAATCCTGGGAGCCCACATGGGTCAGAGCACCAGGGGAAGACCTCGCCTTTTCCTCTCTGCCACCAAATGACACAAACGTGGCACTGCAGCCACGCCTGCAACACAAGCTGGGGCAGCTGAAAGAGGTAGTCTTGGCTATAAAACAAGTGAGAAAAAAAATAATCAGATCAAATATGTAGGGAAGAATGGAAAATATCTCTATTCCTATGGCAGTGTAGCTCTGGAGTTGGTCTGTGGTGTCTGCAGCACACTAGTGTCCTCTCATTATTCTCGGTTTTGGTCAGAAGGGGGATTGCATTTTGTAGCTCTTTTGTCACTTCCTTGCTCTGCTTCTCTTCAGTAACTCTCAGACAATCTGGTGAGCAAGGTGGGCTCTGTGCCCCCCAGAGGTGGCTGTGCTCACACACTCCCTACTCACCCCACTATCACCTTTCCAACCCCAGGCAGAGCAGCACCAGCTCCATGGCCAGAACTCTTCAGTAGCTGTGGATACCTGAGCAGGGCTTTTTCCCTGGTGTGTTGCCTCACCTGGCATCTGGGCTGGAAGAGAAAGAGAGGATGCAGTGCAGCTGGGACTGGGTGAATTCTCTCAGTTCAGTCTGAGCCCAGCACTTCTCTGTGTGACACTAATGAAGGGAAGGCACACAGGCACTCACCCTTCTTAGACACCACATCAGGCTTATCTTTGTATATCAAACAGGACTTCGTTTAGCATTCCAGGGCTATAAAAATAGCCATTTTGTGTGACTTGTTTGTGCAAATATCTCATCAGGGTCTGAAAGAACCCAAAATTTGTGTAATGTACAGTTCCTTATTTATCTTGCTATTGCTGTTATGAAAGTCCACTTTTAACACTAATTTGGGATCATTTTTTAGTGCTTATTGCTTCTGTTCTTCCCTGTACCTAGTCTCTCTGACTCTTATTAGGTATGAGAAAGATTATTTTTGCACTTTTAATGGATAACCCTTTATTAAAAATGAAAAATTATTTTCCAGTGCTCATTCTCTTTGATGCCAGCTCAGTATACCAGTGTGTATCATCTTGGCTTATATCTTTGCTACTCTGTGGTAGGATTCTGACAATAAAATGTTCATTTTTGGCAGTTTTTTTTAACTTGTCACCCTCAGAGATGTTTGAAAGAGACTTTTGATTCACAAAGTTTTATATATATTTTAGATGATGAAAGGCCAGAACTTTACTTTTATGTTTCAGCAATAAGTGTGGAACCTTCTGAACTACTTTTTAATAGCAAATCTTATTAATTGTAGATGAAGGATTAAAGGAGATTTAAATAAGAGAAGCTAAAATTATTACATTAGTTGTGGCCCTAGCTGCACATTCCTTATCTGTTTTTTTTTTTTTTTTTTTTTTTTTTTTTTTGTTTTTTTTTGGTTTTGTGTTTGGGGTTTTTTTTTTTTTTTTTTTTTTTTTTTTTTTTTGTTGTTTGTTGGTTTTGTGTTTGGTTTTTTTTTTTTTTTTTTTTTTTTTTTTAATTTTCTATGCCTGTCTCACAGTATTCTGCTTTCTGATAGCATCATTTCTGACCTCTTCCCAGGGGTTGTTTCACCAGCTCCTGACCATGGTATCCTGAATATATCCATCAGGGAAATCATACAGAAAATGAATCTGCAGCTGGTTCCGCGGTTCATTGGTTCATTTGTTAGATAATACAAACCAGGACATCTTTCTATTTAATGCTTTAAAATGTGAATGTAGAAATCCTTGGTTTACCAAAATAATGTGAAAGTATTCCTGTGGAATCATACATAATCTTTCATATCTTTAAATAGTTATTGTTTTGAACTGTGTATATGCACTATTTAAGTAAGCTGATAAATGGACCTCCAGGGCAAAATCTTTAGAAATGAAAAAGGGTATCCTGGGGGGAAAAAAAAAATAAAAATCATTCCTTTAAATCCATCTTTCTTGCCTTACTTCCCCAAAAGCCCACTGTTTTTGTTTACAAAAGCTGTGATATTACTACCTTTATGTATTTTTTTAATATAGTGAATCAGTTTTATATATCATATGTCATAACTTCAGGGATGAACTACCTGTCCTTCTATCATCCTGCATTAGATAACAAACAAACAAACATACTTTTTTAAGGACATAATATAGATCTTGTCTTTTTAAGAAGGGATTTAGGCTATGCATAGTAACTGTTGTAGAAAATTGAATGATCTCTTGGTTAAGCATTTTGTCTCTATAAAAAAAAGGGGAAATTTTGTCTTTGAAAGTGTATGAACAATTTCCAGTTTGGCTTGGTTTTATTTTTGTGGAAAGCACTCTAAGGTGCAAAACCCTTCTCTTTGAAAGTACTCATTAGATTCTTGAACAACAAGAAGGAATAAGTCTAATGGGTGACCATAGAGTAGAGTGTGTTTTCATATGCCCCAGAACTACCACTATGGAGCAGTTGCATAGCAGATTTGATCCAATTTCACATGAATGGAGCAATGGCTGGTGTTTCAGAGAGCAGAACAGGGCTCCTGTAGTGAAAACTACTAACCACTTTAATTATATTTTCATGCGTCACCTATTTTATAGTGCAATTTTCCTGAAAGGCTTACAATTTGATTTCTCAGACTCAAGAGGTTAGTAAGGTTAGGGTTTTATTTGAAAACTAATGGATATCTGGCAAGTTTTTCTTTTTTCTTTTTTTTTTTTCTTTTTCTTTTTTTTTTTTTTGTGCTTCATGTGTGAACATATCTTACCAATCAACCTTACATATAAACCCTTAAAACCATTTTTAAGTGTGATACTGAGTTAAAGACCAGCCTTAACCAGCAGAATTCAATGCGAATAAGTGAACTGCAAAAGACTGAGAAGTTTGTGGTGAAGTGCCTGGCTACAGTTCACTTTGGTTCAGTAAATGTCTTTGCAGTGCAGATTGAAGTGGACAAGGTGACTCTAAGCACGCATGTACATAACTATCTGTCTGTAAAGCAATGGCCTGGCCTTTCTGGATGATTTCTGCTCTGACCTTCAGTCTGGTGTATTCCTGAGTTATGTGAGTTGAAGATCTGAACAGGATTTGGCTATGGGGAGGAGAATAAATTCTAACCCCATGTTTTTGACTATATAAATATTGAAGGAGAAACTGCTATGGGCTCAAACCATTTTTAGAAGGTATCTTCCTTTCAGCAGAGTCCCTGTTAGTATTTCTCATGAATTGGATGGTATAAAGAGATTATTTTGCAGTATAGTTTAATCTGATTCTGAAACAAACTGTCATAAGGGAGTGCAATGTAAAAGCTGTCCAGCAATATCAAAAAGAAAGACATTTAACCAACAAGATTTTCCAAAAGGAAAACAAAACTGTGTCTCGAATCATCAGTACATAATCATGAACAGATTCATTTTCATAACGTCCTTAAAACAAATCTGCCATATGAGATAAAAACATAATGTATAAAGATACTGTAGTAAAAACTACTTCTATGTAATCTGGATCCAAGAACCTGAAACAATATTAAATAACAACATTAATATATAAAATTATATTGTTGAGAGATAGGAACTAAGGAGACAAAGAGAGAGAACATGTTGCCAGAAGTGAAGTGAGACAGAAAATAGGTGAGAATGACATAGGAAGAAAAGTTTCTTGCAGATAGTGGGAGCATGAAGGGTGGGGAGTGAATGCTGCTGAGCATAGCAGGAGTTTCAGAAAAGGGGGAATGGCAGCGCCAGCTTACTGGAAGGAAGGAGAGCACAACAACAGAAAATAATTCCACATTCTATTATATGTGTGTTAAAAAAACTGGCTCTGATGCAATTTATGGCATGTCTGTGCCAGTCATCAATGAGGACTCAGGTTTTAGTTTTGTAGGGGCAGCTGCTCAGGATCTCAATAGTTCTCCCATATGAGGATTGCATGCTCACAAAGAACTGCAAACAGGCAAAATTTTTTCTCATATTTTCAGGAATATAAAATTCCACAGAGAGCATATTCATTTTAATGAGGTCACAGTTTTGCCAGCAGGACTGCCCAGAGACTTATCTGGCAAGAAATGGTTTGTTTAGTACAGATCTCTTATTTCTGCCCCACACTCCTCATCTGCTCTCACTTCTTCAGCCTGCTAGGACTTCATTACCCACTTCCATAGTGCTGGGAAAAGTGGCTTACCTTTTCATGTGTCATAGTTCAGAGCACCCAACAGGTTTGTTCAACTCCCATTTATCAGGACTAATGATGTATTTCTTATTGCCAGCCTATGTAGAGTAGGGAAGAAAGACTTGATAAAGTACCTTGTGCAGGAGCATTCCTCCTGCTGCAGTTTTCTTGGTGCTGACTTATCCTGCCAGCATGGGAACTTAACCCCCCTAATCACGTGGACATAACCCAGACCTCTAGTATTTCAGTGGCTTGATTAAAGTGTGCTTGGGAGTTTGTACATGGAACCAAAAGAGCCTTTCAGATAATAGATCCTGCCTTCAAGAGCAAAGAAAATTTAATTTGTTCTTACTTTGAGAAATCTGTCCCATTCTTTTCCATTTTTCTCTTCCTGAGAATCACTGAGATGTATGATCTCAATGATCATACAACTCAGATGCAGTAAAAGTAACTATTAGCAGAGATGTCTGTCCTTCCCAAGAAGGTTTCCAGGAATTCTTGAGTGGATACAGTGTTATAGAATAGTACAAAGGAGACATGACACAATAAGACAAAGAAAAGACCATACAAAGGCAGCAAGACAAAAAAAAAAATCAATTAAAAGGAAGAGATTAACCCAAAGATGATGAGGAGGACTCATAACAAGTTTTCTTTGTGCCAAGAAAAATCTCACCGAAGAGAATTAAAAATGTTAATACTTCTTCACAAGCAGTTACTGCAAGTGCTCCAGGGATGTCGGGTAATTGTGACTGGGAGGTTCGGAAGGAGAGTGATTGCTTTATTAAAACATAGCCCACACTGTGAGAAAATAATAATAAATGGATTGCTTCATCTTCAACTCTTAATTTAATTGCATTTAATTAATATGATTTTTTAATCAAAAAGTAAAACCTAATGTATGATAATAACTCTGCTCTTAAGGAGAACCTTCGAAAATCCTACATGCTATTTGTAGATGGTACCAAAAGCTGTTTAGTCTGGGGGAGAGATGCCATAAATTTCAAGGATATTTAGTTCAAATCCTATGTAGTTTGTATTTTCATTAAAATTTCTATTCACTTATTTTCTTTGGTAGAGGACTTATGATTTTTTTCTCAAAGCAGAAATTGATGTATAAGATAACTTATTTCTCATGTAAGAGAGAGAAATTAACTGAGAGGTAAAGTAACTATTCATCAGCTGGTGACTATCTGTATGTCATTTTGGGAATTTATTTATTTCCAATATTCAAGTTTCTTCTAATACATAAACCATTCTTTAAAACACTCAGAAAATCTAAGATCTGATTCAGATATTCTGCTTTTTATCTTCTCATGTTATAAAGTCCACAGCTCCACATTTGTATAAATAAATATCTAGCAGGCTTTCATTAGGTGCCCAATACCTAAACTAAAATGCCATAATGCTAAATAGCTTCACTTCATCCCCTGAAACAAGAGACACTGCCAGTGGAAATCATCTGTGATACTTCTGTCTTTTTTTCCTCAACATGGCAAATGATACATCTTCAGAATGCTAATAAAATCTGTAAGATGTGTTCTGCAGCATTTGCTGACACCAAACTAAATTTTTAATCACCATGGGGCAAATGCCAAGTCCACATTTGGGAAAGTGTTTGCTGACTATGTAGATGAACGTCCTGGTGGGGACAATCTGGCCTATAGCAACCACAACACACTTTAGGCTTCTGTTCCACATGGCCCAGTTGCCTGGAGCTAAAAGATCTATATAGAGCTGTAGTATGTCTTGTCTGAGTGACAAGGGTGTTATTAACATGTTAGAAGAATAATAACGAAGTACTCAGTGTTGAGAGTCCTCATATACTATGCATAACTTTTTTTTAATTATTGTTGATATTTAAAAATGCAACTTTAAGGCTCAGTTCTGATTCCATTTGTTACATTCTTGTTTTTCTAGGTCTCTATTTCCTACACTGGTGTATCATTCTGTAGGCTGAAAAACAATTGCAAGTCCTTGAGGCTCATAAGGGATTTCAATCCTTTGCAGACTAAGGATGTGATTTAGATAAATGCAGGTATGTAGGAGCTGTGTTACATGGGAACCGTAATGTTCTCTAAGTGGAATTCGGTTCTATAAGGCAAAAATATATTTTTTGAAAAAGGACCATTCTTGGAACGGTCTCACAAGATGAAGAAGAAATGACTAAGCGCAAGCAACCAAACTTTCTGAGCTGCTCTTTCACAATCTTCCCTCTGTCCTTTCATTCTTCTTAGACTGAAAAGAAGTGACACAATTGCCATGATACTGAGCTGTGAATAAGAAATGGCTAAACACATCTTGGGTTCTCTAGACATGGCAGACCAATGATGTATGAACCTTCAGAGCCTAGGTATGTCTGAGGACTGCACAGCCAGGGTGACCTTTGGTTTTCCCTTCAGCTTCCCTTCTCTGGGTAAATGCAAAAATGCTTTGTGGCTTTTGCTTCCTCATCCCCACCCCCATCATGTTTTTTTTTTTTTTTTTTGCTGTTGTCTCTGTGGTTTTCCAGAGCTGTCAGTGGCAATTTTGGCTGGTCTGAGCACCACTGTATGGCTGGCACAAGGTGAAGCAAGCTGCAACAAAATGTTCTCCCCAACAACTTTGCTGAAAAATTCCCCTTACTGTTCTGAACACAAGACGGAAAGGTTGGGATGCCAAATAGAGGACCCAATCATAGACTTGTGCACTGTTTTTCTGCCTTATGTTTGATCACTGGTATTAATAGAATCATAGTTTGGGTTGACAGGGACCTTTAAAGGTCATGTAGTCCAGCTGTCCTGCAATAAGCAGGGACATCTTCAACTCTTATCAGGATGATCCTTTTTTTTTCTGTCTGCAGCCTTCATGAAGCCAGAGAAGATGCAAGGAAGTCCCTCAGTTGCAGACTCTCTAGTTCTTCCCTTCCTTGTCCCTTCAGCAGCATCTACTCAGAGAACTGGGCCCTCAGTGGTGCCAGCAAAGCATATGCTCATCCCTCCACAATACAGGGCATAGGGAGCCGCTCAGCTGCTCCTTCCTCTCTACCTTGATTGTGTTGCAATTGCTCTCCTCAAAATGCCTTCATGTTCTCCTGAGTCCTTTGTTAAAGCTATGTTCTCCCCACAGTGCTCAGGGAAGGTAATGTTGTAATTTCATATTGATTTCTTTCAGCTTCTTGCACTGTTTTAAGAGCCCTTGGTGATGCTGCTGTGACCAATGACTGGAGGAGTCTGGGACATGCATTTACTGTGTGACTCATATCTGATGTATGTGTGACGTTCCCAACTGCATGGGAAGCTTTGCTTGTACCCTGTGTTTTGTTAGCCACCAGACGGACCAGCCAGAAAACACAAATACCTTGGAATCCCATGTTCATTAGTTCTGCTGTTCATAAATACTTGTCTGAAGAAATAAAAGCACAACAGTTTTTCCTTCCTTCTTCCTTCCAACTCATAGAATTCTGCCTTTTCACTGTGCTAGCCCTGAGCCTCAGCCTGTGCAATATTTCGTTAGAGACCATAACTGTTTTGGAGGCTGAAACTCAAAATCTCTTGAGATTTAACCTCTAGCAAAGCTTTCTTAGGGAAACTCTCAAGGGGTTTGAATGAACACCAGAATTTGATATTAGAAGTTGAATGTGTTGAATTATTATATATATATAAATCATTCTTGTAACTCAGAAGTTTTCTCTTAAGGCCTAAGAAATAGGATTTGGAGTATTAAAACACCTCTTGTTTTATAAATAAGTAGGCGATGAAACAATGCATTGAAACAAAAGCAATGGTTCCAAAGATTTCTGAAGCATGTAATCTATGAAGTATGTGGTGTACATGAAATATATGACTACATAAGGGTTCCTCAGCTGGGGCTAGAGCTGAGAAAAGCAGTCAGAACAAAGCCCAGGGTGGGATGAAAATAGTTCAAGATACATTTGACTTTGTGCTCTGCCAGGAAGTTGCTAGGCAGCTCTCTTCAATAAGCAAGTTACAAAAAATGGATTCCTCCTTTTACCGGTATAGAAAGGAGGAATCTCATTTTGATGGTGCTGACAAACACACCACCACCTCCACCACCACCTCCCTCTCACAAGTATTTGCATTTTAATTTTGTCTGTGAAGTCAGACACGTCCAGAAAAGAGAACATAGGCCCATGGGATGAAGGCTAAGGATGCTGAATTTAGTCATTGATTAAAACTCAATTTCCTCAATACTCATACATGCAGGGTGGTTGCCTGAGGATCATGCCACCAGCTGCAAAGGGTTTCATGGGTAGGTCACCTCCTTTCCAGCATGGCCAGGGAACAGTCCTGTCTGCGATCTTCAGCCCCAGCTGTGCATGGGAACAGAGGTACTGGAACATTGTGTGCTGGAACATCTGGAGGTCAAAAATGGAATAAACTTCCATTTCATTAAAAGCAAAAGTACTTACACTAAAAGGGCAATACACAGAGAAAGGAAGAATTTTTATTTGTTTAATTTCAAATAACTTTATGGATTCGTTTACTGTTGTGACCTTGACTTTGTGACATTACCATTCTTCTAATGTACAGTTTATATATGTATAAAAGATGTGTGCATATGCACACATACATGTGTATGTTAATATAAATATATATCTATGGACAGTTTCACACTGCTATAGATAGGTATAGTGATATTAGCAATATCAAGCAGAAAGAATGCTGATAACAAGTAAAGTCACCCCAGGATAGAAAAAGAGGAAAGGTGCATAAAGACTAATCATGGAAAACTATTCACAATTTCTTTTTTTGAANGGGGGAGGGGGGAGGGGAGGGAAAAGTTTGTCATAGAACATAAAATTTATTTAATGGAAGATGTATTAAAGTTTGTAATGAAATATAACCAGATTGTAAATGAGGAAAGTACCAAGATCTAGCTCAGATGTTCATCAGCGTCCGTAATGTACAGGACACAGTCCGATGATCCCTGGCCCTCAGACATTTTTTACCTCATTTACAGATTGTCAGACCTACACCTTCTCTCCTTTCTGCACTGCTCTGGACCCTTCAGACACATGTAGTGACTTTAGTTTCAGTCCACTAGCTTGAAGTCCTTCTTGTTTGGATGCATGGTCAGAAAGACTTATGTTCTATTATCTTTTACCATAAATCTCCACCACTTGATATACAGAAAACAGGAGAAAAAAAATATATATGGCAAAAAGGACATAAAAGTTGCAAAATCTTGAATTCAAAAGTTAGGCAATGTCAGACTGAATTTCTCAAGGCATCCTTAATTTCGCCTCCTGGTGAATATGCATTATGATACAGTTTTAATTACAAGGTTGCATACTATTACTTTTCCCCAGGACACCTGCTTCAGCAGGGCACAGGATGGATGGTGCTCACTTAATGAGCAGCTATTCAATATGTTCTTTTATCCTCATTGCTTGGCGTTTGGCCTCAGGCCTTATTTACTGCACACTGCTCAGGCTTGGTTCTAAAGACAGAATTATTCATCTCCTACTTGACTGTTTCTGCAGTTCTCACTCTATCTGAACATGTTACAAACTTTAATGAATAGTTACAATAGCCTAGGAAGAGCAGGGTCCACTGACCCCCATTTATAGTACAGATATAGACCTGCAACATTTCCACTTATCCTTGGTTTTAACATTCGTTTGAATTGCTTTCTCTTCCCTCCTTTCATGAGAAACACTCTTTTACAAGTTTTTTCCACATCTTATTTGCTGAATACTGTGGCTGAAAAATTTAAAAAGCAGTACAATCTGGGGTAACAATTCCACATGGAAAATTTCATAACAAAAAGCTCTGTGAAAACACAGTGCTGTCTCAAGAAGGGAAAGGAATGACAGGTGTCACTCTCAGTTACAGAAGCTGTGGCTTGCCCCTCCTGCAGTATTTCTATAGGTGATGATTTATGTGTATGGGCACAAGATGTATGTGACCTGTAGACCTCCATGCACAGGGATGCACATATAAACTCCTATGTACAGAGGAACAAAAAGGGTGTTTATTAAAAAAGGCTCAAACTTTCCCCAAGTAGCCCTTCCTTGGGCTCAGTGCAGCTTTGCCTAGTTCCTCCAGTTGAGGAGCTGATCAGTGGCATCATGGCTTCTTCCTTAATGATATAATGAATGTGTTTGCTTACAAAATGTAAACTTCATTTATTTTAAACTCTGGACTCTCTCTATATAAATTGTTTCTAGTCATGTGTGCAGTTTTAACCTGTCTTTTTCCAAAATGAAAATGAAGGTGGTGGGCACAAAAACTGGGTCTTTTATTATTTGACCTCCTCTGTTTACCACATAAAAGCAATGAGTTAAAATAAAGATCTGGAGACATTGTAACCTGGGCCAGTGAAATTCAATATCCAGTATCCTGCAGTGGATTTTTTTGCTTAAGAAGGAAGCAGTTTGCAGGTACTTCATAGAGATTAGTCTCTCTTTAGGAATGACTGAGGTAAAATAGTAGAAATTATAGCAGAAAGAATTCTTTGTTGCACAGCTGGAAGATGATTAAAACTGACAAATTACTTAAGCAATGATTTTAAATTTTTTTATGTATATATAAAAATAACAACCAACTGGGTAAGTTTTGGGGTTTATTTGGTTTGTGGTTTTCTTTTTTAACTGAATAAAATCAGCAGCCAAGTTGAGATTAGCTGGAGAATTACTGGCATAGAAAATAGGAACCACTGAACCTTCAGAACCAGGTGACATTTTTTGGTAAGCAAGGAGACAGGCATGAAGTTCAAAACCAATCTCTGCCACTTTTCTTTTATTTCCCATCTTTTTTGGCCAGTCAGATCCTTCAAGCACTTGAATACCCTGATCCATCATCTCTGAATTCATCACGACAGTCTCTGTTTCTATGCCTTTAAGATGATTTTCTGAACTTCATTCTCTGTATGAGAATATATTCTTTTTCTAGACAATATGAATAAACCTTATTGGAGAGGAAGATCCACTGGGTTATGGAATAGTTACTGTAGGTAAACTTTTTCACTATACATAAATGTCTATATCTAATGCTGCAGTTCTGAGTATCTCAGAGTTTAGATGAAAATTTTGGTATTCTTAGGTTTAGCATTAGGACACATGAGTTTTGGACAGCAAGATTTGTTTAAAAGTCATAATAGAAATCCTGGAGAAAGGACCCCAAACCAACCCTTCCCTCTATGGCTTTTGTGCAAAGATCTTGTATTCACTTTGGTTTTCCAGTGGAGGACCTCTTCACTTCTCTTTTGGCACTGAGGATATGATGACATTTTTTTAGCTTTGGTAACTAATGAACACTGTCTTCTGAAATGTCATAAGATCAAGAGAACTATGAGTGAACTAGATTAATCAGGACTGTATTGTTTTTCCCTTTTCCAGTTCATGGCATATTCTCATTGAGTTCACACTTTACAGTACAAGATAAATGGGCAAAATACAATCGCAGGAGATGGAATTTTCTTTCTTCTCTTGACTCTTAGATTTTGTGTATACATTCTCCTTCTATCTTTCCTTCTCCTAGGTTTAAAGAGAAATTGAATCTGTCCTAAGGGACTGATGGGAGAAGGAAATTATATTTTCCTTAGAACAAATGTGTATTCAAAGACTTTATTAAAATTTTCTTAGACTGTAATTACAATTAAAAATTAACTGTAGAATAAATGTAATTTGATTTTCAGGTGGTTCAGACTTCCAGTTGGAATAAGAATTTCAGATGTGCTCCATTTCCTTCAATTGTGTCTTATTCTATACAAATCTTTCCTTGACCATCTACTGAACGATTTTTCAGAATGGCAGTCCATATAATTTTGGCTTCTATTTTTCCTGTTTTCCTTTCTTTTCTGCTTGGAATCTTAAGAGGCTGTTTTAAAATTATGGGGTCTGTAACCTGCTTGGAAAATAACATCCATTTGGATAGTAAGATAACTTGCACTGATTCTGCACTGTTAACTATAACGTAGAGTATCACTATGGTGGAGAAAAATGATTTTGCTCAATAAGACTTCCTGCCATTCTACTGTCCTTCTCCATCAAAGATGCTCACATCAAGTCAGTTCAGNAAACCAAACCAAACCAAACCCCCCCCAAAACACCAAAATACAGGAATAGTCATTGACAGTAATAAGGAAAATGAAAAACAGGTTAATTGCACAGGTACTTCATTATTCTGCTCTTCCTGTGATGAGCCTTAGCTAGTCAGTGTCTCCAAATACAATAGGTTATCCTTAATATTGATCACCTTCCTCTACTTCTGTCACCATTTACATTTGTAAGATATTTCTCACAGACTTTACCATGAGAGTTTCAACAAACTCCATCTGCAAGATGCTCAATTTATTCTCTGTAATTAATACAGTTCTGATACCAGATATGACTGGGTTTTGTTTGAAAGGGGTACACATTGATTTGCCATAATACTTCTTTTTTCACCTAAGCACTGAGAAAAAGACAGACAGACACCTCTGGGGCTACTACAAGCAGCAAGATTCAAAAAGTACTCTTAAAAATCCCACAAGTTCAACATATATTATCTTCCTGTGGTGTTTTCCCTATCCTAGTGACTGGTGACACATGATATGGTGCCAGAAAGTTGTCAGTCTGGCAGCTGGGATGGTTTTGTTTTATTTTACTTTGCTTTGCTTTTCTAACACTGATCTGGTAAATATTTGCTGGGCCATTTGCACCATCTGCCATGCAAATGTTAGTCCAAGGAAGAATGGCAGACAGGATGGAATATCTATGTAAAAGCTCCATTTAACGTGGAACTACTGGTGGCAGTGGCAGGAGACTATGAGAACAAAGAAGTTGAGCAAGAAATACAGAGAAGAAAAGGACACAGCCTCTGCAGGCTTTCTAGAGTATCATCTGTTTCCTAGAACCTCCAACCAAAAATGGGGATCACACATTTCACATCCTTCTCTTTCCCCAAGATACAATGAACATGGAAAATGAAGGACCTACATGTGAGTGGCTTGGCACTAGTAGAGGGAAAACAGATTTGGCTCAATTAGAAAAAAAACTGAGACTTTGCTGATAACTGCAACTAAAGATACAAATCTTTGTGGCACAAAATCACTTTGGTTTATGTCTGCTGCTCCTGTGTGTTCAGGGCCTGCTGTCTGAGTCAGAAGCTGGAGGAGGTGTGATTTAGAGCCAAGTAGGGATCATCATGGGATATGAGAGTGTTGTTATAAACAAAACATTATGAGATGCACTGTTGTGATGAAATGCTCATGTAGACTCAGGCCAAAGAGCAGAACTTATGATAAGTACCTGGGTTTCAGTTCCCTCCTCAGTTTTATGAGTCAGCTCCTCACTTAACAGAAGAAAAACTCATCATGTTTCTGAATAGTTTTTCTCCTAATGGAACCAACTTCCTTTGGAGTTTCTCGGTTATCCACTGGACAATTTCATATGAAGTCTCTCTCTCATGCTCTTGAAAAAATCCCAAACCAAACCCAAACAAAAAAAACCCAAACCAACCAACAAAAAAAAAAAGAAAGAAAAAAACAAACCAACAAAACAAAACAAAACAAACAAAAACAAAGGAAAAAAAACAAAACCAAAACAAAACCAAAACAAACAAAAAACAAACACCACAAAAAACCCAAAAACTCACCAAGAAAATACACCTTCCTTTTGTTTGAACTTCTACACAGAAAAAGGAGAAAAGACCATGATATTGATTTTCAGATGACATGTACCTCACCACAGGTCAAGTCAGTGTACAGTAAAACTCATGGATCTGTGTAACACAAAAGAACGCAATAAAAGGTGATTTCCTGGGCATCAGCCACTCACTGTTAGTTTTGCTGTGCCCATACAAACCCCTGTGTACACCTGTTGCTTGACCTTCAGCAACTGTAACAATAACGTGTGGTTAAGAAAGCACCGAATTTCGCTTTCTTCCATTGCATTTTCTACTGGCATTTGTGATGGGAATGACTGCTGTTAGAGAAAACGAGGTGTCAGGATGCTTGGACAAAGCATCACAGATATTCAGTGTTAGGAAATCACATAAACAAGCCACCCATGCCATGACCAGTGAACATTAAAGGAAGAACGATTATTTCAACAGGGGGAAACAAAAACAACCCTCAAAACAGAAGATGTCTTTCTTCTTTGACAGAGAGATGAAATTATTACTGGTATCATTCCTATTAGTGATTCCTGATTATATATTTACAGCTAATATCTGATGCATTTTTTTTAACCAGTTGCTGGTTTTGGTCATTATTCTTCACTGTGATGAAACCAAAAGGCTACCTCTGTGTAAAAAAAACCCAAAAATTTAAAAAAAAAAAAAAAAAAAAGAAACAGCCGTCTAGTTCAGCTCAAGTCATGAGGGTTCATGGCTCAAGTCGTGAGAGTTCACAGGGACAGCTATGAGCTGTGGTTTTTGATGTTTCAATGTAAAGCAAAACCAAAATTAACTAATCTTTTCTATTGGAAGAAAATACAGCAGATCAGAGTTTTGAAAGCCATGGCTAAATGAACTTATTTACTTCTATTGTATAAACAATAAAATTGTTTTTCATGGGCTTGATTGCATTGGATTGCTAATTCTCATTTTGTATGCACATGACAGTGAGAGAGAGGTGTAATTTTTTCTTTCACGTCCATTGTCTCAGTGAATTCACTGGCACTCTCATATTTGCAAAATACAAATTATAATGTTGAAAGGGAAATCAGAATGGCATTTCTTACTTTCAGACTTCCTTTGCTGCCATGTGGGTTATGCTTGCCTATGTTGGAATGGGAAGTGCTGTATGCTGTATAATGACGGAGTTGCAATTGTGCATTTGAAAAAAGACAGTGATGTGAATGGATTTGAAACTGTCATCTTTTCATTGTTTGGTAAGACAAAAGGTAATTTTTAACTCAGTCCCATGTGTCATTCATGTGTTCAGCATCCTGTGCATCACCATTTATCTGCCACCTTGACCCATCCTGAGGACTGGGAAGCCCACCTCTGTAAATAGAAAATATACATGAAAAATAATGAACACTTGTTTTGCAGCATTCTAGAGCAATTTTTTCACTGATGTATAAGTGCAGGTTTATTTATTTCAATTGTGGTTTTTTTCTGTTGTTTAATCTCCATAATAGATATAGCAGCTATCAACTGCTAACTGATTTATCGTAGATGTATCGATTAATCACAAACATTGAAGAAGGTCAGTGCCCAGCTGTTTCTAATTTTATTTCCAAATGATGCTTTTTACCGTGTTGATTTAGTGGGCTCATACTATACTCAGTTCTTCATGTTTTGCTGTGAGAGAGATGCATCTTCCCTTTCTTTCAGACTGATTGACAGTCACTTGCAGGCAGGAGACAGCAGCTGCAGCAAACTCACATTCTTGTCTGCCTTGTTTGCCCCAAGTGAAATGAAACTATATAAAGGGAGTTTATTCTCCAAGATCACTAGTGCTGAGTCATGGGGCACTGTTCTCTTTATGTGCCACAGGACTGTCACCCCTGACTTTTTTAGAGACAGAATTTCATGTGCTTTTCTGAAAGGAATTTAATATCTTGGAAAGATGAAACATACTTCTGAAAGTACCTTTGTAATGACCAGATCTAGGAAAGTGACTTTCATGAAGACCATATTGCTATGTTACAATTTGTAGTGTCATTGCTACTGGGACATTAGAGATGTATGCGGTGTTTAAAGGGCCTGCGTAGTTTAGCAGCTCATATGTATTTTATTTTGCAGAGCAATTGCAATTGTCTGTTACCTGGAGGAGTGGGGAGATTTACTATATTAAGCAATAAATATAATGTGTAATTGCATTTGAATATAAACTNTTTTTTTTTTTTTAAATAGGTCACCCTGAAGGTCATAGTTAATTACAAATAATGTCTGGACATCAGGAGTGACTATGAAATTCTAAGGCATGCCTTGACATACAAAATATGTTCATTTGCAGGGCTTCAAAAGCCTCCTTTAATTTCCTCACTTTTTGAATACCTAAAATTGGGCACGAACTGAACAACACATTATATCAGTTGCTTATATCCCAAAGGTTACAAAGAACCAGAGCATTCAACTGTGTCAAAGTGAGATCTACAGGACCTCACAAGGGTGACATTGTGAGGATCAGGTTGGGTGGGTGTTTGGCATTCTTTCTGTGCCTGTGCCACTTTTGCATGATGGTTTTGCCTTTCAGACAGGTAGACCTCAACACAGCTTTGATTAGGACAGACTCCAACTTTTATATTCTCCAAGTATGTTCTCACTCTCTGCAGTGGTCATCTTAGGACTTGAAAAAATCACTTTCACTACCATTTACAAACAGTGGGAATAGCTGAGGATGCAGCAAGGTTTCACCTCTTCAGAGAGTACATGCTATCCATCATCACCATGGAGTTTCTAGAGATGTGTGTGCTTGCCTTCTCTGGTCAGGTGATAGGGCAAAGTAATCTCTTGCCAACAGTGCAGATCTTTGGCTCAGTGCCAGTCTCAGACTTTTCCAAGAGCTGTGCTTTCAACTTTCCATGACTTTTGGCTCAGTTACCCTGGAGGGAAAACAGGGCCTGGGACTGATGTGCCAGAACAGGATGGGGTTATCAAGGTGGCATGCCAACACAAAGGAAGAGGTAATTTGTGTTGTCTTCATGAAATAAGTTAACTGAGTAAGGTTAAACAGTATTTCTCAGACTATTCTGTATCCTGATACCAATCAACTATAATTAATCTGTATATAAATACTACAATGATGAAGAAAGATAAAGATACATGAATTGCACCTACCTGAAATTTTTTTTCTGAAATATCTCTTGGGATCTCTTTTTCTAGTGGTTAGGATTTTTTTTTTTTCTTGAAAGTCAATTGTCACTTATGCCTCAGAAGATAGAGGGAGGTGAATAAAATAATTTTTGACATTTTTTCTTTTATTCATCATTTTTGTCTTGATTGAATCTAGTGAGTGAGCAAGCCACAGGTGACACAGAGGGTGACTGTATGGAAATGGAAGCTGTTGCTGGGAGGAAGTGTTTCTGAAGCAGGGGAATGGGAGCCTCAGGTAAGTACTACTCACATCCTGGTACCTCTGAATCTCTGGTCTTCAGTCATATTGCAACCTGCAAGGCAGATCATTTAGCAACTGATGGAATTCGTTAGATTATGACAATGATGACATTTGTATTGGCATCTGTCTAGCAGCAAATATTTTAGTTTCATGCTAAGCATGATCAAGCCAAACAGGAATTGATTAGAAACCCATGTCAATATTTTACTGGCAAAAGTAAAGTATCCAGTGAGAAAAAAATGGCCATTTTTCAGTAAAACTTATTGTAATGTATTATTAATGCAAAGATGATCAGATAAAAACTGGAACTTGGCAAGCTGTCAAAAACTTGGAGTGAATCAAAAATTTATAAAACACTATTGAGTTAAAACAATCCTATTATAGATCCCAGCAATCATTTTTGCTGAAGCACACTCCTTAGATTATTTTACTGTTGAGACATTAGTATACAAGGATTTAGAGCTTTGAAGCCTCCCCCTCACTTTCTCATCTCTTCTTTTGCAATGGCATAAAATTAAAAATGAAATTTACGCAGTAAATTATTTAGCTTCAGTTCACATTTGGATTGAATAAGAACAATAGAGTTTAAAATAATGGCAGTACTTTTTCCTTTATGGATTGTATTTTGCTGACTTACATGAAAAATTACTGCTATTACATTCAACCAGAATAAATTGCTTTATGAAATCTGTAAACTTAATTTGTGCATGCACTCAACCACTAGCTGTAGACATGATGTTTTTAGGAAAGAAAATAACCCTGCTAAAATGTTTCTTTGTCTATGAATTTTCTCTGCTTGCTAATGTTTTAATTTTTTATTATCTGTGTCATTCTTAAACGTGAGATCCCTTCTTCCCAATTGCTTGGCAGTGACATTTGGTGGATTCATTCTGAAATGGGCACCTTTAAATGTCCATATGTCTGAGTGTCTATCCCTCTTTGTATGGGGATTTCCAAAGTGCCTACATCACTCTTGCGTTTAAGCTTCATTTTTCTTGGAGATACCTTAAAGCATGGGATGTCTTGAAATATCAGCTATTCTGCTAGATTTCATCTTTGACTGTCTCACTTAGGAGCAGGCAATTCTTGTTCCCTAAAAATAAGGTCAGCCCTGAAGGTTTGCTCGTTTAATGCAATGCAGTTCTGAAAGAGGGAAAAAACTTCCCTTTTTTCTTGATGCAGGTATCTCAGAGCAGAACATGAGCTTATCGGGTCCTGTCAGTTGTAGGTATTACAATACAACTGCCATAAAAGCATAGAAAGGGTAAGGTGTTACATGCACTTTCCTCTCCTGAGTTTTTTTCAGATTACCAGCTCTTTCATTTGTATTTATAAATTAATTTTTCTAAGTGATAAGATAGGTGTTTGCAATGACTGCCTTTCAGCATAGTGGGTAAGGTGTTTAGAAGGCACCTGGAAGATTTATCTTTTAAGCACCTGTTCTCCCAAAGCCAAGGCACACTATCACAGTAGGGCACAGGCAGGCACAGACAAGGCTCCTCTGTGGGGTGCAGCAGAGCTCCCAAACAAAATGCAGGAAGCCCCCTTGGCATGATACCGAGGCTGAACTGATGTCCCAACTTTCTCCAGCTGTCTCACTAGCCATCCTCAGCTCTACACTAGCCATGGGTTCCCAATGTTCCACCCTGGGTTAATGCAGACACTGTAGGCTCAGACTGCAAACAGGGCTCACCAGAATTCGCCTGCCACTCACTGTGCAGGCAACCTTGTCTTTTAATTTTAGGGATGTGGGGAAAATGAAGACTCTTTGCAGGTATTTGCATAACTAATAATCTTAAAATTAAATAGATTAGGCTTTTCTTCATTACCTGCTCTCCTAAAGTCTGAATGCCAGAGCAGCTTTCATCTACTCACAGACATAAAGTAATGAAATCATAGTTGATACTATGACCCATGAATTGTTATTTTTAACTTGACATTTCTTCCACATCACTGCAGATGTTTTGAGAAATAGGAAATAAATGAAATTACTGGGTTCTTTTGAACTAACAGTCTATTGTCAGGTTTATCATGTTACACTGGTAATAGCAATTGCCTTAAGTGATTTTTAATGGATAACAATACACATCAAGTTATGATCTTGTCAGATGCAAAAACTAACCAGGGTTAAGTTTCATCAATATTTGAATAGAAAGCTGAAATAATTCCTGAGGGCTAAAGAAAGCTTTGAGAACAACAAGTTGTCCGGAAAATATAATAATAGCAGAAAAACTTATTGCTGTCAATTAAAATTAATTGACCATACTGTTTTCAAAAAAAAAAATAATGTGATTGCATATGTTTATGCAAAATATGGATGATTACTTTATAATTAAGAAGAACAGAAATTTGATAAACACATTACTTCATTTACATATATATGTATGTATGTGTGTGTGTGGACTTTTCTATCTGATATTTGCCAGGTGAAAATGTAACACTGAAATTTTATACATACAAATCAAGAAGTGCCAAGTTCTCCTGGTTTGACATCACATAGAATCTGTTACTAATAGTTTAAGATCAATAATACAAAATTTTATTGTGATACAATCCAACAAGCCACTTGGATCCTGAATTGCTCTATTCTAGAATCTGGCAAGCATAAAAAAGAAACTATCCCTAGATTTTCCAGTCAGACAGAGTCAAGGGGACTGGAAATAGGCTGCGCAAACATGGAAATAAGAAGGGTATTTGACTTCTGCTAATTTACATGAATTTCAATTTTATTTATTTTAATTAGGCTGAATAATGGCAAGCGAGTAAGGGCAGCTACAAAGGAGAAGAGAAAGAGTCATAGTGCATGACATTCAGTTTAAGACACCTAAATTTAGGTGGCTACATGAGCATCTTCATCTGCTCTTCTTGTCAAAGCTTCTGCTGTGTTCAGTGGAGATTTAGCTGAGAGAGGGGAATACAAAGAGCCATTCAGCTCACATACCAAGTGGTTTATCAGCCAGATTGTTCCCAGAGACAGTGCTAAGGGCATGGAAAGGAACCTATTCCTGAACTATAAGGGACAAATTCTTCCAGTAAACTATCATGCAGAGTATTGTTATCACCTTTCTTTCTGAATGCACTGCATCATAACATTCAATGCTCTTAGTTTATCTTAATTCTTAGTTGAGACAATGTCTGTATGAGGGCATTTCCATGGCATGGCTGCAGGATCACAGGCTTTCCTCTCACTATATGAGATGAAAGGGATCTAGCTCGGCAATACAAATCTACCCCAACCTTTTCAAAGCACAGCTGTGAATTTCTGGTTTGAATGTAACTGTTAATTTTTATTTATTTGACCTTTATTTTGTTGTATTTGGACTGTTCACTTGAATGGCACTCCACGCATGTAAACTTAAACAGTTTTTCTTTTTTTTTTATTTGGACTTTCAAAAACACCCTTTGCTCTCAGCATTTGAACTCAGCATCCGTGCTAATCGAGTGAGCAGAAAACAATATCCTGGAGTCATTTTAAGAGCCTTGCTCTAAATGATGCTACACCAGTTAGCTAATGATGCATGAAAACGGCATAAAACTGGAAATGCTCTTATGAATGTTTCTGTGTAATCACAACATTAGGATGCCAGCTTTTTGGGCTTGAACTTTTTGAGTGACAAAGGATAGTTCACTTGTAGCTCTTGATGCTCAAGTATGAGTCATCTCCCTCCTGCACAGTGGGTGGCAATAAAGCCATAGTGGGGTTGTAGTTGTTGGGTTTCTCAGACACTATTTCAGGATCATAAATCAGATTTTTATCAGAGCAGTAGCTGCATGGCCCAATGTAACTTCTAACATCTGAGGTTAATCTTGGTTCTCTCCATTTTCTGCCTGTATTGCAGATAAAGTGAATTTTCCCACAAATGTTGTTTCCATACAAAGACGCCACCAGCCATGCCATTTTCTCTGAGTTACACAGAACTGTGTTGTAGTTTCTTGAATGATCATGCTGGGCTTGCTCTCTCCTTCCACTCTCTGCTCCTATCTGTCTTATTTGGCTATTATTTGCAGTTCTGGGCTGTAGAAGAAGCATGCCATGGGACTTGGGATTAGTGCTTTCAGCTTATTAGCATCTCAGCAGTAAAACATTCGATTCCATAGGGGCATGTCAGTAAACCTCAAGGAAGATCTTGTCTGCATTAATATCTTATTTTGCTATTTATAATGTTGATCAGTCCATTAAACTATCAGTAATAAGAACTACCAGCTGCTTTTGAAGCCCCAGTACTTCAAAATCTTCCAAATTCCTCTAATGTGTATGGTGACCTATTATTTGAAATGACCTCATTGCAAATACGGTGTTTGGTGACTATTACCTCAGTGTGATTCACTAGAGTGCTGGCTAATGTGTTGCTTACTTCTGTTAGTTTCAAAAGAACAACCTTAATAATCAATTACCAGCAGGTGGTGGTTTCCTCCATGTTCAAATACATCAATTGCCTGTTGCTGCCAAGCTCTACTGGGTGCATCACAAATGGTCATAGCCTCCCAGGGTTTCTGCCTCTGGTACTTTGCACAGTGGCAATGATTTCTGACCATTTTTACTTTCTGTGCGTTCATGTTGGCCCAATAAGGTCTGCTTGTTGCTCAGTCTTTTGCATAATGTCAGCTGAGGTGTCCTCATGAATCTTTTCAGACTCAGTGCATTTTAATTGGAGTCCCTGTTTTCCCCTCTTTCTGCACTTGCTGTTTCTCCCAGTCACCTCTGGGTTTTTTCCATTCTCAAAGTCTCTGGTAGTCAAGGGAACTAGTTTCTGTGCAGCCCACTGTGTGCTTATTATTTCTTTTAAAGGATTCACTGCACTGTCACTCTCAGTTTCTCTGTTTTGCAGCTCCCATGTTTTGCACATCTGGTAACTCTTACAGCCGTGTGTGTTTCTGTTCTTGTTCTTCCAAATACTTTTCTTTGGTTTTTTGCTTCATTTTTTTCTGTTCTGCATTTTACACTTCTTTGAAATTGCTCAGTTTCCTATTTTACATTTGAAATGTACTTTTGTAATTCTAGCACTGAGCATGGAAATCACTGAGGAACAAAAGGTAAAGTTTTGTCAGGAATCTCTCTTTATTCATATTATTTAATGTAAGAGCAGGCAGACTGAGTTGAGAAAAAAGTATATCCAGCCCAGAGTCTTACCCCTGGCAATGGCTGACAGCAGATGCCAAAGGATTAGCTTGAAAAGCTGTTGGTCATCTAAGATAATACTGAAATGTTCTCCAAGCATTCTACAAGTTACAGGATAGTGGTTCAAAAACAAATACAGTGGTTTCATAAACCAATACATTGGCTATTTTGGGATGGTTATATCACTTATTTATTAATTTCGCACTTTATTAATTAACCTCAAAAGCTTATTCTCTTCATTGGACAGGTTGTTTTTTGAATCTATGTAAGTGTTTATATAAACCCCTAGCAATCTGAAGCAAGAAATTCTGCATCTCAAGTAAGAGCTGCATGAAGAACAATTTGCTTTAATTTTGGTTTTATGAACATACCACCCTTGAGTGCCAATTGATGTTTTCTTGTTCTAGTACGGAAAGATCACAAGTTCTTTCCCAAATGTCTAGCCTTGACCTTCACAATTTCATAATCTTCTGTCTCAGTCACTACTTTTTGGAGTATCATGTTTTCTGGTTTGTTCTGGGTTCTTTTCCTGATAGTTCTTTATGTTGGCAATTTGGATTTTTTGATCACAACTCCACCTAGCTAGCATTTTCAAGGAATTTTCTACTTATCCATTGGAAGCCTAAGATCTTGGTCCTGAAGGGTAATATCAGACGAAATTGAACACTTATGGATCAGATTTTCCTCATTGCACTTTTCTCTACAGAGTTCTGATGCCCAGTCATTTAGCTTTAAAAGGCCCTTATAGTGTTTTCCACTGTTGATCTTCAACTTTCCTACCCTGAATAACCCAGTATTCTCAGGAAGTTTTGTCACTTCACTACCTACACTCTGTTTCACAGCATTTAAGAGTATGTTGAACAGCATGAGTTCCTGCATGACCCCTGTGGGACTCCATTGGTGACCTCCCTCTGCTGTGAAAATTTGCCATTCCAATTGTTTAATCAATTGTTTATTCATGCAACAGCCTTCCTTTTTATCCCACAACTGTTTAGGTACTTTAGGAACCTTTGGAAAAGAACTTTGCTGAATGACTTTTGGAAATCAGTGTAGACTATATCAGCCAGGTCTCTTTTATCCACATGAATGAAATACGCAGGTTTTAAAGTGTGAATAATCTGACCTATTTTCTAGTCACCTACATTAGGATAACACAAAATTACCCTTGGAGTGCTTATTCACTCTATTGAGTTGAGAGGGAATCTAGAAAGTGAGTTTTCCACTAGACACCACAGGTATCCGTGCCTTTCTGTATAAAATGCACAAGGAGATATGCCTGCAAATTTCTGGCCCACAGATCATTTATCCATTACTGTCCCACAGAATTAATCTCTTCTCTCCAAGGTCAGTTTTCTGAAAAACCTTTTGCAACCAAGTCCAGCCATTTTTTTCACTTGGTACCCAAATTCTGTCATTTTTCTGGCACTATGCATTGCTTTTCCTTGAATGCTTGCCAAAATGGAGAATTGAGAGGACATGTCATTGTTTAACCTCAGTCAGCCACCATGTCCCACAGCCACTCACTCCCTACCCCAATCTGGTGATAAGGGAGAGAGAATAGGAAGGCAGTAAGATAGAAAATCATGGGCTGAGATAAAGGCAGAATAATAGGTAAAACAAAGACCGGGTGCACAAGGAAAGCTAAACTTGGAATTCATTCACCCCTTCCCATGGGCAGACAGGTGTTCAGCCGTCTCAGGTAAGTAGGGCTTCATAACTCAGGAAGACACATGCCACCTCTCCAAACTTCTACCCCTTTCCTGGTTCTTCTTCCATCTTTATATACTGAGCATGTTGCAATGTGGCATGTAATATCCCTTTGGTCAGTGTGGTCTGCTGTCCCAGTTTTGCCCTCTCGCAGCTTAAACACACCCAACTTGCTCTCTGGTGGGGTGCTGCGAGAAGCAGAAAAGGCCTTGGCTCTGTGCAAATACTGTCCAGTTGTAACTAAAACATCTCTGTATTATTAACACTGGTTTCAGCACAAATCTACAACAGCCAAAACCAGCACAGCAGGGCAGGGAAAACTACTAGAGAAATGTTAATAGGGCTTTTAAAGAATGAATTCACTCTTATCAGTTCATATCCGTACACCTGAGCACAGAAGACGCAGGATCCCTAAAATGCCCTGGAGGGTTCCCATCTGGTAACTTGTCACACAAAACTGTGTAAACACATGCTCTTTCCATTACTTAATGCTTATATTTAAAACTGCGTAGCTTTGTTTTACACTGTATTTTTAGTTTCTTTAGTTTGTCTTTTTTCCATATAGATTAACTTTCTTTCGGATTGACATTTTTCCATGAATGAAATGGTACAGTTTCACATGTTCAGTGTCTATTATATTTCATCTTCTCCCATGAATTGAGAGAAATATTGATATATTTGTCAGATATGCTTATTGTAACAGAGAAATAACCATTCATTTAATTCCTTACATTACTATAACTACTACAGGCAATTTGATCTTTTGAGTATATTTTCTGTAGATATTTGAGAGTTTCTTTATTCAAAGGTTTCAAACAGTTGTTAGAATTAATCAACTCAGTTTTCTTTTTTGTTAATGATACTAATTATTAGAACTCGAATACCTATATTTGACTACCTGTATCATCTTAGCACAGCAATTCAGATTTATGTAACAGTTTGGTTGGCTGCATTTCTACTGATAAAGAATTTGCATGGGAAATCTTCGTCCTTCTTCTCTCTTTTGTATTCTTGTTTTCCAAACAGCACCTGTTTATATACATTTTCTCTTCCTTAATCTGCTGAGTTTATTATTTATTATGATTAATTCTGGAGTATTTTATTCTCTTTCTCAGATTATATAGTAGCACCTATTTCAAAAGCTTGCTGGCAATTTGTGATTAGAAAATTTTAGTCTGAATGAGCTTAAAGTCTTACATGTTATTCTTAGGCAACCACCACAGCTGTCCTTCTTGATTTAGCCTAAATGCCTATAATTCTATAGCTAATTAAATTAAATCTTTGAATGCCCTATCTCTAGACTTAACTATCAGACCACTTTAGAAATATGAATATTTTAGGGGGTTGAAATTAGATGATTTATAGTAATGTATCTGGGGATTTTATTATGCCTCCTTTGAAATACATAACATTATTTAATTCCAGATTAATATGTCTAGCAGCAAGTCCCTCAGTGTTTCTGACTTGTTCATCACAAGCCCTTGTTCTAGCATCTGACTACTGTTGCTTTAGCCCATGTTCCCAGACCACACCCATCACATGTCACTTATTTTTGGCCTTAGCCTTGCTTTCTTTCATAGTGATATTTCCCCCTCTCGTGTTTGCATTAGACTGCTGAGCCATCTCTTCTCCTTTTGAGTGTCAGCAATGGTTGTGGAGACCAGGTCTTCTATAGACACATGCCAGGTGTGGGGGTCTCCTTGATGGAAGCAGCATCAGTGCAGCCCTCCAGCAGGAGGACCCTTGCTTTGTCATGATCAATCCTGTGGTTACCCCCTGGGGTACCTATCACTTTCTACTGTTCTCACATGCACAGAATAGGGTGCAAAGTTCCATCACTGTTCCAGCCTCAGAAGGTGGTTCCCCAGAGCAGGAACAGCGCCCACAAATGGAAAGGCCACACTGAGATAGAAGTGTACAAGCATATCCCATCAGATCCTATTTTGGCTTTTTTTATAAAGCAGGCAAAGGCTGGAGGAAATTGTGGCTGGTTGCTGCCATGTGTGTCATCATGGAAAGATGGACTTACTTTCCCTCTGTTCCACAGGAAGCATGCGGCAAAGTGGGGAGATAAACCCAGACTTCCCAAATGACCAACCGTGCCTTGGTTGTAGGACTGAATGTCTCCACTGTGGTGATGAACTGCTTTTCAGATGAATTGCAAAGCAGTTAGCTTGCTCCTCTGCAGCCATTAAAGTTCCCAACGTTGCTTTTCATGAGCTTCCAATAGTGTTACTTAACTGAGTGTCCTGGCTGCAGTCCAGCCTGCCTTACTGTAGGCTTCATCTCTAGTCTTCCGTCGTTTCAGCTGTGTAACTTAAATCACATTTACATCTCACTCAGCACTGCTGATGCTACTGAAGTGTTACACAGGCTTGTTTCATAGCCACTGTAAGGCCACGAAGTGAAGCAATCCTTTTATACAAATACTGCATGCAAAGCATAGTCTATCTGTCTGTCTGCATTTCCTGAACTTCTCCTAATTGTTCATACTATCATTATTGTTATTGTGTCTGTTCATACAGAACTGCACGGACTAAGGAGCTCTGTGAAATGCCAGTCTTTCACCCTGGCCTTGAAATTGATTATATACACGGATGTCAAGGCCACATTTCAGTAACATTTACTTTGAAAACTATACAAATAGACAAAAAGAGATAAATAATTTTCATTGTTTTTCTGACTTTCAGGCAGAGTACTTACAAATTACTGAGCACTTCTTGAGAGTTTTATCATCATTTTCATTAATCTCCCTTTTCTGCTGGATGGCCCTATCCAGACAAGCCATACTGACATTAATGAAACGCTGTATGTGTGGTCCTGGTGCATTCATATCCAGTAATTCTGTTGAGCAGTTTTCTAGGTTTGACTGGCCTGTCTAATCTCAAGACAACTTCCATATGGTCAATGACTTTCACTTTTCCTTTCTTTGCTACTGGGGCAAGGCTGATTTTTCAACACTACTCTTCCTTAGGGAGACAGGGCAGGAAAAAAGATTCAACAGATTACAGCCTCCTACACTTAGTCTCACCTTAGACCAGCACTGACGAATTGATTGCAACATGTTTTCTAACCCTAGAACATGTTACCTCTACATTTGTTTGTAGCTTTGTTTTTAAAGTACAGCATGGTCATTTTACAAAATTATTAACTTCATCTGACAGTTGAACATGGGCTGTTCTTAAGAACCAGGAAGATATTCATCAGCCTTCTGAAGCAGCTTTGCCACATTCCGTGCAGAGACTTGCCTTCTCATGCTTAAGATAGCATTCAGGCTCAACTTCAGTTTCCTCCATGGATTTTTTCCCTGTTCTATTTTCGTGAATGGATTTCAAAATCAAGATGATTCTTTTTCAGATATGTAGATAGAGCAAAAAAGTCCTGAAAGCACAAGAACATCGGCAGACTTCGGTTGTTTGCCTTCTTTTCAGTTAAGACTATATGGTATGTCAACACCAGCTTTGACTGTAAAGCCCTGAATGTGTTGTTGTTATAGTTCATCTGATTTTATGTCCTTTGTTCATTACTTATAATCCATTATACCACTGCTGTATGATATGACTGCAATAACATCTAAGACTTGCTTAGAATAATTATTTTTCCTGAGAGTTATTTCTTTTCTAGGACAAAGATTTTGACATTTTTCTGCGTAAGAAGTGGTTAGGGTTTTTTCTTATTATCCTATTCCAAATGTATTTCTTACATTAGCTAGAAGTGTGAGTTAATATCTGAGACTTCTCAATAGGTCTTTTAACTTTCAAAAACCCTGACAAAGGTGCTATGGCATTGACAGTCTGCCTTTTTATTACACATCCTCAAAAATTGCTAAAAATATCCATTCTTATTAAATGAAATCCAACATTTGTTATATATGCTCACCGAAATGTTCTCTAGAAATTGCAATATAAACCAACTTTAGAAAGTTAATGTAATCAGTACTACATATACTAGATTATCAAAGCTTGATTCAAAAATCAAAGCTTGAATTTGAAAAAAAAAAAAAAATAATAATAGAAAGGCCCAGAAAACCAAAACATAAATTCCCCTTGTCACTTCCTGTGATACTGGCAGATGCCCCAGGCAACTCTGCTGTCTCTGTCTCAGAAGGCAAAAACTATTACCCTAGAGCACGGTGTCTGAAGAGCTCTCAGGGCTCAGAAAAACTCCAGGGCAGTCGACCTGTTTAATAGTCATGTGGAATGACAAGGGCAAGGATTTCCAAATCTGCAGTTCTCTTTTATTGGTATCCAGAACAATTGGGTGCATCTTTCAGTTTAAATCCTTTCTTCCAGTGGCTGAAGAGGGTAACAAGTGTTTCAGGGATGCCAACACAACCAGCTCTGTCTTGTCCTTTTGTGCTGTTTGTCCTCTCAGCAGAACAAGCCACGATGAAAGGCAGGGATTCACATAGGCCCTTTTCCCAAGTAATGGCAACAATTTTCTCTTAACACCATATTTCTTTCATCTGATCTTTACACTCTGTCATTTGAGAGAATATGGAGCTACTTTCTTCAATACACCTCCACTAATTTGTGATGACATCAGATACCATGGTGGGGGTGAGCAAGCATGACCCTACTACAGGACTCTGGCTCCTATCTAGCAACAGTATCCACTGATGTGCTGGTTGTGCATCCTTCCTTCCCTTGCTAGAAGAACAAATGCTAATATTCTTCACATGTGACTCCAGAAACTGAATAATAGGAGCTGACCTGACCGCAAATGCCAGGATCACAAAGTTTCAGGAGTTTAGTTGCTAGCATAATGCATCATTACGCTGCTGAACCAAATTCCTTGTTTGCTGTTTGCAGCTACATTAAATATGAATAAGAGAACTAAACAAACCATTGAAAAATAGTCT
This sequence comes from Formicarius rufipectus, assembly GCA_013399695.1. Lineage (NCBI taxonomy): Eukaryota > Metazoa > Chordata > Aves > Passeriformes > Formicariidae > Formicarius > Formicarius rufipectus. Next base: position 227,231 of record VXAU01000987.1, on the reverse strand, counting down.
AATTAAATTGTGCAGTGAGATAGGTCCGTGGCTTTTAGTGCTTTTAACTCCCCATGAAAAAAATAAAAGCACATTCTCTTTCCTTTTTCATGACATTTGTTTCCACACAGGAAGGCTAAAAGCAGCTGGTGTTGGCTTGCTGTTAACAAAAGACATTCACCTGTGAATTTGCCTGTGACTTAGCAGGGTTAAGCAAAGCATCTCAGATCAAAAAAAGACTTAAAATAACCGTGAATATGATCAAACTTCATTTGTTTGCCCACTGATCTCCACTGCATAATAACCCCCGCTACCTGGAGAGGTCCTTTGCTCTCTGGCATGGAAAAGGAGGGAATTCAGGGACACAGAAGACACAGCAAGGCATGGTATGGCATGCTGGCACTGTGCCAGGTCCTCTTCTCTGTCCAGGCTGAAGACTATGTTCAGCTGTAAACATCTCCTTGGGGAGTCAGCATTACTACTCCCAGGCTGAAAGATAAGCAGGTGCCAAAGTGCTGCATAGGCCAAGGTCTAATTGGGTGTTCTTGGATCTCTTCTGTATGAAGTGTTTGCTTTACAAGTTTTACAAAGCTAAAAATTACATACTCCATAAGCAGCACTTACAGTCTTTTAGTTTTCAGTGCTACTTCTCATTTGAAAGATCCGTAAAACAACTTCCTTCAGCTCTAGTCATCTGCAATTGTCCCTAAAGAAGTATCTATTAAATTTTTATAATGTATAAACAGGTACATTTCCTTTAGAAATGACAGTGTTTTCACAAACAGTACCCCAGTCCCTGGATTTAGCTCCAGAGAGGTGTTTCAGGGAAAACACCTTCTAGTCACTCTACTACTGATTAGAGTAGCAGAACTGAAAAATGGCCACTTGCCACATAGGCCTCCAAGCACTTGTAATATGCCACTTCTCCCAAGTCAAATACATCTGAATTTCTTCGCCTCATAGAATTCAGGAGTTGTTTTTTTTTTGAGGGGTAAGAAAAAAGCATATATTCTGGAAAATGAGCCACTGAATATTTCCCTCTGGATTTGGGTTGATAAATATTAAAGGATGGCAGCAGTTCTTATTTGCAGAGAAGAAAAAAGACACTACTCCAATCTCCTGAGCCATATTGGAAAGTTTATTTTATTTAGGGAAGATGAAAATTGCACTGGAGATGTCAACACTTTGATAGCCCTGAAGCATTTTGGCACCCTCCATTCACAGGAACTGAATTGAGAGAGACTGCCCCATTGCTATGCTCACTGCCTGTTCTAACAGGTGTATCAGCGAATGTTTGCCAAAAAGGCGAAGAATGGTGCATTTCTGATGAGCCAGTGGGTGCCATTTGGCCAGAAAAGTAGCTGGATGATAATAATGTGTAAAAACACAAGCAAAACATAACCTTGTGTGAATTTCTGAATGCTGGAGTTTTCTCCCTGTTTTTTTTTCCTGCAGCCCGCAGTCTCATGAAAAATATTAGAATTAGGTAATATATTTTAAAGCACATCAACAACCATTTTTAGAAAAGAGCACATTGTTTAGGATCAGCAACTCACCAATCATACAGTATGAAACAGTCCATGAACACCCAAACCAAAACTCTCTTCTTGTCTTTAATTAAAATGCATAACATTTTGAAATTGTCTAGCAACAGTGTTTCTTAAAATAGAATATTTAGGCTATCAGCACAGAGTATTCTGCTAACCTTTTCAAGTGTTTGCAAGTGACAAAATTGTTCCCATTGTAATTAATGGCATTACATTGAGGAATATTGGAGGAACATACCTAAAGGCTCTGACAATAATTTTATTACTAATATATTCCCCTGGTCTGCCTTTGAACTCTGTCATTCCTTGCCTTGCAGCTGTGTTTAATGAGTGGCTAGATTATTCAAATGAGCCCATGGCATAACATTGTTTTTTTCAGTTCCTAGATCTTGAGAAGACATCTCCAGCCACAGTAAAATAGATTTTACGTGTAGTAAAACCTATATAAAAACTTTAGGATTCAATTCAATCTTAAGCTTAAGGTTTGTAAGTACCTTTGTACCCTATAAACATAATTGTGCTCAGTGGTGATGGATCTGATCTCCACTTACAGCAGCTGCCAATGAGCTAGCAATAAAACAAAGGAAAAAACAGCTCAGCCTGTCACCGATGAGTGAGAAGCCAAATGTGACTGTACTTATGCCATGGCATACAGGCTTCTATGAGTGTACTGCAAAGAGAGATTACAGGATGCTCAGACGGAGCAGATCTGTATATGGGAGATTGTTGCCATCTGTTATTTCCCATTCTTAACCACTGGGTTTTGTCCCTGGGAGAGAAAAGGGAGAGGAAAAGAAATTTAATTCTGTCTGAAGATAGATTGTGAAAGACCTTATTCGGCATGGAAAAAAATTAATAAAGTCTAATTTAAAACTGATAGTCAATTCAGTATGGTGGGATTAAGGATTTTTCCTAAGGAATTTACAGATAGATAAGCATCTCATGAATAAATAAATTCAACTGCAGCACACAATGTATTTATTGATTCATAACCCATTTGTTTGAGAGTTTGCCCCTGAGGAGCAGAAGGTACCCTATTATTATTGATAATATAAGAGTTACAGTTATATTCAGAAACGACAAACTACATTTAAATGATGTCTCAGGGTTAGAACAAGAACCCACCAAAGCCAGGAAATTCAAAGTTAAGTCTGACACAATGTCAGACTGCATGGTGTCAGGAAAAATGACAGTCGTGTCTTTGCATACCTTGGCTTCTGTAGTTTATATCTCAATTTTAATGGCATAGAAGTGGCATATCATTTCCTTCTAAATTCATTTTTGTTTTACCTTATCATAAATAAAAAAGAACAGTGCAGAACTGAATATGGAAAAAGGCTACAACAGCTCTCCTATCACCTGTCTGTAATAGAAAGGACTCTTACCACTTGTTTAAAGACCTACTTCCTAAACTGATTATTTATTAGTTCCATATTTGCCAGGTTATAAAAGTTAATAATAACTTTTGCATGTAGATATAAGTACAAAATACCTGTTTGAGAAGGTTATAGAGAGGACAGACAATGGAAAAATAAGGCTTGTAAGGAGATCAGTGAGTTCACATGAGTGTGACTCTGAGTGGTGCTAGAACTTAGAACTTTTTCAAAGGCAGATTTTTTTTTTTCTTCAGTTTTCCCTTTTGCTAACATATTTTGGGGCAGAACCCTTTGAAAACAACACTCATCATGCTGGAGACACATCATTCTCTACCTTGACCCACAGCTGCTGCTGCTCCTATGTTCAGGTTATTGCAGTATAAACTCAGGGCAGCTGAACTGGTTCATATTGACTGTCTTCACTGGGAAACACATACTGTCATTGGTGGGGGTCTCATGGGAGATCTTGCAAGAGATCTTGGATCTTTTCATGATCCACATCTTTAGAGGAACTGGAAGATGTCCTACTTTTATACTAGATAGCGGTGTTACATGTGTAACTTCCTTGTGGGTGGAAAAGGTTTAGCTTAAACAAGGCTTTTACAGCTAAAGGAAAATCCACATTTTTCTTTACTGTGCCCTGAGAGGCAATTTATGAAGCTTAGATTGTGCTTGGTAGGAATAAGCTATGTTTCTAGTCCTCTTTATTTGTGTAGCTGACAGAAGTATCTCAGGTTACACAAACTCTTACCCTTCTGTATGTCGAATCCTGGCTCCAAACAGGAAACCTAGAGCTGTTCACATGGTGAATTTGTGTGTTGCAGAGGACACTGCATCTGTTCATCAATAACACATGTACTGTTTTACAGGTTGACACAAGAAGTGTTTGATAGGCTGCCTCTCATGTGTGTGGTAAAACCAGTAATCTAGACCCTTTCCTTACGTATCTCAGTGAAGTAAAAGACGTAATATAAAAAAGATGTAAGGTAGATGCCAAGGTGAGAATTGTCTGTTTGAGTATGAGGCTTTTTAATTGTATTTCCCTCAGGGGTACCTCAGGAGAGGTTTGTCTTCTAAAACAAACACAGTATACATTTTTTTTTCTCCACTTTGGGCAAATTCACAGGTAGAAACTCTTCTGAGGTATTTGACTTGATAAAAATGCATCATAACAGTGGATTTTGTTTCAAAAACTGAAGAAGTAAAGCCACAGATGTGATGACTTTCAGAATGCCATTAATAGTTTGAACTTGGCTAAGTTACAAAACTGACAGAAATTCTCACCAAAAAAAACCAAAACAAAACAAAACAAAAGAAACCCAAAAACCACAAACAAACAAAAACAAAAAACAAAAACAAAACAAAAAAAAAACAAAACAAAAACAAAACAAAACAAAACAACCAAACAAACAAAAAATCCACTGCAGGTGAGATCTGTTTTATCTCTTTATTGGAAGCAGGGAGGCAGATAATATTATCTGAAGACAATTTTACAAATAATTCTTGCTCTCCTAGCATTTCAGCATGTGACTAATGACTACGCTTATGGATAGGGTCTGCCTTTTTTTTTTATCCCTGATACCCTTACAGTGGTAATCATGCATTTTGTCAGTTGTTATAAAGACAAATGTTCTCCATTGCTGTACTGTCAGCGCATTTCAGTACAAGCAGAACAGTATCACAGCACACCTGTTAGATGTGTGGAATATACCATTTGTCTTGTCATAGCTGCAGAATCAGGTATACCTTGAGATGACAGGATCTTCAATGCAGGAAAAATTTAGGTGTGCTCTTTACACTGCCACTGACCATTCTGCTGCCATGTGTGCATTTCTGCAAGGCTCTTCAATAAGTCAGGATTTAGGGACTGAGTTTCTCTCCAAAACTGCTACTTCTTACACGCATTAAAAACCCTTGCCTTTCAACTTGGCATACATCATGTAGAAAACCAGTGAGTTATACATTTATTATTAAATACACACAGTGTGACTTTGAGGCAGAAGTTCATGATCATGACCTTTCTTCTTTTATTATATTCAGCTTTTGAAAAAACAGATGGAGTTTAGCTTAACTGTTAACATAAATTGCCATATGGAACAAAACACAGCTGATTATTATATTAACATCGATTTTAATACATTTCATCATGTTACTGCAGCTCCAGTTGCCATGCTATTCTGTTCAGTATATTCATTCGAGAAATTTAATGTTGTATCTTACAAATTGAGATCCTATTACAAACATATGGTGTATAAATAGATTTTGCCACCTGGTGACTGTTAAAAATCTGTAAGGGAGAGATTGCCATAGTGTTAACTCCTCCCTGCTGGAAGTCACTTTTCGAATTGCAGACATTTAAAGAAACAGTAAGAGGTGGGAACTCTTGGTTTGCTGCTGTGACAAAGGGTTAATTGTGTTAATTGTATTGTAATACCTGCTCAGTTTAAAGTCTTTCCCTGTTGTGACTGTCTTGGGAGTCAAATTGGTTTTAAATTGGTTTGTCACTTGAATGCATTTGGAACTTTGTGATTAGGGTTGTGGAAATGGCGATGATGTTTAAGTTACATAACAGTTCCTTCCATAATCAATCACTGCCTTGTTTTAGATCTACCTAAGAAAGTTCCTGCACACATGAGAATATACTGACTGAGGTAATGGATGAGGTAAGCTAGTTGCTTGCTGGCTGTGAACATTTGCATTTCTTTCTACCAGTGAGTGTTGTCCAGAATATTTGTTGGCTTTTTGCTTTCTTGAGTCACACTCATAACCTCCATGAGTCATGGTACACTATGAAATGAGCAGATGAAAAAACACCTCTCTTAAATCTTAAAAATGTTGGTTTAGTTGTGTCACTCCTGTCTGCTCTTACAAATAAGCAAATAAGTCAGCAGACCCTAGTCATTGACCACTCAAGTTAACAGATGAACTTTTATGGGCCACACACCAGGACAGTGGATCTGGCAAACTGTGAAAGTGGATGTGAGCATTGTTTCTCATGGCAGACTTTTCAGATCTGCCTGGCAGAAAGTATTTACAAGCACCAGTCCTGCAGGCTTTGTTTATAGATTGGAAAAGGTATTGAAATGTATATCTGAGCTAGTGAGAAGGGGATGAGGCTACTAGAAAGAATATCTAATTAATGGGTTGAGTTTTAAGGAAGTGGCTATAAAGGTAATTGGTGATCTTGTGAAAGGTAGGGGTACCTATGCTCTGTAATGACCTGAGGAAAATAAATGCTGAAGATAGATGGGTAGACATGATAGGAATACAGTTACTTCAACAGGGTTATAGGGGCCAAGTAAAGGGCAAGTAATTCCCCAGGGAGAAAACCAATAAAAGGCATCACGGTAGATTGATGGAAGGAACAAGAAATGGGTTAGCTGAAATTTATTGCAGACCTAGGCAGTATTTGCTGTGGATAGAGTTGAAATATGAAAGGGAATTGAGTGGCAGTAACACCCAAAGTGGAAGCAGCTAATGGGGAAAGGAGACTGAAGAGGTGATTCAGACACTGAATGGAGAAAAATGTGTAGGTAGGACCTGGGTTTACAAAAGGCAAGAGTGGAAGGCAGGGATATGGGGGTTCAGCATCTGAGTGGTACGTAAGTGTGGGCTTCAGGGCCACCTGGGGATGAGGAGCAAGGATGAACAGGAACAGTGAGCATTGTGAGCAGGCTGTATATGTAGTGAGTTGTGACAGGGGCAGAGGCATGAACTGATAGCTGTAGCATCCTTAACATGTTGGGAACAAAGGGTAGAAAGATTTCTCTTAGGTCTGTGTGCACTTCCAAGGTGATGGGGCCTTTAGCCATGACTATTACTGCCTAACGGTTAGTCCTTGCCTTAGGTACAGACTGCTGAAAATACAGGGATTGTAGGCACCCAAAGATAATGCAATAGTAATACAGAGAAATAAATTCTCTCCCTAGAACAGCCTTGATTCACTGCAGTGTCAGCCTGCTTAAATCAGCTGTGCTATACAACCAGCAGGAGGACTGTAGAAAAATTACTGAAGCATTTTGTATCTAAAGCAAGTTTCAGAGGTGCTATGAGGGTGGGAAAATACACAGGAGACTTGTTGGGCCATTCATGTATGGCTACTACATGCATTTGTGTCCAGTTGCTGTACCACAGCAACTTACAGTCACCTAAAGATCCTTTTTAGCCAGTACTGACAAAAGTTGGATTTTCTTGACTGTTAATCAACAACTGAAAGTCTAGAGATCTGATCATTGCTAGAAATTCTATCTCAACTTTGGAATAATCAGCTCTCTCTCAGTTTTCATCTTTCTGTGGGCAAACTGATATGACTGCTGTAAGCAGGAGTGTGTTTTTATTCATTCATTTTCTTACCTTCTCTGAACCTGGTTATTTTCCCTTGGTTAAGATTTTGTTGAAAATAGGTATGCATTAATACTGCAGGAATCTGCAGACTGGTGAGACTTCAGTGCCTGGCAAAGGTATGGAGATTATTCTTGGAGGTACTGAAAAACACCAAAGGGCATCAGAGTCATTGGTCACAGCCAGCACGGCTCCATGAGAGGAAAGTCCTCCTTATCCAACCTGATTTCCTTCTATGGCAAGGTAACTCACCTAATTTAATAAGGGAAGGCAGTTGTTGTAACCTTTCTGAATTTCAGTAAAGCTTTCAATCTTGTCTCTCACTGGATCTTTCTGAGCAATACGTCCAGCGCAACTGGACAAACACATCATGTGGTGGGTGAGCAGTTGGCTCATGAGTCAATCGTGGAGGGTAACAGTGAATGGGGTGACATCAGACTGGTGACTTGTCACTAGTGGGGTTCCACAGGCTCCATCTTGGGCCCTGTGCTCTTCAACATCTTCATAAATGACCTGGATGCAGGACTGGAAGGAATACTAATCAAGTTTGCAGATGACACAAAGCTGGGAGAAGCTGTTGACTCCCTCAAAGGCAGGGAGGTTCTGCAGAGAGACCTGGACAAATTGGAGGGCTGGGCAGCCACCAACCATATGAAGTTCAACAAGATAAAGTGCCAGATTCTGCACCTGGGGTTGGACAACCCAGGATGTACAAACAGACTGGGAAATAAGATGCTGGAAAGCAGTACCATGGAAAGGGACCTGGTGGTCCTGGCTGATGACAAGTCAAATATGAGTCAGCAGTGCCCTGGCAGCCAGGATGGCCAACCATGTCCTGGGGGGCATCAGGCAAAGCATCACCAGATGGGCAAGGGAGGGGATTGTCCCACTCTGTACTGGGGGGGCCTCACCTTGAATATTGTGGGCAGTTTTGGGAATCACAATATAAGAAAGACATTAAGCTGTTAGTGTCCAAAGGAGGGCAATGAAAATGGTGAAGGGCCTTGAGAAGAAGCCGTATGGGGAGCAGCTGAAGTCACTTGGTGTGTGCAGCCTGGAGAAGAGGGTACTGAAGGGAGACCTCATTGCAGTTACAACTTCCTCAGGAGGGGAGGAGGAGGGGCAGGTGCTGGTCTCTGCTCGGTGGTGACCAGTGATAGGACCCAAGGGAATGGCCTGAAGCTGTGTCAGGGAAGGTTTAAGTTGGATATTAGAAAAAGGTTCTTCACCCAGAGGGTGGCTGGGCACTGAACCAGAGAAGTGGTCACAGCACCAAACCTGACAAGAGTTCAAGGTGTTCTCTCAGCCACATGGTGTGACTACTGGGGAGGGTCCTGGGAAGGGCCAGGACTTGGATTTGATGATCCTTGGCATATTCTGTCTGCTTCTATCTGCTAAAATCACTGTAGTAACTTTTGGTGATGAATATACCACCTAACATATGAGATATCATGAAGATCATGTTGAATTTTGCAATCAAGTTAAATTTTTGCCAGTATTTTTCTAGCAATTTTTGTCAGATACAAATTGCATTTGACATAACTTATTTGTAAAGTAGATATAGACTGTATCAAGCTACTGTTTTGTGGTTTCTAAATGACTTTAAATCCAATTGTTTCCAATAATTACTAATGCTCCATTAAAGATCAGAAAGGCAATTTATTAGGAACTCCCAAAAGTCTTCTTTCAGCAGTGCAATCTGTGTTTGACTAAAAGTTTACATTAAATCAATACAAAATTTTACTAGCATAGTTAAACAGTTCTCAGTTAGTATTATAGTTGAATCTGTTTTGCTCTCAACAATTCAGAAAATGTCAGTTGCAGAGGAACAGTTGTTGAAATCTTGGAGAAGCAGGATTCAAATTATTTTGCAGTTCTAAATGTTGTATGTAAAGGAAGAATAACAATCTATTACTTGCCAGTAATAGCTTTGTAGGTTTTTTTTCGTATCCCAAAGGAATCTTGAAAGTTTCATCAAAATAATAGCAAGAGAAACTTTTTCCTGTGTGTGAGTTCTTGCTACCAAAATATTTAATATCATTCCACGGGAAGGAGTGATTCCAATTTTAATTAAGGTCCAAATCATCTCTCTACACAAAAATAAGAACAGTAAATCAGCAGGTGCTGAGGCTGGGGAATAAGTGTTTCATTTCTTAAAATAAAATTGAGGACAAAAAAGTCCCTCTAAAAAAACCACATGTGAAAAATAAACTAAGGAATATTACTTTCACCTCCACATACTCGGTCAATTTATTCACTAGAACATTTATTTACCTCTAGCTAGAAATCTTATAACCTTAAAAAAAAAAACCAAAAAACAACACGCAAACAAACAGCTAAACCACTCATCTGCTTTTTAGCCTTGCAGAATAGTTTCAGCTGTTTGATTACGAATTGGACATATGTTCTATTTACTGAACTAGAGCAATGGATTAGTCATAACTGATGACAAAAGTTGTTCTTGTTTACAAAGTGTCAGAGATGGGTATAACTAAAGAAAGATTCCCAAAAGTCACATTTGTACCACAAGTAAATAGTTCTAACCTCAATCTGGAAATGTACATATCAGTTCTTTTTCCCTTCTTGGCAAATAACGTAAGAGAAATCATCTCTGAACAGCAGTTCAGAATACTACTGTTAAGAGAGGCATAATGATTGCACAAGACAGAGCAGGGTCAGAGGCAAACTGCCTATTTATTCCCATTGTGTTAGCTAAGAATAAGGGAGAGGGGTTGTGTACCTGGTTTGAAAAGGTATAAGAAGCAAAATATTTGCAAGGGATTAAACCCTGTCCCATATCACATGTTTCTCATTTGTTTCTCTAGCTCAGTCCTTGAAAGCCTCTGCTGTCTGGGCTTTAAGAAACCCAGGCAAAAGGGCTCCAATTCTTTAGAAGTTTTTGTCATACTCAAAGGCAAAGTGACTTGTGACCTTGCTCCAGAGCAAGTTTCTGTAACTGTCTTCATGTGCAACATTTCTTTTGCCCATTAGTACTTGAGATACCACAGAAAAGCATAATTTTTTTTTATGGCAAGTGATGAACATGCTATACAGCAAAAGTGTTGCTTTTCTGGTAAAACAGCCTGAAAGCCATGGTCTAATGAACTTGCTTGACTTACCACAGACCAACCTCAGGAAGAAAGGTCTATATTAAGGATTTATGAAAAAATCAGCAGTCCTTCCCTTCTTGAACATCCTATTTTTTTAGACACAAAATCTAATTTCTTAATGAGGGTATCTTCGTTAAGATGTGGATCTTATCAACCTGCAGTTAATGATAAAAGCGAATCTTATAAACAAGCAGAGTTTAAATAACATATTAAAACTTAGCACTGATGATATCTTTAATTACAGTAAAGCAAATTGTAAGATACTCTAATGGGAAATACAAATTACTTGTTAAAATTATTAACAGAGTTAATGTGCTTACATTTGTTTATGTGTACAGGAATCATCTCAAATATTTGACTGCAATGACAATATGTGTAAAGATCAATTAAAAGTCAGGAAGATGAGATATTGAATTTTCAGACCTTAATAGGATTTCATCTGCACTTGTTATATTATGTTATCCACTTATAATTGAGCTTCCATCATGTCCTAGAATGTCACTTCACCAATTTATATTTCTAACCTCTAATGAAACTTCTGTTTGCTGAGGAGAATTTTTGAGACCCATGATCCTAGTGGAGCTGTTTGGTACAAACATTAATCTGCCTCACTCAATGGTTGGGGTTTCAGGCTATCGACCAAAACCTAAATGTGGAGTGACAATTCCTGTGTAGTTGCCTACTTCACAAGCATCATTACCTACACAGGTTGATGTAATAAATAGCTCAGGTGTAATAAAAGGAAGTTTTAAGTATAACAAACAAGGTAAATGGATAGCAAGAAAATTGCTAGAAGTCTGTTTAATATTAGTTTATTAAATTCAACAGAATAAAAATAACCACTCTAAAAGCAACAAAAATACTTTTGTTTACTTATCTGCTCAGTCAGTTGTGCCCCAACTGAGGTTTTGTCTCTGGAATTAGTTTGTGATAATCCATCAACATCATTTTCAGGGTGGCACACTGATGGGGACCCCCTGCAACACGTATGGCCCCGCTGCATTTATCTCTGCTTATCCTTTGCATTGGCTGATGAGATGCAATCACTCCAGCGGAGGGATCTGTTGCCACTTCAACTGGAGAAGTGTGAGAATGCAAGGATGAATCCCCACTTCATGAACACAAACTCAAAAATAGTGTAAAGTCAAGGTCTTTCAGTGCTCTTAAGCTGAAACTATTGTAAATAAGTGATTGCTTCAAACAAATATCCTTGTCATTTAGCTTATATTTTCTTCCAATTTCAATATGAAAATAGACAATAATTTGTGCACAAAGTGGACCTAAGCCAAGGTATTTCTACAGAGAGATAACATTCAGCACTACTTTATTGTAACAGCAAACTTAACCTCGAAACCAGCAGTCATTGCTTTGAAGTGATCTGATGTAAGGTAGTCCGAAAAGCTCAGCTTAACTGATAATGAAAGGAAAACCACCAGATCCAGAAGATATTCTGATACTGTGTTTTAGAAATAGATATCCATAACTAGTTTTTTTGCCAAATGACATGTTTTTAAAACTTTTTTTAGGAAGAAGAATCCGACCCTTATTCAAACTCTTCACTGCTAGAGATTGTGTAAATTGATCACACCTGGGGCATTACCCACTGTGCTACAAAGATACCACATTGCACTCTGTCTACTCTGTTATTATGTACAGCTGCTTAAAAGG
>VXAU01000987.1:164619-215169 GCA_013399695.1 Formicarius rufipectus | reverse complement strand
AAAAAAAAAAAAAAAAAAAGGGAATATGAAAGAATATATGCCAGGTTCTCTGATGATATAAATGGGTATTGCTCCTAACCTAGCATTAGGTTTATTTACAGAGCCAAATACTGTTGCTGAATTGATATTTAATGACGGGAGAAAGAGCTGAATAGAAATGGACTTGCAAAATTAGCCAAAGCACCTATGATTAAAACTACAGCTTTCAGGAAAACAAGTCTCACCCTATGGGCTGTCCATCCTGACTGGTGAGTGTGCCCTCATTGCCGCTTGTATTGATGTTCTCCAGATGAACCCCACTTTAAACACTTAATATAGGCCAGAAAATACTTATGTATGCATGTAGGCACCCACAGCTCTGAGAAGCAGTTGCGTGAACATTCATTCCCACACAAAGAGGGTCAGGGAGGGCTCTGAAAGCTGGCAGGAACATTCAAGACCACCAGGAAGCTTGCCAATGCTCTGATTTATGCCTGAGCAGTGTGAAATATTGCATTTCCCGTTCCCAGGTGAATGTCCTGAGCACTACAGTTGCTCTGGGGGTTAATGACTCAGTTCCCAGTGATGTGTATACCCTTCGCATTCCCTTGGCCTAGGGAATACCTAGGGATACCCTACAGCCCAAAAGGTCAGGCACTGCTTGCTACCTCACCTGCAGTGCTCCCTGGCTGAGTGTTGGGGACGGATCCCCATGTCCCAGGGATGCCCATTTGGCATCTTTCTATCCCCCATCTCAGTAGGCTTGGGTTGCTGCCTCCTGGTCTATTGCTTTTAGTCAGGCAACCACTGGGACAGTTTTCTAATTGCTGAACTTCCTCAGGCACCAAATGGGAGTTATGTTTTAAGAACAGGGCTCTGATTTTCACCAGGCATTACAAATCCCCTACAGTATTCCTTTTGTTGGCTTTACCCTAATCAATTTAAATTCTTTGTACTTCCACAAGTTTATGTTATTTGAAAATCTTCTCCTTATCACTTTTGTGTTGACATTTCCTGATCTGGCAGTATTTTCTTTTTGACCTTAGTTTTCTTTTAATAAAGCATTTTGAATGATGTTATCTAGAATTTTAGAAAAAGAAAGAAAACCTTCTCCACTCATTGCAGGACTAGGTTCTGGGTGACACTGAAATACCTATCTCAGGCAGCATGGGGCTCACTGAGGCAATTGCTCCTGCACTCCTCTAAATGCTAAAAATGATAATTTGAGGGGGAATTCAGGATTGTGCAGAACTGGTATGTTGCAGGTGTAGACATAAGTTAGAGTTGCCTTTGAGTGTACAAACTATTGAACTTTCAGAGGCTGAAATTTGTAGTTTCCTCCTTAAAATGAAGGAACTGCTTTCATTATTTTATTTGCTGGCTTGTTACTACAGCAACATTTATATGAATAATTCATTCCATCTTCAACTTTATTTTAACAAAGTCAAAGACTGCATCCTAAATAGCGATGCAGACCAAGCTCTTTTTTTTCTTCCACTTTTTCCATCTAAATTGGTGTTGTTATTCTTTAATATTATTATGCGTGTGACAAACATTATTCTCAATATTTATTGGTCATGGTCTGAACTTATGAAGCATCCAGTACTTTCCATGATGCTTGCACTTAGAGGTCACTTCAGTCTACTTTTTTTTTGGCTAATTCATCTTCCTAAGCCAAAATATGGAAAAAAAACAAAAACAAAAACAAAAAACCAAACACAAAACAAAACAAAACAACAACAACAAAACACCCAAAAAAACACAAACAAAAAAACCAACCAAACAAAAAACAAACAAACCAAAAAATTGCATGTAATATTAAGCTTTTAAACCCCCTATAATTTTTCTGAGTTATTTTCCCCTTGATGATACTTGTTAAGCTAATGACAAAAGAAGCTAGACGTGGTCATTGAATCCCTCAAATTTCACTTTGACTATGAAATACACCCCCATATCTGCAGTGAAACTGCCAAGCACATCAGACAGCAGCTGCCTTTGATCACACCAAGTCAGGTAGAAGAAACGCACTACAGAGCTCCAGGTACCACAGAAAGTGACACAGGCTTGGCTGGCAGTCAAAGGAAAAACAGTTGTGCAGAGGAAGTGACTAGTCTGACACAGAACTTGGCAGCATGGGAGAAAGGCAAGAGACTTAATGAAAAGCAGGAGATCTCCTGAGATCAGCCCATGGGTGAATGCCACAGTGGGACAGCAACACAAAGATAGAAGGCTGGTGGCACCACACAGAGGTCTCAGAGACTCAGTGCCCAGTGCAACCCCTGGGTTGTGCTTTGACAACATTCTATATTTTCTGTTGGTTTTCTTTTACTGGTTGCTTTCACCAGAGAACTCATGGGTTGGCTAGGACAGCCTTTTTTCCCCCTGCTTAAATATTTCAAAGCCACTCAGCTGCAGCTGGAGGTGAAAGATGAGCTCTTCAGATAGCCTTTTGCAAAATATTTTTATTGTTGAAGGGATGTGGAGATGATTTCCAGTGCCTCAAAAATTTTGTTCTAATTTAGTAGATCTTTTAAAAAAGCTATTCACTCAATGATTCTTCAGTTGCTTCACTTTTCCTTGCATTTTCTCTGCACATAGTCTCACATTTATTGACTTAAAATCAGACCAAAAAGATTATTTGTGGAACTTTCCGAGTGTTGCAAATGAGAAAGCTTGTCAATACTCTTCAGAATCTAGAAAAAAAAGCACTTTTGGAGCTGACATTCTAAAAAATCAAAGCAACTTTTCTCCTATGTTCTTAAAGATTTAAACAACTTCTGAAAAGAAAAATAGGAAAAGTGCTCCAGATCCTGAGCAAGTACAAATTTTTATTTAATTACATTCTTAGTGAATTTCTCATGTATTATGAATGATCACCAAGCAGAGCTGTCTGATTTTTGTAATATTTATTAGCAATGTATAATACTGGCATAGTATCCTGTGCAAATTATAAGTTTATTAGTTTTCAGCCATGTCATCTAGTACTTTGGTCCTGTCTAAGTTGATATGCTTAGCAAGGAGAAAGTAAATCATTCCATAGGTGGAAACCTGTATCAATACCACATGCTTCTCAGCAAGGCAGGAGGAGAACAACATATAGTTCATGTAGGTTTTTCTTGTTCTTAGGCCAGCCCAGCCAGAGCTGGTTCAGGTACACTGAGCACTGTTAGACTCTTCTGCATAAGCACGTAGAAAAAAATACCTCCATATTGCAGAAAATGGTGCTGGGCATTTGGTAGGTCCAGGTTGTGTCTGTACCAAGTCCAGATGGCAGCAGGAACTGTGATGCTAGAAATGCTCTGGTTTTGTTGCTCCATGAAGCTGAGGGTCTCTTCACCTTTGTGCACCAAAGATAGCCTTGTCTTTAAGCCTCTGAATATTAATCTAAATGGCTTTGCCCAATCTCGGTTCGTGACTGATTTGCTCCTTGCAGTTCCCCCTAGCCAAGCCCCCAGCTTCTTAAAATTACTGTGCATTACTGCATAACACTAAATAGATACAGGTGTTCAGTTCACTCTCAAAAGGTCATGTTTTATCAGTAGAAGAGGCATTTCTGTTGCAACTTGAGTTAGACAACCCCTGTATGCACATCTAGGGACGCATATGTCTATGATGAAGTGCTGTGAGCAAGATATAACCTTAATGTTGGGCAAAGGTTCAAAAAACTAGTCCCTCTCCATTACATCAAAGAAATACTGTCCTTTATTATAGCATAATAAAAGTGTGTCCTTCATTACACAAAAAATTATGGTATACAACTTCTCTTTTCTCCATATATGCCTTTTTGGCTTTTTGGAGTTTTGCCTTCTTTAAAGAGACTGAACTGCTAGTGATTAATGACTCAAACATTTAACCATCCAGGTGTTGTAAGAGACTGGACTATTGATGTTGATGGCTCAATCAGCAGGGTGCTTTACTAAGAGTATGCAGAGTGGCCTCTCAGGCCAAGTCCTGAAAGCTTGCACATCCAACACTTCAGGTTACAAGTTGGGTGCTAAAAAAGAAAAGGGAAGAGTTTCTCTTTCCTTATACAATGACTTGGCTGTGATAACTCCCCAGAACATTCACACCTAGACTGAGGAAATTCATCTCATGCCGATGAGCCATAATGGGTCATAATGGACTCAACTGCGCTTACATAAGAGATCAGTTGTAATATATTAGAAGGTGTCAGAGACTCTCAATGTATCCCTTGACTCACAGTATTATATCATCCAGTGTAAATTCCTTCTCCCAAAGGAGGTACCAGAGGAGTTCCCACCTGAGCCTGAGCACATATTACTCTGAGTCTTAGGGCTTCCCTCACCACCCAGGGCTTCCACCACCACCTCAATGAATCTGGATGATGACCAGCACTTTGACCAATGAAGGTCCTTCCAGTCACCTGAGGGGTCCACAGCTCTGCTCTGACTGCCTGTACTAGCATCACAGCGTCACTCCAGCTCCATGTAAGCATCATCCACTGTCAAATCCTGTCTATCTGCCACTTCCTTCCAAGTCTATTTCCTTTTCTGGGGTGACAGAGGGTTCCCGAGAGTTTGACAGTGTTTGAAGCTGAAGTGAGCTGGACTGGGAAAGAGTGGCAGAAACACACCATTGTGACTGTCTGGATGGCCCATGTATCTTGGGCATCCACTATCTCAAGAATGAATACTTCAAAGACCAAAAAGGACATTGGTGAGCCTTTGGAATTGCCTCTGTAGAAACAGAAAGGCTTAGGCAATTGAACACTTTGCCTGGTCTGTCAGAAAACCCTTTTGTTTTAGGACTTTCAAAGGTGGAATAATGAGTACCGATTGGCACCATGACAGTGCATCTACCAGCAGTACCGAACAAATCAACACTTCCTTATTCCTATCCACAAGATGATTCATGAACTGGACAACCAAGGAGTGATCAGCAAGACTCACTCACCCTTCAACAACTCCATTTGGCCCATGTGCAAGCGCAGTGGAAAATGAAGACTGACATTGGACTATCATGGCTTGAGTGAAGTTACCCCACTGCTGAGTGCAGCTGTGCCAGACATGCTGAAGCTTCAGAATGAACTGGAGTCCACGGCAGCAAAGTGATGCCACTAACGACATTGCTAATGCACTTTTCTCCATTCCTTTAGCAGCAAAGTGCAGGCCACACTTTGCTTTTACCTGGAGATGTGTGCAGCACGGCTGTAACCAACTGTCCCAGGGGTGGAAACATAGTCCCACCATCTGTCACAGACTTATCTGGGCTGCACTAGAGAAGCGTGAGACTCCAAAACACCTGCAGTACATCGATGACATAATTGTATGGGGGAACAAGGCAGAAGAAGTCTTTGAGAAAGGAGAGAAGATCATCCAGATTCTTCTGAAAGCTGGTTTTGTCATTAGAGTAAGGATAAAGGACCAGACCAGGAAATCCAGCTCCTGGGAGTGAAGTGGCACGATGAACACCATCAGATCCCAACAGAAGTGAATAATAAAATAAAAGCAATGTCCCCACTGACCAGCAAGAAGGAAACACAAGCTTTTCTAGGCTCTAGGTTTCTGGAAGATGCAAATCCAGAATGTGCACCTACAGCCAGATTGTAAGTCTTTACTTCATAACACATATGAAGAATGATTTCCAGTAGAGCCCTGAACAGCAACAAGCCTTTGAACAGATCAAACAGGTGACTGCTCATGCTGTAGCCCTTGGCCAGTCAGAATAAGACAGGAGGTGAAGAACGTGCTCTACACCACAGCTGGAAAAAATGGTCCTTCATGGAGCCTCCAGCAGAAAGTGCCTGTGAAGTCTTGAGGCCAATTACTTGGCTTCTGAAGCCAAGGCTACAGAGTATCTGTGGCCAACTACACTCTGGCAGAGAAAGAGATCTTAGCAGCCCATGAAGGACTTCAAGCTGCCTCAGAAGAGATTGACAGCAAAGCACAGCTCCTGGAATAACAACTACCAGTGCTGGAGTGGATATTCAAAGAAGAGTTCCCTCCACGCATCATGCCACCAATGCTACATGAAGCAACTGGATCACCCTGATTACACAGTACACTTGGATAGCAAACCCCAATCACACTGAAATTTTAGAAATAGTCACAAACTGGTCTGAAGGTGAGAACTTTGGTCTAGCAGATGAAGAGGAAGAAGAGCAGATGACACAGGCTGAGGAAGCTCCACCATAAAACCAACTTCAAGATGTACTGCTCCTGTCATGCTGTAGGGACAAACTGAAAATGGAATGCAGCTGTATCCTGATGAGTTGCAGAAGCCACTGAAAGACAAAGTGTATCAAGTCAAGTTGCAGAAATCAGAGCTGTCCACCTGACCTTGGACATTCTTGAATGAAAGAAATGGGAAAGGCTTTATTTCTACACTGCTTCATGAATGGTTGCCATTGTTTTTGGGGATGGTTAGACAGATGGAAGAAGGCTATTCAGCACCTGAAAGGGAAAGCCACCTGGGCTTCTGAAATGTGGCAAGACATCCTGGCCCAGGTAAAAAAGCTGATCATAAGAGTCTACCATATAGACATACGTGTGCTCAAAAACCGAGCAAATGAAGAACATGGCAACAACCAAAAGGCAGAACAAGCCACCTAAGTCAAAGTGTCACAGGTAGATCTGTGCAGCACAAGGGAGAGTTGTTGCTAGCTTGATGGGCCCATGATTCCTCATGTCATCAGGGAAGAGGTAACCGCCTACAGATGGGCATGACAAACAGTTAAGATTAAGAATCAGAGCTTGAAACTTCTGTAATTAGGTAGTTATTTGTAAAGTTATTTGTTTAGACTGTGAAGATACATATTGTCTTATGACAGAAAAGAGAAAGGTTTTAATAGTTTCTCTTTGAAAACTGCAACACATCATACAATTTAACTCCTCTCGTTATGGCTTTTATTTAAATGGACTGTACAATATTTTGTTGTGAGAGATCTGTGTATTGTTGCACATTAAATGAAATGATGTCTTTACAAATAATTCATTCTGGCTGCATCCTGCAAATCACTGTGCAGGGAGGAAAGAAAAAGAAAGCAGCCAAGTTGCATGGGAAATTATGGTAGAGCATAACCTTTTAAAACATCTTGTTGCAGAAATACAGTTATAGGACCATACTGACTGCAAAACTCACTGCCTTGTGAGTTGAAATGATACAGGATATGCTAAGGTGTTGCAAACAATGGGAAATTAAACTTTCCATTATTAGGTAAATGGTTTTATTGTTCTTTACTCTTTTGTGGAAAACAAATAGACTTTTTTTTTTGTCAGGGCAGGAAAGGAAGGCAACAGAAAATAGATGCATTTTCATTAATACATGAAACTGTTGTGTTTATTTCTCTTATTTTATGTGTCACAGTTTCACACTGCTGGTACTTTTACTGCTCAGAAGACAGACCAAAAATGATCATGCCTGACACCAAGCAAGAAAGCCTTGATACATTTCTTTGCTCTGTTTGGTACCTACAGTGAACAGCATTTTAGTTTTTGTCATCCATTTTCTACACAAGACTCCAAATTGCTGAAGTTTCTTACTCAGAAAGTCATATAGGGATGGACTTTAATCAACAAGATTTAAAGTGGACTTTAAAATAAATCTTTAATAGCATAGTTCTAGAGAGCAGTGTAAAGGGAATTAAGTATATACTTAAATGTATTTCTGAGCTAAAAATGCAATTCACATGAAAAATCTCTGAGGAAACTGGTAAGCTCTCAGCTGCAGTTATGTCCTCTGTAAAACAGGAGTAATTGTATTGATAGGGCAAGCCTTCTGGGAAATCCAGGATGTAATGTTAAAAACAGCTTTGCATACATCAGCCTCCCCAGGGACAGGATTCCTTTTGCTGTCAGTGTGAAAGACTGAAAGATGTGCTCCTGAGGTGCCGACAACATTGGGGATTGCACCTGAAGATATGAACACATAAGACGTAGGAGTGTGACAAAAAACAAGGGAGCCTGCTTCAAGAAGTATCAGAAAGAAGGGGTATGAAACTTTGCCAGCAGTGGTCCCAGGGCTACCCTCCCTGACATTTTTAGCCACAACTGCTTTCCAAGCTTTATTATCAGAAACTGCTTCCACAGAAAGGCGGAAGGGCTACCAACTTTGTCTTTTGCATGCTCCTTCCAGTACCTTCCTGATGAGACTTGGATTATTCACTGGACATGCTGGCTGAGGAAGTGGGAAAGTAAAAGAGGTGTAATCACAAATCCCCTGCCAAGTGGGTACTTGGTGCTGTTGGCTGGACTTCACGAACGAAGATCTTGGGATAAGCCTGCGCAATGGATTTTTTAGGTGAGGCACAGGGTGCGCAGAACTGGCCCCACTCCCTTTACTCCTGAGGTTCATTTTGCCACAGCCGAGCACGCTCGGATGGCGACAGCGAGTTCCTCGAGATTCGAACCGGAGTCCTCAGAGGAGGAGCCGGCTCCACAGGCGGGGGCTTACACCGCTCAGCCAACACCCACCACGAGTACTTGATGCATTATTTCCCCAAAAGAGCCTGTTGGATCCATTTCCTCTGCTGCAGTTGAGCAGGAAATCTCTCCAGGAGGTATTCAATCTCCTGGTTCCTGGAAGCCATGTGAACCAGCAGGAGCAGGCAAGGACAAAGCAGAGGACAGAAAGAGCTGTTACATCAGTTGCTGTCAAAGTAGGGTGTTGTTTTCCTGGCAGCCAAAAAATCTGTGAAGAAGTCCACAGATTTAAAGTTTTGCTGATGTATCTTCTCAGTAACTTCTAAATTTAATTTTAAAGTTAAATCTTGGGTCCACGTTCTGTAATTATTATTATGGAGTCAGTGAGTATTCCAGATACCATATTTTTCACAAAGAGGGTATATCTAGGTCCAGGTACAATATGTGGGGGATGCAAACACGAAGCCTGTGAAATAAGCTAATAATGATTCTTCCATACATACATACAGAGACAGGAGGAAAAATTACACCTTTTGCAGATGATTTCTACATCATTTCCCATTCCACTGTGGCCATGCTGATCCCAGCACTTATTCTTCAGTATCATAAACAAGTCATAATATATTAGTGAAAACAGTTGCAGAGTTCATATATCTGACTGAATCCTGAGAAATAGATTATATAGCGTAGGTTATATAACACTGATCTCCCAAGAGGTCTTAAATAACAATCTAAAATGTATGGGATAATGATCACTGGATCTGTTACTGCCATTTCAACTTGATATTTTGCAATTTATAGTTTCTTGATAAATTGGAATCCATTCAACTGGTCGTATTATGTGAGATTATGGAACTGTCTGTGTTACACTGAAGAATTAAAGTGAGATGTGAATGATTTGAAGGAGTCTAATGACTTTGCTTAGCAAATTAATGTAGAGCTGAAAAACTCTCTACCCCATTAGATAAAATAAGACTCTACAAAACATCAACATGCAGACAATGCATTAGTTTGGTGTGCCTCCCCAATCCAAGATGACATTCCAGCCCCTAGTTTCAGGATTTCCCACTTGACTGTTTGAAACTATTGCTTTAGGCTACAACTTGGATTTGTAAAACAAGGTTTCAGGCTGGTTTTATTTTCCAGACACATTTTTAACATGGCAGAAGGGGGTGGGAGTTGAAAATCAAGTTGTCATTCAATTTGTAATGCATGGGGAATATAAAATGGAATATTTGCAGTTTGAGATGTACTTTCCCCCTCCTATTTAGTTTCTGAATGTTGTTAATGATCTGATTTTTCTGTTTGAGAATTCCACTGGTACAAGTGGACAGACCATGAAACATTTGCAAAATTTTTTGTAAGGTTATCCTCTCAACCAAATGTTTTTGAGACTCGTAAGATTTAATGGGGATTGGTGCTTTCAGAGAAGTTTGTTAAAAACACAAAGGTTGAATGAGTCATTTTTTCTTGAAAATCATTCTACCTCATGTGAGTGACAATTTTTGTTCAGATTGAAGTACTTATGGCTTTCATGTGTTTAATAAGAATGCTTTTGCAGAATGTAACCGGTGATCTGCCACCATCAGGAAGTTGCAGTGTTTGATTCATTCCTTGATCCATGTTCTGTAAGGGATTCCAACACTCAACACTGCAGGACTGACTTTTAGATTTCTCTTTCCAACCATTTTGGGGACATTCTGCTGCTGGAGGAACTCACTGCCACTATCATTCCATTTTGTCTTCCTTTGCTCAGCCACTGCACTGAAAATCCATTTGACTGCTTTCCCACAGAAGTCACATGGACAAAAGCCACCCAGAGGCTGGAAAGTTGCTTACCATCATTTGCAGCAGAGAAGTATTTTGCATAGATTTTTCTACTTGGTTATTTTAATTCAGATCATTTCAGCAACTTGTTTTGCAACTTGACTGGACAAAGAGAGTTACCAGGACAGACCTGTAGCAGGGCTGAGAAGGCTGTCTACCCTCATGAATACAGAGGTATACAGACCACGGTACTTGACTAGTGCTAAGATGAAGCATCTTCAGTTTCCCAAGCTGAACATGTCAGATCCTTTTGTTGTAAAGGTCTGGTCTGTTCCCATGACCCAACTTGGTAATTGTAAGTGTAGTCAACATCAAGTTTTGTCTGCTGTTATTGAGAGAAGGAATGAAAAGGTTGAAAAATTACAGTCTTTTCAGAGGATATGCTGTGCCACTCAGTCAAATTCATCAACAGGTCTTGCCATGATGCCACTGCAGAATTGAAATACTGCTAGAGACAGTAAGCTACCCAAGAAGCTATAATGGGTTAAAAGTGAAGTCTTTGGTGAATATTTTGCTCTTTTAGATATGTAGTTGCTAGAAAACTATTTTGAGTGTTTCTGCAATGATTCCCCTGCCTTTCTGCAGTCTCTTTATGTGACAGTGCATTCTTGGTGAGCACCACTCAGAGACAGGATACAGGACCTGGGACAGATGTAAAAGATGCACCACTGGCAGGACTCTTAAATGAAGTAGAAGTTGGGTCAAGGCCATTTCTCTTCTTCCTTTTTCATCTTCTCCCCAGCATGAAGGAGGTCACTCCCCCTTCATCTTCTCCATACAATTCCTACATCTGTGGGCTTTAGTCTTATCACCCCTCAGTTGGCTTTCTTTCGGGCTAAGGAATTCTCATCTATTCTTCTCTTCTTGAAAGAAAGCCACAGCCACAGCCTGGCTCTCTGTTTTCTTCTTCCTCCTTGTGTTAGCCAGTTCTCTCACACCACTTCTGAGGTGAATAAAATCACATGAGTCATAAAAATGTGCGTGACATAAGGTCTTTTCTATTTTGCCCTGATAACTTTTCCAATAACTCTGAATATCTGATTTGCCTTTTTTGCCCATCACCGTGCTGAAGTGTCAACAAAGACAGTATTTCTTTGAGTAACAATTGCTAAGTTAGAGCTCATCCCCTGTATAATTGAGAGTATTTTCCACACACATACTCTGCTTCATATTTATTACCATAGTATATCATTTGCCATTTTATCACTCAGCCACATAATAGCAGTAGATCCTTCTGAAATTATTTGCAATCAACTGTACTCTGCAAATATATCTGCCTCATTGCCATTTGTAGCTCAGAGTACAGATGCACCTGGAGCCTCACAGTAACATTCCTGTGCTGTGAAGACTGGGCATTTGTGATGACCTTGCAGTATTTTTTCTTCTAGTACATTTGATCTCTATTTGCATTTCAGTCTCAGACACTCACTTGTATAAATTTAAAGTAATTACATTTTGCAATGATTGTAGCTCCCTGGGTCCAGTTTGGAAGTCTGAGTCTGGGACACTTGTTTCTAAACACTTTTTAAAAATTGCTGTCTAGGATTTCTGGTATTTGTTTGAAGTTCTGATACTTGTTTGTGATTTCTTATTGACTTCTGAAAATCTGCCTTTTTATAGAGAAACAATAGAAATTATTTTTTGCATCTCTGTGCTGTAATGCATAGGTACAGTTTGTACTTGGTTTCTGATATGATGATAATATTGTAAGTATTTCATAACCTGCAGAATTCAGAGAGCCTCTTTTTTGTAGGTTTTCCTACATCTAAAAAGATTGCGTTTATTAGTCATTCAGTGGCATCAACAGCAAGACTTTCCTCTGCATAACTGCTTAGCATTTTTTTTCCCCGTCTTTGTCCAATTTGGTCGAAACTGGGTTCAAAAGTTTCATGTGCAAGACAGACACACAGACATGTGCATGCAGAGTGACAGCATGAGTCCTTTTGTTGGCTGGCCCAAAGCAAACTACAGAGATGTACTGTGAATTCTTCCGGGGTCTTGTATATGCACTCCAATGCCATGAATCTGGCTCTTTGTCAGAAATTTGGCACCCCTGGGTATGCATAATGCATTCTTAAGAAAAGACAAAACCCACATTGCTATTTATACAGGTGTATAATAACAGTGATAGATTAATTGTTTTGTGAGCTTCCAAAAGTATTACTGTACTGTCAACTAATATTGAATGGAATAATGTGAGTTTAAGCAAAAGCAGTTTCCATGGTTACAGTGGAGGTATTCTAAATATAGGAGATGATGTAATCAGATACAGGGACTAGATATAAGATTGTTGTGTATTTCAGTAAGAAGTTTCTTCTCTGGAGATACCTGTG
The DNA here is from genome assembly GCA_013399695.1 of Formicarius rufipectus. Classification (NCBI taxonomy): domain Eukaryota; kingdom Metazoa; phylum Chordata; class Aves; order Passeriformes; family Formicariidae; genus Formicarius; species Formicarius rufipectus. The sequence goes on along the minus strand of VXAU01000987.1, from coordinate 202,649 downwards.
AGAAAGTGTCTATATTACTTGAGGATACTATTTTTCAAATTATTGTACTTGCCCCATGATTTTCTGCTCCTCAGAGCCTTTCCATTTTTCCATTTATAGGTTGGTAGCTTCTTTATAGTTATTATAAATCATATACATCAGATCACTTTAATGGTTTTACAGAATTCTTAACAACAAATGTAACATTCCAGAAGACAGTTTCCACATCTGGCCAGAGAAAATGTGTAGTTTTACCATGCCTTCTATCCCGTATATTAAAACACTGTTATCAGCATTTGTCATATCTATCTATGCATCTTATCTCTGTATATGTCCATCTATCTTTGCTACTGTTACTGTCATGTCTTCAGTGCCCTCTGATCTGATTTTATCTGGAGAGAAAAGAATGCCTTAATGATCCAAACACATCTCATTTTCCAAGATATGTAATAAAAAAATGCCCCTTCCTCACCCCCATCAGAACAATTATTTCCCAATGGAACAAATTTCACTCTGTGAAATTCGGATTACCTACTTAGCACGCAATACTCAAAAACAAATAAAGAGGTAGTATGAAGATTTGTTTTCACCAAGGGGGAAAAGAGAGAAGGAGAAAATATTCAGGGAATTTATTCACAATTGGTTGTCCAGCTTTCCTTTGCATCACCTTTCTGGCCTTAACTGGGTCCTGTTGAAATTCTGATTTTTCTCTGAGTTCCTAGTAAGCACTAGTCACTTGCTACAGACAGTGGAGCTTTCTTTCACAGTAATATATCTGACTTCAGTCATTCCTGTTTTAATAAAAAATTCCTTCCTGTTCCCACTATTTCTTTTACTCTTCTACTTAATTTCAACTTTAATTCATTTTATTACATTTAGTGCATTTCACGAGTGCTGGAAAAAAAAAAAAGTAAATTATAAGTTAGACAAATTGGAAAAAATGGCCTTCTCAGAAAAAAATGCTATACTCCAAGTCAGAGTTTCTTTGTTTATTAATAGCGACTGGTCAACGATTACTTGTCTGGTCTGAGCAGTGTTGTGAACATGCCACATTTCCAGTATCAGCAGAAACAGTATTCTTGTTTTCGAAAGGCAAAGAATACCAACATATGTAAGATGCTGCATTAACAGCCAGAGGCTAAAAATCATGCATCCTACTGCATTTTCACTCCTTCCAATAAACCTGTTATTAATCTTAGTTCCTAAACAATTTTTTTTCTGGTGCAGATAGCCTGAAGATGAAGATGTGACAGTGATGAAAGACTGCAATAAAGGGCAGCTGAAACTTTTTGGGGATAGGTTTCTACTTTCACAAAGCAAAAGACAGTAGCAACATCCAATGAACAGAAGTTAATTTTATTGTCCAAATATGAAAGCTCACAGAATTATAGAAATTATGAACAAAAAAGATATATTGGGTCATCTTTTTCCATACTGGAGGCTGTGGCAGCTTTGTCCCTAGGTTTTAAGGTACTTTCTAAGTCTAGGTTTAAGATCTCAGGAAACAGGCTTAATGGCTTACTGAAAAACTATTCTCCTATATATTGTCAAAGCTTGGGGTTATATTTAGCCATGAATGAATCTTTTCTGAAAAGACGATCATACTACTGCTCTTGCTTTTACCTGTGACACTGTTTTAATAGAAGCTCCTTTCTATCCTTGGTGTTCAGGGATTTCTGGTACTTCTGGGGTGGTTTATGCATCCTCCCACTCATACTTGTTGCTTGGGCAATCTAGTTATATTTAGATTTCTCACCTTTCCATATTAGTTGGACTCTGATTGACCCTGAGGTTAGCTCAGTTGGTTAGAAACTAGTGCTAATAACACCAAGGTTGTGGGTTTGATCCCCTTATGGGCTTAAGAGTTGGACTTCATGTCCTTGTGGGTCCCTTCCAACTTAGAATATTCTGTGGCTGTCAAATCACCTTTCAGATACCTTATTGATGCAGTTGAGTAAGACTTTAACCAGAAAATAAAATTGTTTCTGCAGCACAGTTAGCCATGCTGAGTGCTGCAGCTGGTGCTATACTTCTGACTGCAAGCTGACAGTAGTATATTTCAATGGAATGAAATGTAAAAAGTATGAATATGGTAAACGTCAATTAAACACACTTGCAGGGTGAAATCCTAATCCCGATGATAAAGACAAACTGCAACAATCCCTTTTTCTTTTGCTTTTTCTTTTGAAGATCTCATGGTCATGCCTCTCCATAGGTGTCAAAATTCATGATTTGACATTTGGCACTCTGGAGAGAGGGAAGGATGAGCATGATGAACTGGAAAAGGAAGTCTTCTCCAAAGGAACAGTATTCCTTCACAGCCATGGATCTGCCCTAGAAAACTTCCAGTGCAAGCCACCAAGCCTCCAGTCCTACCCCTCCCCTGTGAGGTCTTTCCACTCCTGTAGTTGTGCCAGTTCAGCAGTTTATGTGGTTGAACTCCAAAGGGACGGACAGAATATATGCAATTTTTATGTTTTGTAGTGGGATTTCTTTTTTCAATTGTGCCTACCAGGAAAAATTAACAACTGCAGTGTAGGTTAAATCTCTTAGTTCTCTTACAGTGTATGTACTTGATTAAAAACCAGTGGGAGTCATTTAGTGACTTGTAACCTAACAGTGATTTCTCTAAAACTCACCCATGGCTCCCACATGTGGAGTTTTGCCACTCATTTCAGCAGGGTAATCACACACCCTCCTGTGTGGCAGTTGGGTGAATTCTGCTGTTGTTATGGAGTCTCTGCAGAGAAGGCAATCAAAGTCTTTGTGCAAATCTATTCTAGAAGGTGGCCCAGGAATCCTCTAAATGGACTGGCCATATGAGAATTAGACAGGGATGAAATTGGGTACCTGGCCCTTTCTGACCAGACAACACATTTGTACAATAGTCAGCAAAGAGTTTGGGAACATATAATCAGCCTTAGAAAAGAACTGACAAAGAGAATCCTCCTTCCTATCCTGTCTTTCAATATTTCAGGGGCTCCGGACAAGGTGAGAAAAACACGATTGAGGCAGCAAGTTTATTACCTTTCCTCATCATCATTAAGCAATCCAGGAGTGGCTTTACAGTATAGGTCAGCCATCCTCCTTCATTAGTTTTAGCCAATTTGAGAGCTGCTGCATCCATTCTTCAGGCATCACGCGAACCTGTTGTCAGTATCCCATTTTTCTCTTCACACATGAGATATCAGACTGGAGAGAGGTGGTTTTTTTCCTGCTTTGAAAGCAGAGCAAAGGAGTTTGGCACAGCACAGGAGTACATCTGTGACAAGACAGAGGAAAAAGTAAGGAAGGGAAATGTATGTTGTCCTCAAAATAAATGAATCAATTAAAAATGAACAGAGGTTTGCAGCTGAAATAAGGGCCATGCAAGGCCATTTCACTTAGAGACAAGGAGAATGGAGCCCCAGCTGTATACTCCTCCTGTGCCCCGCAACTGATAAGCATCTCACCAAGAAATTAGTATATTTCTTTACTTAATGTGTTCCTCTGGTCCCTAGCTTCAGAGGGGAAAAAAACCTCAGCAAAATGTCAACACAGACCTTAACTACTCACAAGCCAACAGTGAAGTTGTCAAACAAAAACTAGTTTTTCCAGCTACCACATATAAAATGAATGTTGGGAGGATTCAAGGGACCATAATGACCCTCTCTGCTATGAGGATGAGTGCACCAAAACTCCCCAAACTGTTCTGTTTCCTCTAAAATTTCAGAGCAGGCAGGTTGCTCCAATTCCATAGGACTTAGTCATCTCCCTGGCACAAAAAATCCTCCTTGTATGAAGGGAATGAACTAGTCTGCTACCCATGGTGAAGAGCTGTGAGAAATATCCCTTGCTTTCCAGTCCCTGCAGATCAGACATCGAAGGTAGTGGTATGAGGGGATGTGGTGGGGGTTACAGTGATGAAGACAAGCATGCTGAGAGGCTTTAGCTTGCCTCTGATCTTATGTAACGTGTCTATTTGCAGTCCCTTCTTAACCCCACCCATGGTATCCCTGAACGCATGTAAATTTCAAATTCTGGAATCTTATAACCATGTCCTACAAGTCTCTGCCAAACATTTCCTACAGCTACTGTATGTAAATCCAATCCATGTCTCTCATAAAAGTAGCCTGTAGTTGCAGCCTCACCCAGCTTTTCTTACTTTCCAATCTGTTCTGAAACTCAAGAGCATTAGCCCATGCCTTTTGCTGGGGAGCATTTCTGTGATGACAGCAAGCCTGTGTTATTTCAGAAGTCCCAGGCTGGTGTGGCTATGTTTTCAGGACAATTAATAAAATACCAAGTACATTGTTGATGCCCAAGATGGGGCCAGATATATAGAAGTAGAGGGGAGATCATTAGAGGCATGGGTGTCTTTCAACCTCCTTGTTTTCGGTGATGTATAGGGTGTGAGATCAAAGGAGGTGTAATGTTTTTCCTTGTTTGGGTGTCCACCTGCATCTGGCAGGCAAATGGAGGAAATGAGAACTATCTTTCACGTATTGCTGGAAGCCGAGCCCACCAAACCACTGGTTTTCTGACAGCTAGGGTGAGTGTAGTATGGACAGCAGATACTCCAGTTTCCTTCTGAACCAGGAATGTGGAGAAAAGGGTTGCCAGAAAGCTGGAAAGGATATTCTTCTAAAAGAAAATAATTGAAAGGTCATGAAATGGAAAAAAGTCTTCTCCAGAGGAAAAGAACTAAGTGGAAAATTCCAAGCAGTTCTCTGGTTTTTACCCATCAACTTTCTTCTCCTCTTTCATCTGTGGGTTGTTTTCATTTTCTCTATGCACTTTGCTGTTTCAGACTCCTTAAAGCCTATTTCTCTGTTCTACTGTGCAAAGCATCAGGGATGCATGGCAAGTTGATTATCTTCATGAAGCGGCTACCATAACATTGAGATTCAGGCATTTTCTTTATCATTAGCCTAACAAAGCATGTAGAGTTGTAGCTAACTGGAAAGATACAGCACATTATTATTGTTATTATTTCTATTTTTGAAAAGCAGAACACCATGGTGTGGGGAGGGGATGGACTGCATGAGTGCATAGACAGGCAGTCATTTAATCTGAAATGGAGAGCAAAATGTAATTGGTAGGCTTAGACTCATTAGTATGCTGCAGCCTGGGTCTATGATTCATATTAGAAAAAAATATTAAAGGGCCACTGTTCGGGGAATTGAAGGTGGCACAAATAATTAAGTGGAGTTTTTCAGCAATGTCTTGCAGAGGGGTTGCACCTTTTTGAGTTTTAGGATTGAATGCAGTATTTAAGAAGAATGTACTGCATCAACTGTACTTGCAACATAGCACATCATCATTGGAAATATAAACCTTTCAAAATCAAAGCACATTCTTAGTCTTTACTCTGCATCCTTGGGCTGCAAAAGTTGTTTGGACTTTTGTTGTTATGCAGCTTATGTCTATCAAAGTAAAATAGAAAAAAAAAGCAAAAAAAAGCCAAAGGGAAAATGCCATTCATGTTCTTATAATCAGACAGAAATTAAAAAAAAAAAAAATCAAGAAATGTATGTTACTTTTGCACATTTCTAATTAGAAAATAGAGTGAACAATAATATTTTCATTAAAACTGAGTGCAAAGAAAACTTCAGGGCTTCATACAAAATTAAAGTATTTTCTTTGTAAAAATATTGAGCATTTAAAATAATTGAATGCTTTATCTATTATTTATAGTCAGTAGCTCCATATTTAATCGTGACTGAGTTAAGTCAAATTTGTTGCCAAACTTAATAATAAGCCCTTAACATGAGACATTTTTTCTGTGTGGTAGAAATAATCATAAATTTCCTGCTCTTGTAAGAAAATCAACCCTATCCAAAGCTATGTGTATGACAATAGTGATGCTTTTTATTCAAGCACTTCATTGAACTGGTGTTATAAGATGGATTTGTTTTAATACACCAAGGTCTGACTTAAAGAATGCAAATGAAAAAAAAAGTCTGTATTAAGACCCCAGAGATACCCATGACAAAGGTCACATTTCAGAACTCTAAAAGGATAGTATTGTTTCCTCCCTCTTAATTATTTACATATTTTAATGATAAGCTTTATTTGGAGGTAATTGCTTCCGATTTTCAAAAATTACCACATATGGCATTGCTAAAATAAGTTTTAGAGTACCTCACACAAACCAAGACTAAAGAATCACCCTAATTTCTTTCTACTGCAGCGATACCAGTAAAGATATTTTAATGTATTACATTTAATCACAATATTGTATTTCATTCACTTAGAAATTCATTAATCATAATTCACACCACAAGGAAGCATATTAAAATATAGTGATAGTGGGCAAGCAGGTCTGTGTTCACAGCAGTGTTATTTAAACAACTTGTATACCCTTGTAGTTAAGCAATTAACCTGCAGTAATAATCTTTGTTATTACAATTATCCATATCTCATCTGGAAGATGGCCTAAGATGACAGTATAAATATCACTGAACTAAAATATTTGCCTCCTATTGTACATTATTTCTCTCCTATAAGCTGAACAGGTAACTTTTGGGGACACCTTAAATTTTCGTATTTAGTCAGAGTTTTGGTCCTACTCATTTCACACTCTAACGCTGAGCCTAAAACTGAAGTGCTTACAGCCCATGGGTCAGAGATTCAGATACCTTAGAAAGAAGCTTCCTTTGGTTTCTATTCATACTTTTCCTTTTTTAAGGTGTTTTTCATTTAGTACAGATAAGGCTTCTCTCTGCTTATTTTGCTAGGATGAAAATGACAATTGTGAAAATTGTGAATAGTATTCTCATGTTATTAGGAACATTATGAATTATTTATATATAGCATGCACAGAGTGATAGACACTTTATATGCATGTTATCAGACTACTTCCCATTTCTAAAGTCAGAGTCGTTAGTGAGGAGCTATTACTGATAAGTAAGAGGTTACTGGGATGGGGTACAAACATAAAAACTCACAGTTGAAATATTTGTTGTTGATTCTTTTCCCTTTCTGAAGATTCTCTCTCATTTCCCCATCTCAGCTAGTTTTACAGCCATACCTCCATACTTGGTGAAAGCAGCCAGCAGGTACCATAGCAGTGCACTGCTGGTCCCAGCTCTTTAGAGCATTTTTGAGGCACTGGGGTTGTTCTGGGTTGTCCTATCAGATTGTGTTTTTAATAGATGTTCGGAGATGCTAAGCTAGTTCAGATAGTCGTGTCAGAGGCAGGAGCTAAGACCATGTCTAGGGGATTCTTGACCTCCACCACTGATTTCCAGCAGTGGATCTCACAGCAGAGTCCAGAGGTACATCTTTATGTCCAGCTCACACAAGTTCTAGCATGGACACCCATGAGAACCATGTCAGTTTAACTAAGGCTAAAGTCCATCACAAGCAGTTCCTTAGAGACAAGGAGGTAAAGCAGTGTAATTGGCATGGAAAAGAGGTAGATTGATGCTCAGCTCTGGAGCTCTGAGGACCTGAGTTATGGTTTGTAACTAGAGACTGATTACTAACAGCTTACAGCTGTGGGAACAGAGGGGTTTAATAGAATAGAATTTTCACAATTCAGTACTTATCAAGTGATTCCTCCAGGCCAGGCCAGGACACCAGCCTGTAGATGGATGTCAGGATATGGGGTCAGACGAAACCCCAGGATGACCTAAGGGTTGTGGGTAAGGGTCAAGGCTCAGGATTCCTCTGAGTTCCTGTAGGGAGCTGGAGATTGGCCCTGTGGTGGTCTTGCTGGGATAGGGACTGATGCCTGAAATAGGGTCCTGAGATCTAGGCACAGTGGGGGAAACCCTAAGGGTTCAGGCAGGGACACTGGTGCTCGGGGTGCCCTCAGGATCCTGGCCATAGTCATTGGAAGCCCTCTGTGTGTACATTCAGATAAACGCAAGTGTGTATGTAAGCACCTAGCCTTTGGTTACAAACCAGGCTTCAAAAGTAAGACAGAGGACTTAGAAGTAATGATATGGTGGGGAAATCACCTTATGCTGCTATTTAGTTCCACCTCTCCTCCCTCCCTGGGAAGCACCTGACTGTGAGAGCAATATAATGTGCTCGTGCTTCAAGGAAGAGACACCTTGAGTGTATGTGTGCTGTTCAGATAGCTTACACATAAAAGCCTGTGATTCAAGGAGCTGACTGTCTAGCTGAGATAGGCAGTGCCAGACGAAGCAGCATTAAACTGAGAGATGAGATAGTATGCAGTAATGCAAAGGGAGACAAGCAAAATCTTCTTGGTAAGTGTACGCTGTAGGTGCAGATGTTGCAGCTTTAAGATTACACTTCCCAGGTTTCCCTCTGTATGGGCTGGTAGATGAGTCTGGCACTGCAGTGATAGCAGAGGTTGTCCAGGGAATGGAGCACTGCTGGTTGAGGGGACCTGAACCATAACCATGAGACTACTGTGCCCAGCAGAAGATAAGATATTCAAACCCCAAAAGCACTGTTAGCAGAAGGTCAGGCATCTCAAGTAGGAAGATGAATAAGAACTGATATTCAGTAAAACAGTACAACTACAAGGTTTCAGAGAAAGAGAAAAGGGCTATGGGGCAAAGAATTAAAAAAGTCCCAGAGAGTAAACTATAGATTTTGTGGCTGGTTGTCAAAATTAGTATCAGCTTTGTTAGGGAAAGAAAATATGTTTCAATGAGAAAAAGGAAATCTGCAACACATGTTGTCATGAGGATGCCCTAGTAGTTAAGTACATGGGATGGGAAACAAAGGAGGAAAAGAGTGGGAAATACATGAGGGATACAGTCTCCCTTGGAGCAAAGAGAGCCAACCTGACAGAGCCTGCAGCTAAAACCAGGGCAGAGCACACTAGGTCAGACAGGCTGGGAAAGATGGCTAAAGAACATCACTGCATTAAAAATGTAAAGGAAAAAAAAAAAAAAAAGACAGATATAACTGTGGTTTTGACAGTTGATGTAACAGCTTGCTTTTAATTATATTTTATCATTTGAAGTGAAATATATTCCCTTGAAATATTTCATCCACATAGCTCTTAGCCTTTCTCCCAATTATGTTGTACCCATCCTCCTAAAGATTAACAAGCTTTAATGAACCCTACTGTTGTTAATTCATCTCCCTTTTATTTTGACAGTGTGACTTTTGTTTACAATTAGTACAGCTAACATTATGCAGGGTCCTGTGGGTCTAAAGGAGATTTCTATTCAATGTGGTAAGACAACAAATTAGTCCTTTCCTTGGGAGTGTTTGTTAGTTTAGTTTAGTCTAGTTTAGTTTAGTTTTGTTTTGTTTTGTTTGGCTTGGCTTGGTTTGGTTTTTAATGAAGAAAAATCTCCCAGATATAGATCTTCTGGTGAGACTTAATCAACCTGATCATATGATGCCAAAAGATACCTTTAAAGACTATTTTCTTTTTGGAAGTACCTTAGTTTCATAGATACTGTAGATTTTAACTTGTTTCTCAAGAAAGTAAGACTGACATGATCATTCAGAATACATCTGTTTTACCTGTAGATTCTCTGTGAGTACCTTTTGAATTCATTACTTAGTTTTCAACCAGATTTGAAAGTGCAATGACAGTCTAAAATATATTAAATTTAACAAGTTTGATGAAAATAAACAGCTGTGTAGAGAAGTAAGATTGTAATTAGAGTGCCCACTGAGATAAAGCGCACAGTATGAACTTAATCCTTATTAGGCACCAAAGTCTGTATGAGAGAGAAGGAGAGAACCACAAATCCCAGCTGTAGTCTCAGAAATCTCAAGTCAAAACTCATATTCTGTAAGAGAGTTGATAATCTAAGAAAGAAAAGAGCTTTTTGTAGCATTACTCATAGAATTTATCCTTTTACTACTTTTAGTTTAGTTAATTATTTTATTCATTTGAGTCTGGAAATGCCTAAAGACTCTATTTGATCTGTCAACTTCCCCCTGTTTTGAAAGAGATGAGCAACCCATCTCCAGCCTGAGATCAAACCCAGAGGAACCTTTCCCTTTGAAGAGTCATCTACAGGCCAGCCTGACCAACCTTTGGAAGCTTTGGGCAGTGAGATCAGGCTCCCTGGGAAGGCCAGCCCAGATGTGCCCTCCTTCAGAACAGCTCCTCTTCCTCTTAGTGTGCAAACTTTGCTTGTGGTTTCTGTGCTCATCTATCAAGTGCTCAACTGATCACTGTTCAATTCCGCTTTGCATGAAGGGCCCTCTAACCTTTGGGCCCAGAGGCAATGACAGTGGTGCCTCTGGGACTGTGCCCTAGTGCACTGGACAAGGTCAGAGATGATGCAGTTGACTGAAGCTGTAATCTGTACTGGTTCAGAGGCTATCTTGGGGTGACAAACACCTCACTTTAGTGCTTGTTCTATGCTTCAGATTGAACTGTACTGGAAACCAAGCCCATCTTCTCGCAGCTGAACATTTTTCTTTAAACTACAGGATCTATAATATAATCAAATTTACTTTTTAAATATGTTTCATCAACCCTCTCTTCTTGATTCATGTACTTATCTTCCATTATTTTTATATAGTGACATACTTTCAACATAAGAGCATCATTTTCCATATAGCCTATTGCTTCCTGATTTTGTCTTTGTGTGAGGGGTAAGGAGGAGAATAAGTAATAAGATTTACTTTGGCAGTGGAATTGAGATCCTGATTATGCCTTGGGAAGGAAGAAAGTACAGACGTCAGTCTTCAAGAGACAGTTCTGGCGGCAACTTCTGCCTGAGGGGCAGGACTTGAGACTTATCGTTGTCATTATCTGCATGTGTCAATTAGCTTTAGGCATCTTCCTCCCCAGCATGAAGGCTATTTGTGAGCCCATTTAGCACATGAGAATGTTGTTTTGACACATGGTTTTGTGTCACACAAAGAGACATTGGAGACCAGGCGGGATGTTGTCAGTTGGAGAACTGGCACTGTGTGTTCACGCCATTAGGGTGCGGTTGTTGCACAGGGAACTCCATGGTCATCTGAGTCTCTGCTGTGATGCATTGGACCTGTATCTGTTGTTTACATACTGCAGTGTAGAAGCACTGTTGTTGCTGTTGTTGTTGGCTGGACTTCACGAACGAAGATCTTGGGATAAGCCTGCGCAATGGATTTTTTAGGTGAGGCACAGTGTGCGCGGAACTGGCCCCACTCCCTTTACTCCTGAGGTTCATCTTGCCACAGCCGAGCAGCTCGGACGGCGACAGCGAGTTCCTCGGGATTCGAACCGGCATCCTCAGAGGAGGAGCTGGCTCCACAGGCGGGGGCCTACGCCACTCGGCCAACGCCCGCCACCTCTCAAGTGTAAGATACAGACAGAAAAGCAATAATGTCAGGCTGTTGAGCAATCCTGGGAGCCCACGTGGGTCAGAGCACCAGGGGAAGACCTCGCCTTGTCCTCTCTGCCACCGAATGACACAAACGTGGCACTGCAGCCACGCCTGCAACACGAGCTGGGGCAGGCCCCAAAAGGTGGCAAAGAAGCACTGTAGCTCATGCTAGTTTGCCCTCTTTCTCAGGGTTTCTTCAAATTTTGGAGATAGCTGGGCAAAGTTCTACATTGCCTTGCCCTTTATGATAGGATATACAAGATCACCTACACCAGCAACCTGTTAGGTTGCGTAAGAGGTCTGGAATCTCAGAAGGAGAAGACAGTTAAAAGTTCAGCACTGCAGGATCTGGCTTTTGGTGCATTATATTTTGAACCAAGTTTTTAGTCTTCATCATTGACCATCTGTGTTTTCATGAATTAAATTGGATACTCTGAAACTCCATATTCTGTCAGTCTTGGTAGTTGTAAAATGAAATTAACCCTGGCATAATTCAACCTGAACACCTATAAATAAATTTTATTTTTGACTGTATTTCATTTTCAGCAATTATACTATCTGTGGCTGTTGTCTCCCTATTTGCATTTTTACTCCTGAGTGTAATCCAGTAGGTACCATGTTTTCACTTTATTATTGTTTCTGCTGGTGTTCTGCATTCCCATGCATGGAAAAGTCTTCCCTTTAGCACATATGGTAACTGCAGCTTTTTCCCTGCTACATAATGACTATTCAGGTCTGCATGGGTCATACAATCTTACAGCATCACCTCATAGGTCTTACATGTGTAGAGGCTCTGTGAACTGCTGAACTCCTTCAGTTACTGCAGGAACCCTAGCAATAAAATTTGACTAGTGTGGGGAGCTGGCACTTCAACAAAGAGCCCCAGGGTGAATAATGAACATAAGCAGCCCAAGTATGTGGCTTTTCAAACCTCTTTTGGGTAATGTGAGAGGCTGATAAATGTAATCTTTTCCTCTTTAATGTTCAACTATCCTTGGCATAAAAACCTTCTTCGGGCTATGGCATCATGGAGGTGTCTGACTCAGAACAGTAAGTAGCATGAAAAATGTGTTCACAACTTCTTTTTTTGTATGCATTCATGCAGAGGAGATACCTTTAGATTCCTCTGGTGGATGGTAAAATCTAAATATAAAATAGTTCTCCTCTTTCATAAAGTCAATTGTCAGACTCCTGAACTGAGATCAGACTCTACAGAAGATTATTTAGATGTAGGCACACAAAACTTTGTTGTAAGTTTTCTCCCAGGATAAAGAAGATGATCAGTGGTTTCAAACAGAGCATAGATGTTAACTGCTTAGTTATTTGCCAGGAGGTAGTAGTTACTAATATGTGACTGCACTGTACAAATTACTTCTGTAAAGTAAACTGGTATTTTTACAGGAATGTGAATGAGATGCTCAAACTGCATTGGAATAGAATTAGAGCAGCTGACTGCTTAAATCCCTTATGAAAAGCATGGTCATAGTCCATTACCACTGTACCAGAGCATGATGGAAACACTAAAGATTGGGATTTTTTTTTTATTTTTTTTTTTGAGAACCTGAATACTATTAAGTTTGAGCCATTTTCCATTCTGTGAGAGCAAAACAATTTAATTGTATCTTAGGCTCCATTTTCAGTGTGTTTGTCACCAGATTGTGTGAATAGGATTGTAATCCTTCTATTCAGCTGAACTGTAGCTCACTGCATGACCTTTTCAACAAATGTATTTTAATTAGCTCTATGCTCACCTTATTCCTTCTGCTGAAAGCAGGAAAAATGGATTATTGACAATATGAAGCATTATATATTTAACCTTTTAGGCTGAGAATTTGGACTGGAGTGAAACCAATCTGTAAGGACAGCTGCTGATATTGTACAGGTCAAACGGTGGTTAATTCACAGCTTAATTGTGTACCCTTAGGTGTATACAGTGCACATCCCTGGAGCCACAAAACTTCTGTGGTGATTAAATAGTCTTTGGAATTTTCTGTTCTGCTCTGGTTCTTCTTTTTCCCCTTTTCTATGGCAGCCTTGAGCTCTGCATCTAAAGGGCACAACAAGGTCCCCTGGTATGTGATTTGTGCAGAGCTGAGGCACTACTGAAAAGGTTTGTCCATTGCAAAAATGTCTAATTCCAGCCCATTGGTAATGTACAGCCAGGCCCAGAGCCAGCTTCTGGTCAGGAAGAGGGCTGATTAGAGCAGCATTCAGGACACACTCCAAACAAGACTAATTTGGGTTTTTACTAAAATGGGTGAGAAACCCAGAGAGGCCATATTTTATTGCAGGAGCACTGTTCAACTGTTTCCTCTTCAATCTGTAGCTTTAAAAGGCTTCAAAGGTTTCTCATTAAAATGAAAAGGATGTTGTTAGTTCTCTGTGCACTGATGTATTTTGTATATTTGGCCATGGCTTTCTATAAATGTTGCAGACATCCTCAATAGAGGATAATGGGTCTTACACACCTATGCTGCTCATCACAGTATCCTGCTGGAAGGGGCCCTGGAGTGAGTTACAGGCATCCAGGTCATGCTGTTAACTATTTTGCTCCAGAATTGTAATTTTGACACTAGGACATCATACCACTTCTCTGACTTCCCCTCCACCTTTTAGCTGATTTGGCAGCTCATAACTTTGGCTCTTGATGGTTGTGGATTAGCTTTACTTCTTTGCATGCCGTGCAGCAAAGTGTTGCTGCACACAATACACCCAGTGTGGTGCAAATATGTTGTCTGTGCTAATCCAGAAGAAATGAGCAGGGAAACCTAAGTGGTTCAACCTCATCTACAGAGAGAGTTCATATGAAAGTACGGCATTACCTTAAAGACTTTTTTCTTTCAGTCCTCTGCACTTCCGCACGTTGACCTACTGTACCAGAGCTCAGTACTTAGTGTACCACTGTCTGCTCAGCACTTTGGTAGCTGTGCTGTGGCCAGGCTGAGCTGGGAGGAGGGCTGTCAGTGCACACTCTGGAGCAGGCAATGCAGACATGGCACATAAAATGAGGTACTTGCAGCCATGGTTTCTCAAAGCACAATTTGGACCCAAGTAGAGGGGACTGTGAATAAATTCTGGTTTTCAGGAAACATAAGTGACAACCTATCAACCCCAGCAATTGGTTTCTATCAGCTTATATTGGTTGCATTTTCAAAGCTATGTTCAAAAGGAAAAGGGCAGGAAACATAATGCTTCAATGATACTGTCATTTGTTAGATTCCCTTAATAAGCCAGCTGTGAATAGAAGAAATTGCTTTGTGAACCTGCTGCATGGAGCACATGTTCCTTGTAGCTTTCTCATGCAGACGGATAGCTGCTGAGGTTAGAAAATGCCCTGTGGAACAGCAGAACAATTCTGCCACCGATACTCCAAGTTAAGATAACTCCTTTGGAAGGGTGCAAAGGAGGAGAGTATGCAGTGAGATCATTTTGACCTCTCTCTAGCCAGACACATGCACCTAAAGCAGTGATGAGGGCAGGAAGGTAAGCCACATAGAGGAGAACAAAATAAGTGCCAGTTTGATATACGAGTATGTACTAAGTTTTAAGCCTGGATCCTGCCCTTTCTGTGCGTAATAAATGAAATGACCTTCCAGTAAAGTGCAAGAGATTGAAAAAGACAAAGCAGAGCAGCGAGGCCCTTTTTACCAGTATATACTCACATTAGAATTCTGCTCTCACACTCTTGCAAAGGAAAAATGTAGCTTGAAGAGAAAACAACATAGCATCAAGCCATCCTGGTGTCAAATATTGTAAAAGAAAACAGTTAACAACACTGCATTCTCATTACCAGCTTTGGGTATAATAGCCTCCTTCCCTCATACCAAACAGGATTTCTTAGTGCTCTTTTGTGCTTAAGTCTCCAACTTGGCAATTCCAGTCAGCCCAGTGCTCATAAACTGAACTCCTTTGTCATTCCCAGGTATTTTCTCTGGGTTTTGCTTTTATTGTGACCTGAAACTATTTTATGACTGAGTTCTACTGTTGTTCTGTATACAGTTGGTAATGAAACACCTTTATTTGCATCTTTTCGTTCTTTCTTTTATTCTCTCAGCTTAATGACATTACCGTGAGCACCACTGGGACTGTTATGCAGATGTGCTGCATACTGGAGAAGTTGCTGCTTCAGGATAAGCCATTACTTTTTGTTGCCCCCACAGGCCTGGGAAAGATAGCTGTTACAAATAACTTCCTGCGACTGTTACCTCATGAAAAATATGTTGTATGTCAAATTAACTTCTCAGCACAAGCCTCAGCTAATCATACCCAGGACATCTTCCTAACGAAACTCGAAGGGTATCCAGAGTTTTAATTAAAATCAAATATGTAATTGTGCTTAGTTTACTCCACAGAGATTATCCACAAAATGTTATGAAATGCTTTGCTTCCATTTCTGACAGAATAAATGGAAGCTGATTTGTTTCTCTATATCATGTTTATTACTGGGGAAACCACACTTTAATTGATGTTGACAAATATTCTGATTTATGGAGTATATAGAAAAACACATAGTCCAGAAAGCACGTCTGCTTAACTATATCTTCTTTGCTGTTTTTGCTTTAGGAGACTGAATCAGCTGCCTGTCCCTGAATAATCTTCAGTCTAAAGCATATTAAAGGGAATCACCAGATTGAGTCCCAACTAGTAAAGAGAGCCATCTGTTAGGGAAAGATCTGAGCAGTAGGCTCTATATGATACTCGCCAACACACAGAGGGCAAAAAGATCAACTGGAAGAACGGCAGCATCCAGGGGATTATATCTAGAAAATAGTTAGCTCTCCAGTATCTGAATCATGCATTTTTAATTCATCACATGGCAGAAAAACAAGTCAAACATTAATTGGCATGATAAAAAGGAGCTCATACCAAATTCTGCACCTTTCAATACAAAGAGCATTGTTTGCCAGACAGCCTAGACACAACTTTGAACTTTGTATTTGCAAGCACCAGAAATGAGATCCATGGACAATATCACACACCAATGAATGTAAAAATAAATAGATTTTAGAAAATGAAAATAAAGTACCGATAGTGCTCAGTGCAAATAAAGATCTTTAAGAACATTATAGATTATGTTTTTGGTGCTAAAACTTACTGCAGTAATTGTAGTTTCCCCAAACACACAAAACTAAGAATTTGATTCATCTGTAACATAAATAGTTCAGCTACATAAAGAATACATTTTTATCCACACAGGTTGATAAAGGCTATTATGACAACTGACAAACTCTAGTGCATGGCTAAATGTATCCTATAAAAAATAAAAAGTACTAGAAAATTCCATGAGAGTATTTACTGTGGGGCTCCTAAGTCATGATCATTTTAACCTCTGGGTAGTCAAGATAAAACCACTTACTCCATTTATTTTTGCTTTATATTTTCCTATAAGCTACATTTTCAAAGTCTGTCATAAAGAACAAGGTTAAGGTAGTCTAGTCAGAAGATTTGGAATAACTAGAAAGTCAAAAATTATCAGGCCTGATCCTAACAAAGTCACCATAAACTCTCCGAGGCAGCTGCATTATTGTAGCCCATACTAAAATAGGAATATTCTCTCGAATGAGAAAAATTCTCAGGAAGGAACAGCTTTCAATTTATCAAAGTACATATATAAGATCAGAGCAGATTCTAGCAAAGTGCTAGTTCAATACAGGGATGGTAAAACTTGCCAGTTTTTGATTACTAGCATTTCAGTTTTCCAGTTCATATAAATTATTTGAAAAGTCCATCTCTTTGGGTGATGGATTGAGTGAGAATATGCAGATTCTGAAAATTGCAGTACACATATAGAAAAACTTAAATATTTTTTAAAAGTGCCTCTCAGGCTCTTTTCATATCTGCTTCTGAACTAAGATCTGCTGAAGAACCTGAAGTGTGGTGTTCCAAAACTAAATGAAAGAAATGTATCTTTTTTGAATGAGAAATTACAACTCTGCTCTTTAGATAGATTTTTTCCCTGATTATGCTTGGGATCATTTAGAATTATTTGTTAGGGGGCAGGATCATAGTGGTACAACTTATAATGTAGTTTCCCAGAGTTACTTTGGCCTCATAAACTGAAGCACATCGTGAATTACTCAGAGTGAGCAAATCTTTAATGTATGTGTCTACAAGTGGGAACAAAATCCAACTGTATTTCCAGTTGATCACAGAGACTTGTAAAAGTGAAAAATGAGAACAATTTTGTAATAAAGGTCATTGTTTGTATTTTAACATTTTAATTTAACCTTTTTTTATGATGTATTTTATGTAGAAATCAACACAATCTGGTGTTATAAAAGTCAATGATGGAATAACACAGCACCCAACTTGGACCACATGATTAAGTGGCTCTTGTCTTATGGTGGGTGCTGTCAAAGTAAGACGTTGTGGGATCAATTTGAAAAATGCAGTCTAGCTATTAATAGAAGGCTGTGTATGGATGTGGAAATCCCTCCAAAACTACTCCAATGCACATTCTGAGGATGAGGACCAAGGGTGAGTCTGTACAGGGTACAGGGCTCTCCTTGGGGGCACAGAAACACTGGAGCAAGATGAAGAAAGCCAAATGAATACAGGTCCATCTGGACAGTCATCAACTAAGACCAGGGAGGAAGGAGATGGTGGCCCCAGAGGAGGAGGAAGGAGAGAGTTTGTCATGGTTTTCAGACAGAGTGAAGACAGCAGGAGCCCGTGACAGAGGTACATGATATACCTTCAGTGTAATAAACACTGCCAAACAGCCTGATCAAAGAGATGCTTAAGCTACATTCATCACAAGGCAGCTTTCTGGTCTACAATGAAATCAGCTAAAGGAGAATCCAGCCTGGATCAGTCATGATTCAGCCAGTGATTAGTTCATGAAGTATGTGATCAAATGGCTCAAACTTTCAGGTAGTTTGTCAACTGACTGAAAATGAATACCAGAGGTCTGACTACACGTACTAAAGTATGTGTGGTCACATACTGAATTAAGTAGTCAAATAAATAAGGGGTCTAACAGTGCCCAGTGTGCTCTCAAAAATGAGATTTCTTTCACACCTCATGACCAAGATTGACCTTCCCTTCTTTCAACTGGTAAGTGAGGAAGGACACCCTGTACTTTTTTGCCTGTGTCTGCTTGTTTTAACTTGTCCAAATCCTCACTGCTGAAGGGCAGTGAGAGGAAGACAAGTACTGCAGTGTACCCTCTTCTGCGTCAGTCAAAATACTCTGGCTTGGAACAGGAGATGGGGAAGGTTGTTCTTCAGGGGCTGGAGAAATAATTTCATCTCCTTCTGTGGACTTTTTCATCCCACTCAGAGCAGATTGTATTTACTGACCCGCTGTAGCAAATGCAGATTCAGTGATTTCCATAGTTTGATTACAGCTTCTGATCTGAAGTTATTTGCTAAGTTATTTCACCATCCCGTGGTGGTCACATTTAATTAATTCTTGAAATAAAGAGGGATGTCTTTCCTAAGTTCTCTCACAGGCGGGGTCTTTTCAGGGTGTACCCTCAGGCCTCTGAGTGGAAACTTAGCTGCATGCAGCAATATTTTCCACCAGAGCATATAGGCAGATTGCATTGTTAAGCACCTCACTTCATCACACCTGCTTCAAGAATGTGAAGTACTGTACCAAAGGGCAAGGAGTAAACTAGCACTTTTTCACGCTTGTCTTCACAGCCCTCTGGTGAGCAAAAGGAACTTCAGATCCAAGTTATCCCTGGTGAGTTAGTGATTAATGCAAACCTTCCCTGTGTTTCTTCCAAGAGAGTGATGAAGAAATGAGACCATCCTTATGAGCATCACTGGTCCCATCAGACACTGCTAGAGCTGATGTATATTGCTGGCCTCAAGATGCATCCTTATGAGTGATTAGAATATAAGAGAAGCTTCGTGGCAGATTTATCAACATGCAGAAATTCAAAAAAAGTACTCTGTGAACTGAAAATTAAATGGGTCTGTCTTTGGGAAAAGGTTTTCCCAGGGGCTTCTCCATATTCTTCTGTATTTGTTTTGTGCTCAGCTTCGAGCAGGAAGCAGCTTGCAGGAACCCATCTAATTCCCAATCCCCCTTTTCCTTCAAGGCAAGGAAACTGCTTGAGAATCCATGGCTGACCAGCTGCTCCACAAGGAGGAAAGATGACACCTTCTTAGTACTTCAGGCAGTTCTCTTGCCAAAGAGATGCCACACACAAGTAGCATTCCGTCGGTATTTCTGCAGGGCTTCCTCATCTAGAGGGTTTTAGAACATATCTTACTCATCTACATGAGTTACCACTTCCATTTATTCCAGGCAAGAGGCCTAAGTTAAAATGGAAATTAATGTGTTTATTAACTCCCCTCTCATTTATGTTTGTTAGCTTTTCTCTTATGCGCAGTGTATATTACAATGAATTAAAAAATAATAATAACTAATTGCGGCCTGGCAGGGATTTTTAATTGATCTAATTTTTCTCTATCATGCTTACATGTAATCTCTAACATTCAGTGTTTTATGGGCTTGTTATCAGTCTGGTAGTGGTTGCAGTGTATGCCTGGAGTGCTTGCAGAATAACTGCAGGAGTTACAAATTCTCCCAAGACCAACAGGTGCTGGTTCCCATTCTCAAACCAAGCAGCACACGTCCTGTGTCTGAATGGGTGGTTTAGCATGATTCATATCATAAGGGTTTTTTTCTTTTCCACAACCACTTTGAGGGAAGTGAGCATTTAATGGAATGACTTACATCACATAATCAGTAGGTGGCCTGGAAGCAATGCTCAAGCTCAGCCCTTGAACTGCCCTTGTTGTGCTGAAGCTGACAGACTCCGCATGCTTTTTGTCAAGATGAAAGGTGGCTACCTTTCATCACAATGTGACATATTACATATAAAATTATAACAGTACTACATATGAAATAATAGAACCTGAACATTGCCCTGTGTGGACATGAGTGATGTACATCCCAGTGATGGGGGGGATTAGGACAGACTGGGGTTCATCAGTCTGCCCACACAGGTCCTGCCACTGTCAGGGAATTGGGGGCTGGGGACAGTATTTTGCTGCTTTTTATAAAGCATGAATCCATTGTAATGCTCAAAAATAGTGAGGATCGTTGGTCCATGCAGTGCAGGAAGCAATGTTGCTATGGTAACCAGTTCTGTATCATTTTTTATGTGTTTCTGCAATAAAAACCTATATATATGTGTGTGTGCATTACTTTTATTACATTATAGTACCTTCAAAAAGCATTGCTCAGCTTTTTACCTCCAAATCAACAGTTTAATTTCAGACTGGATTGGTACAAAAATGATGATCATTATTATTCCAGATGTTTTTTTTTGTGGCCTTTGTGAATTTACTGATGGTCCCAGCTCAATAGATAGTGACAGGTGTCTACACTATTAGTGTCTACTACAATTAGTACTAATTGGTACCTCTATTGGCAGTGGAGGTTGGCTAGGGATTTAATTGAGATGAGAGATGAACATGTTTTCTCTGTGTTCTTCCCCTCTTTCCCCAAATAGAGAGGAAAATACACCTGAAATAAGTCCTCATGGTCAAAGTTAAGAAGAGAGAAAGTTTCAATATTTATTACTTGGTTTGTTCCTGAGTCATGGCTTAATGGAAGCATTCGATCTCTGAGACTTCCAATTTGGCACTTTTCAGGTGAAATTTTCATTACTAGCCTAATTTTTTCCAGGTGCACTTCTGCAGCTGCTATGTATTGTGCCATAATTTAGCACCTGCAGTTCTTTCTAACAGCAAGAATTTCCAACCAGGAAAACAAAGGTTGGGTCCAGCCTTGATTTAAATAAAAAAAACTTTAAAAATAACTCTGTCATGAAAAGAGCAACAACAATGTGCTTTTAAGAAAGGTTTAATCAAGCAAAAGCATTAGCAATACAATACTCTTTGTTGATAAGCATTCACAAAAAGAAGAAGGAATCTCCGTGTATTGCATTTTAAAGGATTTTCTACAAGAATGTTCGTTTTCTTAATTGTTACTTCTCTTTGCAGAAAAATCTCACCCATTTGCTAATTTGTTTCTTTTCTTCTTATGCCTGACAAACAGCTCTAACCATGCTAAATTGTTTGCTTGTGATAGGGGAAAGGGTTTTGTTATTTATGCTTGTGAAGTCAGTTGAAAGTCCTAGAAACGTGAAATTTATAGCAAGTTCAAAACAGGTGAATTACACTCCAAGTAAGTGTTGGCAGCTCTTTATCTTTTCCTAGTTTTCCATATTTAATTCCACCCTTGAAAGATGGAATATGCATCATTTCCCCATCGCCTCTCTCTGGTTCACGTTGAGTGAAGTGTTTTGAATTAATTATGCTAAATTAGTAATAGCTCAAGATTTGAAAACATTACAGGAATTGAGCAATGTTTTATCAGGCAGTAGCTGTATGATAATTTTGAAGTTTTCATAGGATAGAGTACACTTCCAGCTGATAGGTAAAAATTATGACTATATGCTGAATGCACTGAATTCAGTTCATTGTGAAGCATAATTAAGTAATGAATATTTAAGCTTCATATTAGAAAAAAACCCTCCTCTTAATGAATAGACTCCAGGAGAAACAATGAAGGCAGCATTTCTTAGGTCATGTAAAACAAACTGTACAGATATATAGAATACAAAACAGTTCCATATTGGTAGGGACATGAATAACATAAGAAGCCTTTTCTGCATGTAATTCCTATGACTCTCTCATACCAGATATTATCTGATATATCACCTCTATCTGTCACTAATTAACTTTCAGTCCATTTGTCAGGGGAAACAGAAAATACTGTTAATGCTAGTCCCTCAAAACGTGACTTTGAGCAGCTAGAATTATTCTAGCATAAAGGACCAAATACAAAGTTTATCTTCTGTTAAATCTCCCTGACATTTTAACTAGGGCTATAAAATAAATAGTCATCTAAATCAAACTGTATTAATTTCAAGTATTATTTTGAACCCATTTTATAGCACTACAACCATCCAACAGCATTTAAGGGAGAGGCGAGACAGCTGACAAAAGACCCTAGAATTAGTTCTATAATTATTTGCGCAGGGAAAATGGCTTCTTTCCACAGTCAGATCACAGTGTAGTTCTTGATACATTTCACCAGCCTCGCGCAATAAACCCCGCAGAGGAATTAAAGAGCCAAGAAATAGAGGTTAAGCTCACAAGACAGACACCAGCACTTAGCACTTAGTTTCAGCAGCCCCAGGGTTTGCAGACTGCCTCCCCTGCTCTGACTGTGGCTTCCTGAGTGCCCACACTTTCCTGCTGGAAGCTCCAGACCCAGGCTCAGGCCACCTCTCCACCTGGGCAGGGTTTCATGCCATTTTTCCAGAGAGATGAGAAATGTCCACTCCAGGCATTTTCCTGGGGTTGACACAGCTCCTGTTTTTTGTATTAAGCAACATTAGATGGGTTGATGAGGAATGAGAGCAGAAAGGTGCCTAACTCTCCTTTAAAAAGTGGGATTTTGCCCTACTCTGATACTTGGAGTCTCCTGGAAGATAAGGTCCTTGTATAGAAGCTTTGGCACATGGTTGCTCAACCTGTTGTTCTCATTACATGGAGAAGCCTCAAGCATCCAGCCTGGGGCTATGGTTTCCTTAAGAAGGCAGAGTCCCTAAAAGCTGTGTGGCATGACCTAAATCTTCCCAGTGGATCTAGATCCATATGACTAACAAGCCTTTGTGTAAGAGACAAAATATGTACACATCTGTCCCTGTATATCTAACCATAAAGGTTTGTATTTCCTAGGGTATGTAGACATCTGTTGAGTCATGTAACTGTTAAAGTGATTTTCAAATGTATCTTAGTAGGTTTGACAGCCAGTTCTTATTTCAAAGAGTTATTTAGACAGCCAGAAAGATTTTCAAAGCATTTATATATTTCTCTGAGTATTATGTATCTACTGAAAACCCAGCTCACAGTGTTTTGCAGGGAGAAACATGATGCTATTAATATGCATCTATAACGTTAAAACTCGCATTCACTGACCATTTTATAATGTATTCTATAGGTCTTGGCATCTGATTCAGTGTTTGCAGGGAGTCATGCAGGACCGGGCTTCATCTTCTCCAAAACAAGTAAATGCTTTACTCCTCTTCTAGCCAGTAGGTTTACAGGTTGCTTCACAACTTTTAGTAGCTGGTATTTCAACGCTGCCTCCTATCTTTGCATTGCCAGACCCTCCTGTGTCTTAGGTATGTTAGACATTTGCCAGGGACCCAACCCAACAAGTCGAGCTTGTGAAAAAGTAGAACCAGTTACTTTGGACTCCTTAGCTTACGTAGTACCCACAGTGGACCACACCATCCTTTTTCTGACACCCCAACCAGGCCTGCAATTAAAATTTGTTGTCATACTACATGTAGAAATACAGTGTGTCATACCTCAGCTCTCTTCCATTTGTGTTGCTACTTCAGTGTTACAAGTGTTCATGATGTAATCAGGATACAGGCTGGCAGAACTGGTCTGTAGCTGCCTTTAGTTCAAGTTCTTATTGTCTTGTAATTAGCTGAAGTGAATGCATCTCCCCAGCAGCACAGTGTGCACCTCAACATGCTTTGGAATGAGCGGCAGGATTGGAAATAAAAGTGTTTTACTCAGGGTGCCAAGGAGACTACTGTAGGTGCAACACCAAAATTTGCTTATTATAATCCTTCTTGCCTAACTAATTCCATTGATACATTCAAGTTCATCAGAGTTGTGTTGACAGTCTTATACAAAGGCTTTTTCTTTTCCTCTTTTTTTCTTAAACTGGAATAGTTTTATTAGCTTGTTTACTTCAGAACAAGGTGCCACCTTTGATTAAACTCCATGTGGATTTATAACTATGTCCTCCCCATGTTTCTGTGACCTTTACGGCACATCTGATAAAAATAAAAGGTCATAGATTGCAGAAGAACTGGTTCTAATAATAATGTCAGGCAGGCTCCCCTGAAAGCGTGTGATTTCCCTTCCTTCTTTCTTCTCTTCTTTTCTTCTTCCTCTCTCTCTCTCTCTCTTTCTGCTTTTTCAAAGTAAGATGAAAATTAACATGAATAAAATTAATGGTTTAATTTTGCAAGAGAAAGAAGAGGGTTTACAGTGCTCCACTGGGGAAAAGGGCTTTTGTCTTTGTTGATGACCTAAACATGCCTGCCAAGGAGAAATATGGTGCCCAGCCTCCCATTGAACTGCTCCAGCAATGGATTGACCATGGCTACTGGTTTGACAGGTGCAATAAATATTAATTAGTGTGCTTGGCTACAGAGGAGTAATGATATACACTGTTTCTCTGAAGCGTTAAATTGTAGTGTTAGTCTTTTATAATTCCTCATCTTCTCAGTCACAACAGGAAAACACTCTGAGTTACATGACTCCCTGTATAGGAAAAGAAATAAAGGCTTATATGTTGCCATGAATTACAGCATGAGAAAGCCAAGCCTATATGGGAGAAAGGCACAACATGCATTTTCATGTTTTTGAGAAAAAACCATCAGTATTTAAACCAGTACAAAACATTTTCAAATAAAATTTTAGTTCTTAGTTGTTAAGGAGTGAAACAAAATAATATGTCTTTCAGCAAATGACTTTGAGGTTGAAATGCAGTTGAAGATGCTTTTCTAATACTCAGTCAGTGTTTAGAGGAACAGTGTGTAACAGACTCAGGAATTTTTCTGCATGACTCATGTTATTAGTGGCTGTTAGAAATTGTTAGAAATACTTCAAATTCTCACTTTTTTATATATTATATATATGAACATAAAAGAAATGTCTGTTGTTTAAGAGTAAGCCTACTTAATCTGCTTAAAAAAAAAAAAATTTAAATTTGAACAGGAAAAGTAAAATAGTACCTCATCATGGAGTCTCCTTTACAGTGCTATTAGAAAAATGTAGCCATACTTTATGATACACTTAATTATATACACCTAAGGTATAAGGAAGCTGCATTTTTACCAAAATAATGGACCATTAATTAAGAACTGGTATTTCTTGTATGATTTATTATTGCTATAGATCACAATTAAGCTTAAATCACTCATTAGGCACATTACTGTACTGGAAACCTTGGTTTCCAGTAATTTTTATATAACATTGATTTACAACTTTACATGGCTGTCTCAGGCTAGGATTCTTCTGTGCTTTTCAGGAAAGAGGCAAGAATGTTGGCAGGTACTGACTGCATTTCAGTTGGAACTCCCCTTTCTCTTTACCCTAAACCAAATAGAATAAAGGCTTCCTTTTTTCTGTAGTACAATACGAAAGAGTAAGGAAATAAAAGAGTAGAAATATGGGTGTTTTTCAAGTCTGATGTTTTCTCCAAACTATAGAACGTTTCTTATTATTTTCAAAGTGAATTTGCACTTGAAGCTTAAAGCATTAGATAGAACCTTTTCACCATTTTATACTGAATCAGAGAAAGTGTGATTGAAATGCATGGAATTTTCCTTCTCCAAAATCCCTCATTTCCTTAAAATACAGCAGAGTTTCTATTCTTTTAGGAACAATAAGGCTTTTCATTGTCAGAAACGTTCATCCTACTCTACCCTCTGTATAAACCATGAGATGGGAAGAAGCAGATGGGGACAATGACAAAACAAACTCATGCCATTTGAAATACAAAGGGTTTACTCCTTTATATACTCAGATTTACTTGTGCTTGTGCATGCAGCTTGTCACTTGTCAGCCTGTCTGGATGAGCAATATACACAGAAAGAACAATTTGAGCAAGACGGTCTTTGCTGGATAAACAACAAAGCATTAGTTACCTGGAAGGCAGGAAGACTGGCATGTTTTTTCCCCCAATGACAGTCTATAACAAGCAAATATTTGCTGATAATGTCTGACAATATAGCCACAGGACGAAGCAGCTGAGGTAATTCTAAGTAGTGTCCTTTACTGTCAGAGGGATCCATGGCTTTGTAAGGTGATTAAACTGTTGGCGGCAAAACCACTGAGGATGCTAAATAGGAAATATTTGCTCGTAAAAGACCCACAACTGTCTCAGAGGCTGTTTTCTGTCACTCTATCTTTGAGGTAACTGCAGAGAACGAGAAACATTCATGATTTCATGCAGGTAAGAAGTCCCAAGGAAATCATGCTCTTGGGTTTTCATTATCTGTCACCCTCTGCTCTCTGAGAACTTGCGAACCAATTTTGGCAGAGATTTGAGTCTCAGAGATGTCAAAACACCCTGAATACACAAGGTACAACCCCAGTGAGGGAAGGGCGGGAGTGCTGTAGAAACAGACCCTCATGTTGAGTGTGGGATGGAAGGGCTATGGAAGACATACTATGGAACCTGAAGCATGGATGAAAGCATGAAAGGTCCCTTGGTTCCTCAGTCCATGAAACAAATAATTTTAATTCTAATAAATAGTCAAGAGATCTTTGCAACTACTTGCCTGGACATTCTGCTTCATGACATAATTTCATTTCTCTACCAGTCTAAATCTTTCTGTAAGTTTCAGTCCCCTAAAGATCCTCCTCCAAACTGTTGGAGCCCAGCATACAAAGCTCTGCACTCAGATTACCTTGAACATGCCCACATATCTCTGTTGGAGGGAGAAGCAGATGGAGTAAAGGCCTTAGTAGCAGAATTATCCCACATGAAGACTCTTCAATTAATTACCAGCTGGATGTGAGTAGCTCCATCAACTTTGCACTACCCACACAGAGTAAAGAAGCAGGAGCCAGGAGCTAAAATCTGCCCTCTGGAACAGCTCCATCTGGCAGAAGACCATAGTTGAGACTCCTTTGGGGAAGGTCCCTTCATGACATAAGTAACATGGCACCCTTTAAAGAGGATAGTGGACAGCCAGAAGGAATTAACAAACACAACTCACTTTCTTACAGCTAAAGGCGTCATGACTTTTAATCTTCTTTCAGAAAATTTTTTTAAAAGCTGTTGAGAACCCACAGGTATACTTGTGTTTACTCATTTAGGCTTATTTGCTTGCAACTCTGTATATCACATTCAAATCTGTTGGGGATTTGTTTTGAATATGCTAATAAAACATCTAGACAAACATGTAGATGCCCTGTGCAAATGAGATAGAGGAGGGGGAATCACAGTGCAGTAATGGGGGAAAGAATATCTAAGCTTTGTTTTCCATGAGGAAGCTTTGCTGGCTGGAACCACATGCATTGCCGGTAGAAGACAGGTGTACTCCACAGGAGAAGCAGAATAAATGTGATTCTGAGCAGTATCATCATTATTTTGTATCCACAGCACGTTCATCCATGTGTTCATTGGTACATCTGTTGTATACTTAGGTCTTTATACTCCAGCAAGCCTTAAGTTATGTAAGTAGTTGTACATCTACACCTAATAGACCATATGCTACAAAATGGCTCTAAGGTGGAAAAATACGGATGTGCTCGACATGAAACAGGAAACCTAACTGTACCAGGAGTGCAAAAATAGATGGGATGCATGACAATAAAAAGGAAATCCTGCCTTACTTTGAGGTGTGTAGCTTTTCACAAGATGGCAGAATCCTGTTATTTCCTGATGCAAGGAAAGAAATACCACTTGTGTGAATCTCTCTTTCCCTCACTTTTTCTCTCATTTGTCTTCCTCAAATACATGGGCCTTCACTACCTTATTTACCAGTACTGTCCTTGACAAAAGACTGTAGTAAAAAGTTTAGATTTAAATGCAGTACAGCTTAGTCTGAATTCTTTCAGGAACAGGACCTACAGCCAGAGGTTAGACAGATAGTTTTGTGACCTCAGTTTAGACCACTTTAAAACTATGACCTTTCAGTGATGCAGTTGTAGTGGTTGATGACAAACTTAGTGGATGTGTTTCTTAGGTGGATCAGTCCTGATTTTGGAAATGCTTTTATTAAGTAGGTGTGGGCCTTAGAACTTAGTGTAAAGGATTGTGTAATTGAAGAATGTTATAAAGAAGCATGCAATGTGTTTACTGGGCCCTTTATAGATCACATGGGTGGTTGAATCACTGGGCTGTTTGACTCAACCTATCTGAGACAGTCACATTCACCTTCTGATATAGTGAAGGAATCTATGGTCCCTCCCAGAGCAGGCAAAAGGATGAAGTTCTTGGTGACAAGCAAATGAAAGTACATCAGCCAGGCAAAGATGACAGAAAGTCTTCCTCACCACACTTCTACCATTCAGATATTCCAAAAAACCCAGAAGATATTATACAACTGACAAAGGTCAAAATTCTGGCACACTTTGTGTGCTCTTTTCTCTTCCTATAGATATCACACATGTATCCTGGATTAATGAAGAAGCAGCTGTTCATCTGTCCACTCCTTGCTTCTAATCACTCTAAGAAGAAACATACACATATGCATATATTTATCTCTTTTTATATATATGTATATATATGTATGTATGTGCACATATATTTAACTATAGTTAATATAATATCATACAATAGCAAGTAGATCTGTGGATGTTTATGTCCTTTTATGTAGATATAAATACAGTAGGGAAACAGCCCATCTTGTGATACTTGCCATCATAACAGTTGTTGATTGAATCAGCATATTTTCTTTCATTTATCTCATTAGGAGAAGTCTTTGCCCCCTTCACACTCATCGCTCAAGAATTCTGACTTTGAAGACTGCAGCCTAGTCTAACCCAAAGGTCACTGCAGTCAGTTCATTTTAGTAAGGGATTTAAAAATCCAAATTCACCAGCCAAGCCAGCTGAGGAAAAGAGGTCTAGAGAAGTACAGTTTGGATTACAGACCTGTGTGACTGTACTCAGAGGACTCAGACAAGCGCTGCAATGCCACGGTGTCAGGGCTGAGCCTAAGGGCTGACTACCTGGGCTGACTCCACTGGTGCTCATAAGAAGTAGCTTGAAGCTACTGGAAGGGCATTCACAGCAACACAAAGCTTTGCATGGGCTTTACAAGAGCTGCAAATCCTGCCTGAAAGTCTGTGCAAATGCTTAGCTGCCTGTATCATTTTTTCATCTGTGCTGCTTCTGTTGTCCCATTTAAATAGTGCTACCCAAATGAACTCATTTAATAAGGGTTCAAGCATGCCTCTGGAGACTGCTAGCAGTCACAGCAGGGTCTGTGGAGCAAAGCAATCCCAAGGGTGCACACATCTGTGCTTTGAGCTTTCAGTTCTGCTACTAAACAAAAAATATAAGGAAGTGTGGATAACTTGGGTGGAGATTGATTGATTTCTCTGCAACCTTTCGTCTCCACCATCCTGTCACTGTACATATTGCTTCTGTGTTCCTACCCTGCAAATTTCCCCCTCTGTTTTCTTTTCAACCTCTGTTTTTTAAAAATACTTACAATTTTAGATAGAGCATTTCATACCTTCTATCTCATGTGATTCTGAAACTTCATAGATGTGAAAGCAACAACATTTTGTCCCTGACAATTGTCGTTACCTTCTCCAGGCTGAACTCAAGGTGTTCAGTCCCCAGTGTGGACATGGAAAATAAGCTGAGCTACCTGAATAAGGACTGTTTCAAATGGTCTGGATTCTCTGTAAGGCATAGAAGAAAAAGCTTTTTCCTCTGACTCCTTATATAACAGAGAGTATGAATCTTGCTACAACAATGAAATATTTCAGCAGCCTTTGCAGATGCCTTACAGAATGTATCATTTATTATTTCTTCATACAGTCATACTTATCATCACATTATGACCTTAAATTTATTTATATCATATTTTGAAAACTGCCAGAGCCAACTGTGCAGGCTATTTATACTTAATCTATTAATGAGAGAACTCACTTAGCAGGCACAAAAATAAGAAAAGAAAAATATCCTTCAGTCCTTTCTTGGATTCTAGATTTTGGAGAGTATTTACACACAGAAGAGTTTCAGAGTTTCCATCATTTTAGTCCTCTATCATCTGACGTGTTATTTCGGAAGTGCAGGATGGAAGAGAGCACACTGTTCTTCTGTTGATCGCAAAGTCCCTCTGAGAAAGTAGTTTCAAATTGTGCAAAGGACAGGAATGTGGAGACAAGATTCAGCTCAGAAACCCCTGTCTTTCTCTTGATTTGCACCTTGCCATTGTACTTGCAATGTGTCTATAGAAAACTATAATGATGCATCTCTGTAGATTCCTTAATTGCTGATTTACAGGAGGTTTGAATGTACTTGTCCATCCCTGCCAACCATTATAGAGTTTATCTAGTTTGTATGCGATTTAGATGCATGTTTTTCTTCTACCCCTCTTCCCTGTGGCCTTATTGCAAACAAATTCTTCCTTATATGATGCAAAATTGCACACTTTCTGCTCTCCTGGTCTATTCCTCAGATAGTTACCAGGCAGTTACTGACTGATTCTCTCCCTCAAAGGCAGCACCCAAAGAGGCCCTTGATCTTTCACACAATCAGTGCAAAACTGGGCACAGATCCTAGCTGTATTTCTCTCTCTTCTCTTACTCTCAATTACTTTCAGCTTCTGTAATGTATTATACCCACCAATCGTTAAATGGTAGTTGCTTCCCATCCCTCCATTGTTTGAAAACCCAGACTCCTGGAGGTCACTGATGAATGAACAGAGTTTAAAAGTTGTATATAAAATCCAAAGTTGCTGGTTCTGAGATGATGGGTTTAGAAGTGTTACTCTAACATTTTGAAAGTGTTGCTATTTCTACTTACATCAGTGTTCTTGGAAAGCAGCACATGCATTTAACAAAAAATGGAGATACACAAACAAGACCATATTTTCAGCCCTATCACAACTATTTTAGTTCTCTTACTCACAGAACAAGACTGTCAGTCAGACATTTTTAATAGCAAAAAAAGTTATTGCCAAGAAATTAAGGTGGTTTTTTTTCAAGAACTATTAAGTAATTGAAAAGAAATTAAAACAAATACTGATGAATCAGACCAATCACTAAAATGAATAAGTGGGACATTTAAAATAATTTTTCATATTGAAAAGTGTTAAAACAATATTGTTTGGGTTTATAATTATTGTTTTATTCTGTATAATATTTTAAAATCAAATATATTTACTTAGTCTATTATTGCTCTAGGAATACCTACTGTTTTGCTTCTTAGTCAGAATTGCTTGTAAACTCAATAGCACAAGTGTTTATATATAGACTTATACCCATCATGCAACTCAAACCTTTAGTCAGAGCCTTGCTTACCTTCTCCAGTGTGTTCACAGCTTGGGAACATTTCAAACATAAAGAAGGGGGCTGACTATGAAGAAGGATTACACTTTCGTAGTTTACTTTTGAAATGAAGTATTCTTGGTCGGATGGTAGCCAGCATGAAAAAAAAAAAAAAAGTCCACTTATAGCCTCATAACATGTTAAGGGGGAGGGTTGAACAAGTATTCCTAGTAATAAAGGAGCCCTTTGGGAAGCCATAGAGTGGTGAGACACTGGAACAGTTTCCCACAGAAGCTGTGGATGCCTCATCCCTGGAAATATTCAAGGCCAAGCTAGATGAGCCTTTGAGCAACCCACTCAAGGGGAAGATCTCCCTATGCACTGAGGGGGGATTGGGACCAGATGATCTTTAAGGTCCCTTCCAGCCCAAACCATTCTGTGATTCTATCATTCTATGAAGGAGAAGTTTATTTCACAGCCCAAGGAGAGGAGATGGAGAAGAGGATGGAGAAGATACTTCCTGAATGCTTTAAACAGTCTGATGCTTTAGATTGATAAGGCAACTGAAAAAAGCAGGCAGGAGTTGGACTATTTTGCATATATTTATTTCTTTTGCAATCTTGATGTGTCAGAGCAGTGAGATTAGAAACCTACGGGATTTTTCTATTATTGCACATTTGTGGAGTATTGCATGACAAATCAAAGAACCTGCAAGGCTTAAACACCGATGAAGTCTTGGGTAAAGGAGTGAAGAGGCGATCAGTGGCCCAGAGAGCATGGCAATCACACCCTATGCCACTGTATCTGTAAGGGATAAAAGGGGCCCCGTGTAAAGGAAGCCTGTCAAGGAATCAGAATATGTGGAGTTTCCAGGCACAGCCAGAAACAAAGTCAACATTATTCTTTTTATTTGAGAATTCATTTGCAGGGGGAAAACAGTTGTCTGACAATTGAGAATCTCATGTCTCAGTGAAGAAAATGACATTGTGCTCTCACCTCCATTCAGTTTTTGCTGCTCTTCTCTCACTGCTCCCTGCCTTTGGCCCTGCTAGGCTGAGGTGGCACTTGGACTGTCAGGCAGCACCACATCTCAAATCACAGCGGCAACTCTCTGTCTTCTGCCTTTTTTCATGCCTGAATAGAGCCATGAGATTGTCTCACAGCAAGCTGTAAAGAGGCTGAACCACCAGATGGACTGGTCTAGCACCAGACATGCTGCACCTTTATAAGGTTCAGACTTCATCAACTTCCTTCCCCACCCCAGCTGTGCCCTCCCCCCCACAACTTCCCAGGGTAGTAGCTTTATGAACTGGAACAAAAATGTGATGAGGCTTTCAAGCTTTTTGACACTGCAGTGCAGGCTCTTTCCTTGCCCACTGCACATTTCCAGTTGAAATTTAGCACCATTTTTTTTAAGAACAGAGTTTCAGATCTATGACATGGACGTGTATAGCTAACTTGGTAAGAGCAATGCATTTCTAATGTGGCAGGGAGTAATAGGGGAGGCAGGAAGAGTTGCTCTGATGAGAGAGGAAAGAGACAGTGAGTTAACTGAATTGCTGCCAGAGCTGTTTAAACAAAATAAAACAAACAAGCAAAACAAAAACAAGGGACAAGAACTGATTTTCAAGAGGGTGAATGTAAATTTTTAGTTAACCAGAAACTAAGTCTCTGCTCTGTTAGTTTGGTGTAACCATGGGCTGTGATGATGGAAAAGACACCTAAACAAAGTTTCAGAGTAAGGAGTCAACTCCAGTTTAGGAGTAGAGGGAAAGGGGGCTGCTGGGCTAGTGCAAACATGGCTGCGCGTACAACTGGTACTGCATGTTGCAGAAGAATGGTCTTTATGGGGAGGATTTAGTGCCCATCTTGGAGGACACACATGGGTGAAGCACATTGTCCTGGAGTGATGAGTCTGCCTATCTGAAGGCAGGCAGGAGGATGGGAGAAAGCAATTTATTCCTTCAATGTTTTTCCTCTGTCTGATTGGCAGATCAGAAATTAAGCCTGTTCCAGTAATTTCTCTGAGAATGCAAATCTTAATTTGCTGTTTGTTAAATGCTTAACTAAAGTCTGAGATCATTATTTTAAGCTCAAACTGCCTGAATAAACACTGTCAGGAATCCATTTACTTTAGAGAACAGCTCTTCCTGACAGCAGCAGAGATGCAAACAGTTACCTTTTAATATCAGGTTGTGAAAAGCTCACCCCCTCTGCCCAGCCCAGCCCCCTGCTTTCACTTGCAGTAAACAGCACTGCCTGTCCTTATTCCGTGCAATGACTCTATTCTACTTTTTGAGGCACTCTTAATAGCTGAGCGATAGTGTGGGGTGCTTGATGTTCTCCATTAAAGAGAGTCTGTGAAGGGAGAACAGGAAAATTCATTGAGTTTGGGGTTTTGGCAAGCAGATGAAAGAAAAATTAAGTCATTTTTGGGTTTGATGTAGGAAGACAGAGGTGTTGTACAAGTCAAGGACACGCACTTGGTTGCAGCTATGGCCCCTCCTGGTGGTGGAAGACAAACCCGTCTCCCTGTCTTTTTTTGATGTAATATCCACAGATACCTTCCCTAACGAAAACAAGGCAAGTAGTTTGCATGAGGAGCTGACTGAACATTTTGATGTGGAGTTTGGTGCTTTTCTGAAATCATATCCAGGCTTAAAAGCTTAGTAACTATGTGTTTTGCTTTCTGTGCCCATATTGACAGAAATATGAGCCAAATACTGTACCAAGGATTTGCAGCCCAAGCAAGGGAATGAGACTTTTGCATATGTGCAGAAGGAAGAAAACAGTATTATAACTATATCATTTTTCTAATAAAAATAACAAAAACCCTCAGAGGCATTCATTAAAATAATTTCTCAATGGTTTTCAGGGGTCTAAGTCTTGTATTAGCTATTTCCTACAATTAAATCATAATCCAGATCAGTTTAATGTGCTATTCTATATCCAAAAGTAACTAAAACCAAACGTTTTGATAGGAAGGAATAAGACTTTTACTGTAGGCAAATGCAGCATGCCCTGCTAAGCTCTTAGTTTACTTGATATATAGCCGTTTTCAGGAAAAGGACATTGTCACTAAATTGTTGCCTTATTTTACTCTTCAGTGGGAATAAAATTGGCCTATAAGAATGAAAAATTTTAATACCTCTCTATTACAATACAATCTCCTAATTGGTATTGATCTTCCCCATGGTACCTGAAATGTGAGAAATTATTTCAGCAGGATTTGAAGCAACAGAAATGGGAAATTGAGAGAAAGACTGACACCAAAGAAGGTGTTGGGGTAGGGACTGGCAACATGTATGGCTTCAGCAGCAAATAAAGAAAATGGTTTTTATAAGTGGAACAAGTACAAAACATTCTGAGATTTAAACTGAGATGATAAATAGCTTTAATAGGAGAGAAGTGTGTGGGGGAAATAAGGAATAAGGAAAAAATATAGTCTCTAAAGAGGAAGGACATCTTTTTAGTGAGCCAGCTGAGTGAACAAGCTCCAGGAATGGATTTAGTTGAGAATGTAGCTAATGTCCAGCAAGATCTGATAAGGTGCAACAACACCCTGTTGGTAGGTCAAGGGTTCTGGAAAGCAGCCAGTTGCAGAAGCCTGCCAAGAAACACCTCTGCAGGTGTCAGTGTCCTACGAAGTGGTAAGATTAAAGGAATTTCTGAACTTAGCTGAAGCACGTCTTGGCATTTTTGTTTGGTTTGTCTTGCTTCCCCTTCAGTTTATGAAGTTCAAAATATCCTACACTTCATTGTGCCAAATAACTAGAGTCAGCCTCCTTAGTGCAAGCTGTGCTTGACAACCCAGTGGGCTGCATCCAAGGTAGTGTTGTCTGCTAATAATACAACCCCAAATGTATTTATCTTGCAACAAAGCACCAGGTAAGTAATTAATTAGAAGGCTGATACATATGGCTTTCTTGAAACAGAGAGCAGCATTATTTCTGCAACATAAGATTTGTAATTTAGTGAAGATACGCAGCATTCTGTGGAAAGCCTGGTTAATCACAGTTTTTCAAAAGTCTAGTCCCATCCTTGTAAACAGAACAAGGTAATAATGAGACTCTCTGTCACTGTGTCATAATAGAACACAGGGAGCAAAACTTCATTACACTCTTTTGACTCACCTTCCATCAATGTGAGTGAGATAAACATAGAGACCCAAATACTCCATCAGTTCCCAGATGTGCTATTTAGTTGCTTGGTGTAAAGTTTTTCATCCTTTTTCTGTGACTGTGGAGGGAAACCACTGAGACAGCTGAACCCTCAAATGTGAGCAAAATGAACTGTAGGTGCAGGTCTTAGACAACTTGAATGAGGTGCATTTTTTCCTGTTTAATCTTATTTATTAATAATCTTAATGCATTATTCATCCATTTTCTTTGTCAGTTGTGGAGCTACTTGGAAGACAATACTCCAGCTAGTTGATGAGTTTCTTCTCTGAAACTTTCCTGAGTTGAATTTGGCCACAGCCTGAAGTAACAGAATAAATTTGATTCTTAAACTTCATTCTGTACTCAACAACATTAGGACATGAAAGGTCTGAATTATTTCTCTTCTTTGCCAGGTAAACTTCAAACTCTCTACATTATTTCTGACTGATGTGAATGTAAAGGGAGGGGAAAGAGTTTTGGCATGCATACTCAAAAAGGAGAAATTCTATTTTACAAAGAGTCAGAATTGTACATCTCTTTGGTATTTTTTGTTTTGTTTTTGTTTTTAGTATTCCCAGGCTGCACTCAGTGAAAGAACTTATTCAGGACCTAATTTTCATTTGCAAGACAACTGCAGCACTGTATTTTGGGATATCGTCTGGTATCTAACTCTGCTTGAGCTTCTTTTCTTTTTTTTTTTCTTTTACAATCAATGCAATCTCCAGCTATGCAAATCCTAGTTTCGGGGCCCTGACATCCAGCCAACAGAGGGAGCACTAGTTTAATTATAAAACCCAATTTCCATCATTGCCAATGTTGCTGCTGTCTGCACAGAGAAGAAGGTCATTATGGAAAAGTTATGCAAGCATTTTCCCATAAGAACTGGTGGATGACAAAACCATTGCCAATGGTACAAAAAGGAAAGCTAGTGAGGAATCATTTTCAAGCCATTGTGTGGATGTCATTAAAAAAAAAAAAAACAAAAAACAAAAAACAAAAAGCCAAACAAACAAAAACCCACACACCCCCACACACAAATATGAAGCATTTCCCATTAAAACAAAAGGCACCTCCCAGGGTGCAGACCAGTCCTGGAGTTCAGCTGCTACCCATGAACAAGCAGAGCCCCCTGAGCCAGTTCAACCTTGTATTGAATCTGGGGCCATCTGCTACCTCATTTATTAGAATTGGTTAAAAAATGATGAAATTCTTTGTAAAGAGTCCTGCTGGTGAATTTTGGCTTTTTTTTCTATGAGGACTTAATTGCAAATCTTATTTATCTAGTTTACAGATTTGTCACTTTCTATCTACATGGTAATATGGCAGTAAACTAAGACTTTGAGCTGGAAAACCAAACCAAGCCAAATGAAATTTTGCATGCTTCATTTTTTTTTTCTTTCTAAAAAAAGGTCTTTAGTATTGTTTTGACAGGCAGTTGTACCCAGAGATTTGGTCTCCCTTCATATTTTTTCATGTTCAGGGTTTACTTACCTGCATCTTTAATTCAGGCTTATTCTTTCCATAGTTCTGAAGAAGACATAAAATCTGTACATATAAACATATATACATATGCATACACCGTAAGAACTGTGATTACATGAAATTGAGAACTTTTAACAAGTCAAATTATCAGGTCCTGAATTCTACTAAGGAAATTAATACAGACACTCTTCACAGAAGAGTCCCAAACTGAAGGGAAAAAAACATGGTTATGTCAAAAGAGCCCTGTGGACACTCATCTCTGCTTGCCTGGTGTGTTTTGGTTTTTGTTTGTTTTTGTTTGTTTATTTTTGTTTGTTTATTTGGGTTTTTTTGTTTGGGTTGAGGGGTTTTTTGTGGTTCAGACCACTGAACAAAATAACCTGAGTAGGAGAAAAAGGCCCTGAGATAATAAGACAACTGCAAATAGCAAAGGCTGAGCCAAGTCAGTCTTTCAAAAAAACCTACCCTTCTGTTGATTAAAGGTTTATGTCTCTGGCTTCTCCATTGTATCTTTTCCAGCTTTACCTGTCTGTAAAGGCTGGCAGAGCCCTTAAAAGTACCTGGGAAACACGAAACAAGAAGGAAAATTGGGGAAGACACAAATAGAGGTGTAATAGTGTAAGAAGCAACTCCTAAGAACAATGAAAATAGCAGAGAAAGCCATGGATGGATTAAAAAGGTAAAGTAGTCAGCACTCTAAAGTTTTATTTCCTTTTTTCACTTCTTCAAATTGGCTCTCCTTTTTTTTTTTGGTTTTTGTTTTTTTTTTTGGTTTGATTGCATCCATGTTTAGTCTGTTGACTGACCTGACTTACAGCTTCTCTGGCTTGTTTGTCTAGAAATATGATAAAAGGGCAGATGTTTTTAACTCTGGAAAGTTTTCTTTCACAGGTGTTTATAACTCTCCTTGGAGGCCCAGGACACAGGAAATGCAGGCTATATCCAAGCTCACTTTATCACCAAAGGATTCCTAAGAGCTGCACCCACTTATAAACAAGATTTGGCTGAACTCTTGACTGACAGGCTAGAGTTGCTGTTTGATATCAGTGTATCCAGTTTCCTGCTGATAAACCTGAGCTCTGACATAGTGCTTTGAAATGTCAATATAGATCCACTTTTTATTTTTTTTAATTTTTTTTTTTT
>VXAU01000987.1:33547-158580 GCA_013399695.1 Formicarius rufipectus | reverse complement strand
AAAAGAAAAGAAAAGAAAAGAAAAGAAAAGAAAAGAAAAGAAAAGAAAAGAAAAGAAAAGAAAAGAAAAGGACTGGCAAATTAATTAGCTAAACTAGAAGGTCAGTTTTAAAATCCTGCTGCAGTCTAATTAAATCCTAGACACTGACATTTTTGGCTAAAGATTGCAACCATAGTAATTAGTGTTGCAGGAAATTTCCATATGCCATTGTGCCAAATGAATGAGAGTATTTCATAATTGTTCCTATAGGACTTCTTGCAAATAGCTGGGAGGGACATGATCTTATTGGAGGAAATATGCAAAGGCATCGTAGTACCTTCATTCCAGTAACAGAGGCTTTCCAGGTCAGTAGTGTGAAGGAGGGAGAAGTCTGATACATGTTAGGAATATTATAATTTTTGTTATAGAGGACTGTCCTTCTTATTGCCTATTTAAAGAAACAAACAGTATTTAAATAAATGGGGCAAGCTGTTAGTCTAAAGACTGTGGATAAATACATGCTGAATATGCAATTAAAAATTATCACAGTGAAAAATTTTATATGATAAAGCAAAAGATACTGCTAATTATTTTTTTATTTGCATATATTTAAGTTAAATATGCAGAGAGACTTTTTTTTAAATAACTAACTTTTTCAAGACTGCTAAGGATCTGTTAAATGTCAGGCAGTAAAATTAGAATGGCAGTATATGACATCAGGGTCAAGTAGACTCAATAAACCTGAATTACATAATTCCACATTCATTTCCAGATTTTCCTTTTCTACTGAAAAATGTGGTGAAAATGTGTAAAAAATACAAAATGTATTTTTGTACAGTCCATATGGCTTTTGAATAAAATAGAATGAGTTTTTCAGACCTTTTCCTTCTCAGAACATTTTGCAAACTTCAGTCAAGGCAAAAAGACTGCTCCCTTCTTGAGGGGCACTGCTACAAGAGGATCATTTGTGTAGCTTTTTCTTTAATAAATCTGCCTCTTCAAAGAAAATTAAATTGCCAGAATAAGAAAGTTACCAATCTACCATATAATTAAAATGAGTAGAAGATAAATGACTGTTTCAGATGAGAAGTAAAAAGATAATCCTGCTGTGTAGAAGAGCAGGCAAGTAGAAGTGGGCAGCCTAAACCCATGAACCTTGTATGTGTGCCTGAAATGATCCTCTCACATGGGCCAGCTTAATCGTCTTGTTCTAAGGCACTATTATGCCCCCCTTTTATTCAACACAAAAGTGTCATGATTAGCACTTGGAAAAATAGTTGACAGCCTTCTCTGTAGTCAACTAAACTGCAAAATGCTCAGCAGTGCTGCACCATAAGAGTGAAGAAAGAAACTTTCAGAGTGTCGCCAAGCCCTGCTGGCCTAATGTCCTCAAGTCTCTGCAGTCAGTCTGCAGTTTCTTCTTTCAAAGACTAGTGTGATGGTCTGTGACTGGCTGTGGCAATCAAAGAGCTTTCAGGTGCATGTAGAGAACAATTTTCTGGTTGATCTGCTCTTTCAGGTGAACTCATTCAATGAAGTGGCATTTCATACTTATCTTAAAAATTTCAGGGTTATTTTTATATTTTTTTATTGGAGGTGGAGAATATATGTTTTTCAAGCTATAGTTTCAGGCTCCATGCAAACTTAAGTCCTCTCACAGTAAAACTTGATGTGACACCAAATAGCAGGTTTGTATAACTTTGAGTCATATGGGCAGAATTTCAGGCACATATGATCTTATAAAATTCATCACCTGTAAAGTGATCTAAGGGCAAATCTGTTCCAACTCCTGGGTGAACCCAAGTTTTGCACAGGATCTTGAAGTTTTAGGAGATTCACAGGAGGCCCGTTTCATGGCATTGCCTGGTCAATAGTCTAGGAGTTACACTAATTATCTTCCTACCCAGCCAGTCTCCGCTGAACCTCAGAATGGTTCAGTTCAGGGGTGCTTCAGCTAAAGTGATGGGCTTTCTTCTCGTGGAAGAAATGTAGTTTTTTTGGGGGGAAAAAAAAAAAAAAAGGTGTATTACAATGCTAAATACTGTACAAACATACGTCTAAGTAGAAATATAGCTGACAAGCCTGGGTCATTTCTAAAAATATAGAGGCACGTGTTTTTTCTGGGTATATCAGAATTAGCTTTCCCTTGAGGGAACTTACTCCAGCAATGACGTTCCCCAGCCACCCCTGATACTCATGCCCATCGCATCCCTTGCTAGGTCCATGGGACATTATCCTTAGAAAAAAGAAAAGAAACACTGTAAGAAAATTTGATCTTTTGGTATAAAAATGAGCTGTTGATCACAATAAATCATGCAGTTTCCCAAGAAGTCCATTTTTTGTTGTTTTTTTTTTTACATCATTAAGTTAACAGCTTTGTCATCTTCTAGAAATAACCCTTCAGGGTTTTAAAATGCTCAAGTAGAGGAGGGGGGCTATTCCTTCCCTAACTTATCACCCAGAACTGGACTTCTGCATTTCTGACAACATTTCAACTACATCTCGAAACAAAATCTTAAGAAAAGTGGACTTGTCATCCACAGGGACACAGGAGTCAAATTCAGGACCAAATTTGTAGCAACTTGTAGATACATTTTTTTTAGTGGAAAACGTTACTATAAACTTGATTTAGCTGCCTGTGGAGACACCTTCACTGGAATGCATTTGTGTCAGCCAGTTAGCAATATTTGACTAGGGCACAGAGTAAGGAAATATTTTAATAGATCTGCTGTACAGCACTAGGACAGGTACCTTACAACTCTTGAGTTTATTTCTTCAGCCCTAAATGGCAACACTGATGCTAAACCCTCCCTTCATCATACACAGCATCTATATGATGAGGGTATTTACAGTGTTTCAGTCTTTGAAGTCTGGGAGGAAAAAAGTAGAAGACTCTGGAAGAGCTCTGACATGAACAATTTGTCTTTTTGCAGCTTTCAGAACACCACAATATATTTTCACAAAAGACCCATTTGTATAAAGCTGTCTGAAAACATTTTCAGCACAAGGGTAAAGCTAATGCATGGTAGTGCACTCTCTGGTTTTTGAATACATATTTAAAATGGCAACAATTTTTCAATATCTCCAAATAGCAGCAGGATGCTGGATAATTTGCATTGTGCCTCACGCAAGCAGACGTATAATCCAGCACCCTGAAACTGTGCCTGCCACACACCAAGTACTAAGAATTTACTTGTATTTGTAACATGTTTGAGAGAAGAGACTGGTAAACTCACTGAGCAAGAGTGGTTTTCTTGAGACAAAGTTCAACCTCTCTAAAGGCTTCTAAACAGATGAAGCTGAGCTAATCATGAAGAAACCCTCTAAGCTCTATCATTACTTAGGTTTTCATGTTAGTCATTGTGACAGCATTTCCCTCTTGTCATCAGGGGGAAAAAGTAATGGTTGGTGCTCTCTGGCGAGACTAGACACATTTATGGCAGGCTGAGCTTTCCCAAGTTAGTATTCAGGAGTCATACACAGTCAGTGAACAGAGAGACAATCTCGAAAAGGTGTCATGAAGGGCCTGGCACAATGTGGGGCTTATGTTACGTTGCTCTTGGCTGAATGTCAAACAAAGGTAGAACCAAACAATACCAAAACGTATCATTGTGCAGAGAAATACGAAAATAAACCAGCTACTTAGGCACTAACTATAACAGGCAGAGAAATAATACTATAAATCACTGAAATGACGAAATGTGGCAAGAGACACGGAGAACTGCAAGATATTTTGTCACTAAATTGCAGCGTTAATAGCCTTTTGAAGCTTCACATTTAAATTGCCTATTTCTGACACTCAAAATGCACATTAGGAAAATTATGCTTATTTTATAGTTGCTCATTAAAAGGAAGAGGATAAATAAGATGGAGTTTTAAACTATAAATCTCTTTCATAACGAACAACCAATAGGAATGTGTAGGATAGACAAATAAATAGATAGTGAAAGAACAATTTTTAAAATGCTTTTGTAATCTGGAGTGTAAATGAACAACTGTCTGATCTAGGATGAGTCATTTTTCGATCTGAGTATGTTCATGAATGCGGGAGATATTCATATGTTACTTGATAATGATGAAGAACTAGAAATAATAGAAAAGGTTATTTCTTTTCCCTTGCAATAATTCAGACATTGTACAATTATACTATTAGTCTCTTCTTTACATGACTGCAATGCTACATGTATTTCCCCACCTACAGACACATCAACTCTCCCCAACTAAAAGACATAACTTGGATTATCTCGTATAGCCTGTAAGACAAATTTGAGGGAAGAAGCAGAAGGAACTTACTGTGGCATTTAGTCTTACTGGAAAGGTCTTTCATGATCACCTGTGTAACTGCCCAGCACTCATTAATGGTTACTTGTAGCCTGCTGCTGATTGACTATTTGCATAGCATCTGCATTTATTTAATCTTTATTTATTTTTTTAAGACTGCAAAGTTACAGCTCATTTGCAGTGCTTCAGGATTTGAGTATTAAGCAAAAATGCAAATACAGCAGTAAGCCCTTAATGAGATGTATCCAGCTCATTTTTTTCAGCATTAACTCCATTCTTTATCTCGTTTGAGCATCCACGGTATAAACTATTCATCAGCTCTAAAACTTCATTTTATTATATCATCAGCTGCTGCCATATATTTTACAAGTTTAAGTTCTAATTTTATCTACAATAATAATAATAATGATGTTCCAAACTGGCATTAATTGTCCACAGGAAAACAGCTTAAATATTGTAACAAAGTGTCTTTTCTTCTACACCTTGGAGACTTATCGAGCCAAAATGCAATGTTATGTACTTCTGGGTTTGTGGTACTTGACTGCTGCTTTGCACTGACGTGAAAGACTGAAAAGTTATAAGGTAAGGGAAATACTAGTTCCACACGCTTGTGGCTTGTGAAAGGAGGACTGTTTGAGGCAACTTAAATACCCTGAGGGAAATTCCTACAT
Source organism: Formicarius rufipectus (assembly GCA_013399695.1). Classification (NCBI taxonomy): domain Eukaryota; kingdom Metazoa; phylum Chordata; class Aves; order Passeriformes; family Formicariidae; genus Formicarius; species Formicarius rufipectus. The sequence goes on along the minus strand of VXAU01000987.1, from coordinate 153,649 downwards.
TTGGATGCATATAAGCATACACCACGTTTTAGATCCTAATTTTGATCTTCTAAAACAGATGGTATAAACCAGACCTTTGCCTCTAAGAAAAGGAAACGTAACTTTCTGCTTAATACCATGGTGTGGACAAAACCCTCAGATCTGGACCACTGAATAACTTGTGATGGAACCCGTGCCTCACCCTTGGAGCTCTGCTTAGCTTCCAGGTGTGCAGCAGCTCTCCCTCAAAGCCACTAGAGATCTTCTTGACCTCTCTCATTTTGGGGTTGATGACAGGCGTAAGGAGAAGGGAAGAAAAGGAGTACCTTCAGTACTAGTTTTTTTTTTGTTTGTTTGTTTGTTTGTTTGTTTGTTTGTTTGGGGTTTCTTTTGGGTTTGGGTTTTTTTTGTTTTGTTTTGTTTTGTTTTTGTCTCTCCTGAATTGCTAACTGTTCTGCAGAGAAGACTGTGAGTTTCTAATCACCCATGGTGACTTGATGGGATCATCAGTGTTCACATCCTCTCCCCAGGACTGCAAACAACACCCATCTTTTCTCGTTTCTTTGATAGCTGCATGAGAATCATGACATCCATAAGTTAATTTGCTGCCACTACGACAAAATCACCCATGTCCAGAAGGATTATTACAAGTCCTTAACATCTGGCTTTCTCAGCATTTGCTCTCGGATTATGTGGCCTGCAACAAGGACTATTAATCTCTCCACCAGCATTGTGAGATCAGGTCTGTCTCTGATCATATTGATGGTCCTTATTCTGCTGCTTTTTCCCCAAAATAAAATAAATTAAAAAAAACAAACAAACAAACAAACAAACAAAAAAAAAAAAAAAAAAAACAAAAAAACAACAAGGTGCAGAACCAAAACATACCTAAGTGTTTCATGAATGCTTCTATTTCAGCAATGACACCAGTTAAGCTTCTATGCCAAATTCAGCTCCACTGTGAGCTACAAAAACCCTTAGTTTTTGCTCTGAAATTGTGCCCACACTCATTACAGTTCAGTTTCTGCTCCTCCTGTTCCCTCTGTGCCTCCTGCTTTAACCTGTGGGTTTATGTACTGCAGTTTTGATGAACAGGCTACACTGTGTGGGGTGCATATTGCTCTGTGTGCCTCATAGCAAATTTCTATTCACATTCATTACAAACAAAGGTTATAAGGCTCTATAGGTTTTTCTCTGCAATTTTGAAACATGGTCATATAAGTTACTGAACTTTATACTCAGGATGGTTTTGACAGTTACTGAGTTTTTTTGGGAAGCAGAGCCCAAAATTTCATCATTGTCACAACTTTCACAGCTTCCTTGGTATTTTGCTTGGGAAAGAACAAAGTTGCTTTTTTCAATATTTGTTTGTTGAGCTTAAAATCCTCATGACAAAGACTTCATCGATGTATCAACAATAAAGCTGATAATATAATATATATGCTAATTTAATACTATAATAAATATTAGGACATAAGCAATACAATAAAGATGATAATATAACACAGTTCTAGGGTTTTTAATCGCCTACATTTTCTTTTGTTGCTACAATGTTTCTGAATTTTTACAGTGGAAAATTTTATAAGTGGCTTTTCTTCATTGTTTGTTCATTTGCACTAAAGAATTATCAGCTTCACAAACTTCTTTGTAGCTCCCAGTGGAACTAGCACAATTATAAAGTTGTGCCAATTTGGCTTCTTAGCAGAAAGTATCTATTGGAAGAAAACAAATCTCTACATTAGATTCCCTCACGAACAAACAAATCATTTTAATGAGATGGCCTTTTCTAAAATACATACTTGGAAAGTGTTAAAGTGGATCTCCTAAGTTCTACACAGGTTGAGCATGACAATAAAATTAATTGCAGGAAATGCAACATGGCTGTGTTTCAGCTTTTGAAATGTAGATTGTTCTTGCATTGCTTTTCATGATCTGTTTAGCTGTTTTTAATAACTTACCAGACTCTGAATTCCCAGTATTTTGCATTATATACTTGGTTTGAATTTTGTTTAACAGAAAATGGCAAAGTGACATACTGCAGCTGTAGGTCATCTTCATTTTTAAACTATTTATATTTCACCAACTCCTCAAACACAGCTGATTTTAATAGATAACTTTGGAATTTCTACCACATTATCTTTTAGACTGCTTAATTCTACTGCCATCTTTCCTTTCTGTAGATTACTAATCATGCCAGCTACAGGCTTTCTGGTAGTAGAGCAGGGACAGCTCTTACCTTCGAGGTTATAGGATCCGATCCACCTTCTAAAACCTTTTCTATCCCGTCCTTGTGGAGATCATGGCTGGTGCACACACCAGCACGCAGCCCACAGCACAGCAAAAGTAAAAGCACACACAGTGGCAAATTCCCCAGCTATTCCCAAGGTCACAGATGAGGGCATGTGCATGCAACTTGGACTGAATGAAAGGAGGTTTTAGGATATAAGTAGAAGGTCTCCATCTGTCCTGCGATTTTGCTGCTGAGGCAAATAACAGGAATTTCTTGTATAGCTGTGTGCTTCAGCTGTCCTTTTCATGGGGAAGCTGAACAAAGGCTTAGTGTTTTAAAAGAAGTTCAGTAAATGCATTTCAGAGCCCTTGTGCATTTGTGTGCCTGCATTATAGGTAGCTCTTATTGCATACTTTTTTGGCAGTCCTCAAGCTCAGAGACGGTCACATGACAAGTTGGTTGGAGCTTGAAAAGAAGTCATGGAAGAAAGTCAGAAAGGTCCTTCTAGGATATAAGGAAACATTTTATCTGTTTTCCAAAATCTAACCACGACATAATTTTTGTCTTGCTACAGTTATCTTTGTAATGGAAAACTCTACTGTGGCTTTTGTACAATTTTACTCTGTTAAACTTTGGTTGCATAAAACCTATACAAACACACACATGTCTACTAAAGCTGAGACCCCCACCAGTTAAAAGGTATCAGCACCAGGCCTGCAGTAGGTAAGCACGACCGCAGAAGACATGACCACAAAATATCTCTGAGGTAAAGGCTTAGAAATGTCTAAATAATGAAAAGGTATCAATGGAATTAAAAATGCAGTTGTAATTGTAATGCAAGTATTCCATCCAATTTTTAAAGCATTTTCATAAGGTAGTTTAAACTACCACATTTCTCTTTTCATTATGAACAATTTGCAACTTCTGTTTTGCTATGTATTTTTGACACTTTCTATACTCACTTTTGGTACCTAGAAGACATCATCCCTGCTTGGACTTTTTGCTTTCTCAAGGAGCTGCTGTATAGCATAAGATCAGAAAGTATAAAAGCTGTACTTGTACCAAGATCTTTAAGGTTAATCTCTAAGATATTCCATTTCCGTGGAACTGATCCACTGAGACAGTTAAATATATACAACTGGAAGCACATGAATGGTCCCATTAACACTAAAGAGAAGCAAGTGATATTCATGTTTAGGTTCATGTCAACGACAAATTGTTATTTTTCTTATTTTAGTGTTATGTTAAAAAGAGGATTGCTTGCTTCATACTGGTACAGAAATTGGCTTGTAGAAAATAATAATAAAAAAAAAAGTGGGTAAAAACCCAACAACAAAAAACCCCACTACTGTAATCTTCATTAGCACCTTTTAAATAGAAAAGTCAGACAATAGGTGGGCCATAGAAATGAGCAACTTTTCTACCTTTGAAGTTGCTTCAGGGTCAGCCTGCAGCACACATCTGGGTTAGTCTGTCTGCTACCTTTGTTGTATTTGACTGACACGTTTGGTGCATTTGTTTGGGAGTGGAGGATAAGTCAGAGTTCCCATTGCAGTGGCTTTCAAAGGCACTGTGCTCACTAACATTAAATATCTATCCAGTTTTATTTTAAAAGTAAGCACCTGTTCCTGTGGTAACTAAATGCAATACCGATCATCACACTTAGAATTCAGGTGACATTGCCTTGACACTTGACCTCACCTCTCCAAGTGTTCAAAGTTTGTTCTGCTGTTTTATACCCACCACACATCTCAAAGCCTTTTGCAAAACCTCAGCTAACCTTCTTGCTTGACAAATGCATCCTTTTTCCTTCAGGAATGGTTAGATACAAGTATGAATTTTACATTTAAACTGAAAGATTGTTTGAACCATACTAATGCTGAGTTGCTGCCTTGCTTCTGAAAGCTGCACGCTGCCCGATGCTGGCACTGAGGAGCAAGGGTCACAAGGACACTTCTTGGACCTGAATGATCTCAGGGCAGCATCTGTCCCTCTTGCAGTTCCAATACTTCAGAAGGGACAAATTCTAGGAACTGGTATCCCAACCTCTGTTTTGTATGGAGTTACATTTACAGGGCATTTGGATTTGTTTTTATGAATCAGATATGTTTGAATTATTCACAGAATGTGCTGACTTCAAAGAACCCAATTAGAGTAGAGTAGCATGTTTCAGGACCTGAAAAGGCAAGCTTGGCTCCTGTAAGTAATTACTGCTCAAACAAACTCAGGAGAGTGAAATGCATAAACATGTTCTGTGGGATAGTGCACAGTACATATTTTCAAGTCCAAGGAGCATGGCAGTATAATAACTATGAAATTTTAACAGTATTAGTGCAAAAGAAATAACAGCACTAAAACTTTACAGTGCAATATAGTTTATTCAACATCAAAGAGGGAGGTTTGTTTGGCTTTTTATCCACATGAATTAATGCAAAACCAGTATTTATTCACCTACAATGGAATTGAAATATTTACAGGAAACTCTGTATTTTAATTTTACATCAAAATGCATCATACTTAGTCTCTGTGCTACTGACACACCTGCAATCTCAAGTTCTTTGTCTTCATTTCAGTAGTCACAAACTCTGCTATAAACCTTAAGGACTTTCATATTCCATAATTCAATTTATAGCAGCTTCAATTACTATAAGAAGTATCCCTATAAAAATGACATCAAAACATTTCTTACATATTTCTACACCTTAAATTCCATATGAATTCATTGATTTTAATGTTAATTCAAGATTCTTTGATCAAGAGTGGATATTCAGCCTGATAGCTTCAAGTTAAACTGTGTTATTTCTGTGCTTTAAGTATCATTGCTGAGTATAGAAATTGTAGAATAAAAACTTAACTGAAAATTCTCCAGGGAATTGTTTGAGACAGAATGCAGTATGTTCATGTGTAGCTGTATTGCCTTTACTCTGGTGGCAGAAAGAAAAAATATGTAATTTTTTTTCAGGAAACTAAATGCTTATCTTTCAAAAATCTCACAGGGAGTAGATATTTATAGAACTGAGCTGCCATTTTAAGATGGGTTGGGTTTTTGATCATTTTTGACTGCCACCAATAATAAAGATTCCAGGCAGGAAATCATATTGTATTTTACCACTTTCATTCTTGTTGGTGCTTTAGACAGTAAGCTTGAACTTCTATTAAGATACTAAGGCTGAAATTTGGACCAGTTCTGATAATTAAGGAACACTGGTCCTAAACTTATCAGGTCTGTAAAATATAGCTATGCTGGAGATCAAAAACCCTTCACCGGTGGACAGCTGTAAACTATTTACTTATTGCTGTTCTTAAATCCCTTCAGGGTGAAAGAGAAATGAAAGATTATATAGCTCTCCTCCCTCACCCTTTACTTTTTTTTATTTGTGGCATGTCTGACCTGTACCTCAGCCCTTCAGTTATGATTTTACAGTGCACCATTTACTACGCATGGGTAACAGCAGCCTACCTTGTAATCTCCCAATCAAAATCTAAGGACCTTCTGTATGTCAGGGATATTCTGTTATTAAACCCCAACATTATTAGTTTTTCTTTCCTTTTGACAACAGAAATAGAAACGTGTTGGGGAGAGAAACTCTTCAATTATATGGATTTTTTTGAAGGGCAGATCTGAGCCTTCCGAACCTTATCCTATTTTAACAGTTTGCTACATTAGGGAAGAGGTGGCTTGGCTGGTTGCCAAATCATCCAAGTCCATCTTAAACACCCATTCTCTGGCTTTTTCTAGACTAGGATCTGTAGGGGGTTCATTTGCAAATGTTTGCTTACCCTTTCTAGCCTGCATGAAAATTCAGGCAGAGTGCTTTTAATAAACACTGATCTGACCTAGCTACTATGTCCCAGATGTCCACGCCCATGGTCAGCCACTGAAGCAATGGTTGTGAGGGCATTGAGCATTACTGCCAGGCAGCAACTACTTGTTCCTATGCTACTAAAAGCATCACATCAGTGGGTTTCTCTCAGAGTGCAGCATTGGCTCAAGGTACCACCAATGTGGTCCAAACCAAGCCAGCAGATATTGCACTGAGGCAGAGGAAGAACATGACAACCACTGCTGTTTGATTAGCATAGGAAAATCCATAGACCTTGGTGAGGATCCTCTCTGAAGCAGAACTGCGGGTCTGTACCTGTAGCACTTATTTAGGGAAAGGAAGCCCTCAAAGAATATGGAGGCACACATGCAGCCAGGGAGGAGAATCAGAAAAAGTGCTCATGATCCTCTGTCTTGCAATGTGCGTGATCCTCAGGGATTCATTTAGGCATTATTCACACAGAGCCAAACTTTGGGTCTCCTAAAAGTTACATTCAAAGCCTGCAGGTACCCAACTTGTAGAAACTCTAAATGTTGAGCTGAAAGTTAGTTTCCATGTTTTATAGTGATTTTCTGGTCTTACTCTTGAAAACATAGTCCAGTTATTGAATTCTTATCACAGGGACTTGGTCCTTAATCTTATAGGATGTTTATAGTTACCAACCACTACCATTGTCCTTAGAATTCCAGTACACAGAAACAGGCTTTGTGAGGATGCTGCATAAAAGTTTTCTTCTTTATGAAGAATGCCACTGATACGAATAGCAAGATGTTTATCACTGCCATGCAGAAACTCTTCTGCAAAAGAGAAAATGGTGACTGGCTAGTACCAAAGCTGGAGGAACAGAGAGAGACAGATCTATAGAGGACTGAACAATGGGACAGGCCACCCCTGAGACAAATGTTCTTGCCCATTGTGAAAGCCTCAGTCATTATTTTTGGATTCCAGACAGTTACATAGTGAGAAATTCTCTTGACCAGTCTTTACCTCAGTTTTAAAATACAACTTTCATTACATGTTAGAACTCAATAATATTTATAAACACGAGCATCTGCATTGCTTTACTTCCAACCTAACCTTCAAGCTGCTGAAGTGGAAATTAGTGTTTGATTCTGTTGCTTTTTTTAACTTGACAACATTTTTGCAAATGATACATGCTGGATTTGTTGAGGTGTAGAAGACTGGACCTGCAGATTACACTTTCACTCCAGAACATGAAGGGTGGGCTAAACAAAAAGGGGAGAGGGGTAACCACTGTTTTCTTGAGAGACATAATGGTTATTTCAACAGGTAATTTTGGCTCATCCTCTGTTTTGAATAGGGGGACAGATTCTTCTATCCCTGCTAAGGAAAAAAACCAACCAACCAAACAAACAAACAAAACAAAACAATCAAAAACACAAAAAAAACCCAAAAACAAAACAAACAAACAAACACACATAAACTGTACATGATTCTGACTCCTTACCTAAATTCATTAAGAGGTTTTTAAAGTATTGGAACATAAGGCTTGAGTTGCTTACTAAGGCACATACTTAAGTGTTGAAACATTACACTTTTCTGTTTTGCAAATATATCTGATATGTTACCACCCAGTGAAGCATGCAGTCATCTTACTGAAGCAAAATCTGAGGTGCATTCTGAAAGATTTTTTTTCCTAAATTAAGACCTGATCTTTAAGCAGGTGCAGCTTCCCCATTGTGTGGATGGAGTTTGCCATACACTGCAGTCTTGAGTTATTGACATTAAAGAACAGGTGGAATAATCTTATCCTGTCTTAACTGGACTACAATACTCTCTAGTTAGAAAGCAAAGCACCCACCCTGGCATCACAGGCACAGAAATCATCAAGACTTTCCACTGCCCAGAAAGGTTAGGAAGCTGCTGCTTTCTTCTTTTCTTGTCTTTTTATTAGCTATTTAGAACAGAAATCTCATGTTTCTTTCTCTCCCAGCCCTGGCAATTTTTAGTACATTTTTTCTCCCATGGGCTGGGAAGCCCAAGCTCTTTTGTGGAAGAAAAAAGTAATCATCTTCCCTTGATGACTATCCAGGTATGTCTGCACCTTGTTTTGCTACACCCAAATTGGTTTGACCAGAGATATTGGACAAATTCTTGAAATACCACATGTTTCTTCTCAGAATTAAGAATCTACTGGTGGTGATTAATTTATGCAGAGTTTTTTATGGACAGATACTTGTACTTCTTAGACCAATCATATCTGAAAGATGAGAAATGGTGTGAGTGTAGAGAATGTGACTGCCTCATGGGATTTGTGTCCTTCTTCTCCCCACTGCCACTCATTTCCCATCAGACTTTCAAGCAAGTGATTTACATCTTTTTGCATCAGTTTCCCAATGCATGTAAAGGAAAGTTTACAACTACTTGAGAATAATTTATTAATTACACTAATATTATTTATCTTCATCTGGGCTGTTCCATTGGGACAGAGAGATACCCTGTGCCTCCCCAGGAACTGGCAGGAGAAAGTCATCTACAATTAAGGTTCTTCAAGTGTTTCTAAGTATTCAGTTAATGAAAGCTGGTGTGTCTACACTATCCCATCACACACATGGATGTGGCACATGCTCTGGCAATGAGACAGCTCAGAAAGATGGTGATTATCCAGCTATCACTCATCATTCCTCTGCCTCTGTTCCACTTTCAGCTTGCACTTCAGAAGTAAGCAGGGAGACAACTCTTCCATTTTATACCAGACATTTCCACTTTCCATGTTACCACTGTAATGGTCAACCACTTCTGCAGTGCTGTGTGATCTGCGTTCCACATGAGGATGGAGAAAACTCAGTGTTTCTTTGGAGCCCTTGAACACCTTTCCAGTTTGGCCCCTTGGCAATTAACAAAAGGCTTGAAAGCTTGCTAGAAAATGCAGTTCTTTAGCACTGCAGTACTTCTTCATTTAGTACTTTGCAAGTGAGTTGTAAAAATTTGCCCTGGAGACAAAGAAATGCAAATATAAATTAGATGGAGCACTAATAACATTACATTACAGAACAATGTAAACCGTTTTGGACACCCCACAGAGAAGAAATCCATGCATTCCTTTCTGAATAATCTTTATGGAAATTTCTGTAAACATGGCATTATTAAAAGAGAGTAGCAATTATTTCCTTCTTTGGTTCATCAGTTGCAGGGAGGGGGAGAACTGGTAGGGGAATTAATTTTGGTTTCTTCCCCCTTCTCTTTTTCTTGCATGTCCTTGTTGGAGAGCTCTCACATGACATAAACCAACACCACAGAAGCATCCACTGGTAGAAGAGAACAAGAATGATGGAAGAAGTGGTCAGCATCCTTAGAGATGGGGGTCCGTAGGTGGAAGTAGTTAAGAGAGTAGCAGAAGCAGAAAATGTTGCAGCTAACAAGGCTACTCTGGAAGCCAAAGCCATTAAGATACGTTGACGTAACATTTGCAAGCTTCACAGGGGCCATCGTTGTAAATTAGATTTAATATTGATCAGATAGTTCAGCATCAGGACTGGAGGAAAAGTGGGCACAGGGTTCTTTGCAAAGCTGGCACTTCAGATCCTGCCTTCTGATTAACACAGAAGAGCAGAAATCCCCCATGTCCTGGCTGACCTGTGACTGCTGTCCTCTTCCTAGGGGTAGGCAGAAAGTTGCAAGCACTTGGACCTGGTATAATCTTTCAAAAATGCAGCTGCAGTCACAGCAAGAACATTAAAAACGTGCCTGTGAGATACAATTCAGTCCAAAACATCTGCAAATGCTAGCAGTTCCTTGCTAATGAGGCCTACTGGAGATTTTGCAAGCATATCATTCAGGATGAAAACCGGCTGGCTGTGTGTTACAAGGTGCGCCGGGGATGGGATCTGGTGATTTAACACATGGTGAGAAAGCTGCTTGTAAGGGTCATTAGATCAATGGAGATTCCAGCCTTATGCTTCAAATTATATGCCCTCTCTTCCCACATCCACCTTTTACTATGCAACACTCACGCCGCCTTCTTTTTTTTCCTCTTTTGTCTCTCTTGTTTCCTGCTTTTGTTCCAATGGTGCATTTTCATGCCTTTCCAGTAAGTACCATCACAGCAGAAAATACTTGAGGTTTATAGGGCGACCACAGGTAATTTGTTCAACAGAAAGCTTCTTTGTCCAAAATGAAGGTTTTGCTGTCCTCTCTATCACTGGGCTGTGTTTAAAATCCCAAAGAAAATTGCTGCTACAAGGACCAGGTGCTTTCCCCATGACAAACCCTGAATAATAAACATCTGGCAGGGGAAGATGGATCCTGCTCTGACCACCCATCAACCAAATATCTGTCGTGTGGTGCTGAGTCTGGTGGAGACTTTTTCCCCTGACTGACTGACTTGAGCTCCATTTCTCCAAGGTGTGTGCCAAAGTGGGATGATACTCCTTCAGCTTGTTCCTTTCCCATGTAAGAAAAGAGCAACGTTGTCCCAGTTGTGAGCTCTGCACCTTCTCCCCGGTAGCAGCATTTCTGGGTTGTCGTTCTTGGTAATTCACCTCACAGACTGTAGATCTTGCTTGTCCTACTTCTAACACTACCCAAGATACAGATTTTGTTGGGATCCCAGGTATCATGCCAGTTGTATAGGAGTTGCATTTTATGTTCACATGTCCAGCTCTCCATGGCTTACTCTTCCCACCTCTTCCCAACTGCAGACGTGGCACAGGGCACCTCTGGCCCTGAGCAGACATTCATGGCTCCCCTGAAAGAACTGGCAATGGCCTTTCCTTACATCTCTACCCTCACCCTCTGGAATGCTGCTTCCACACACACATCCTGTGCTTTAAAATGTCTGATGTCCATTGGCAGCCAGGAATCACTGCTCTCATGCAACCGTAAGCTGCTACTGGGTTCCTGGAACCAGCTGCTGTTAAAATAGAGAAATGACAGATATTACATCAGCATTTAGTGACTAATACTTAACTAAGTAGAAACTTTTCTTGACAGTGAGGAGAGATGAAGATCACATATAGCAAGACCCTGCTTGGCTTAGCCCTGATTCCTGGGGATCTTGCTGGACCACTGCCACCTCCTTCTATCTCCTCCTCCAACCTTTGCCTCCAGAAGAAAGTATCTTCTAGCTCTCATGTCTCTGGTGGAGACAGGAAAATGGGAAATGCTTTTCTGAAGACACATAGAGAAAATCAGGACTTCTCTAGGGACTTAAGGGGTAGCTCAAAAGTAAATTAAACCTTTTAATTAGGAGGGACTAATTCTCTACTGATCCTTACAGCTTTTGGCTCTAATGACCTTTATGAGGTGTTTTTAAATGCCCTTTGGCTTCAGAGATGTGTGGGCTGCCCTCCAGGAGGCAGGGAGGAGGTCAGCTGAGGGGGCACCACCTTTCTGAAGGAGCCAAAGCAGACTAAGTCAGTCACCTCAGCCCATGAGCCATGACAACGAATTAAAGCTGAGTGGTGTGGGGAAGCAGCAGACAAGCAGAGGACAAAGGCCAGCAAAGGGATAGGGGCTGCACTGAGGTGTCATGAATGGGGGTGCTCAAGTGTTCTATCACAGAGAGGACCAGGAGAAAGAGGCTCTCTGAGTGAGACTATTCAAGCCTTTATGCCTCATCTCTTCACCCACAGTGGCCCAGTAAGGAGCAAAGACTGCCCATAAATTGCAGTTTAAATCCATGATACCTCTGCACTGAACTGTCATCAAATGGCTACAGATAAAATAACAAGACAAAAATGAAGGCTGAAGAAGGATTTTTATTACTTTAAAAGGTCTCTTTTGAAAGTTGCTTGCCTTTTATTTCAAAGACAGTGCTGAAGAGTACTAAGAAGGCAGGGGAAAATACAACCCCCACATTCTGAAGCGGGCAAAAAGCAATACTTTAATTACCACTCCTATTTATAATGTAATCTTTCTTACATTTTGTTGCATGGTGTTTTACTCAGTACACCTTTTGTAACCATTTTTCCACTGATTTTCTGGAAGATTATGCTAAATGTCAAAATGTCTCTTTGGGCTCATAAAATGATGCCATAATAAAGCATCATTTTAGCTGAGAATGGATAAAAAAACCTATAAAATAAAATGGAACATTTTGACATTAATTGAGAAAGTTACCTGCTTTTTAATTTTCAGCAGATTCATGTCAACATTAAAGAAAAAATAAATTAGGTTATAGTTTATTACAATATGCAATGACCTTTAAGTAATTTTATAGCACTTTATGGTTCTGCTTCAGTCTTCTAATCAGCATTGTGTCTGAAGCAAATGATAAGCAGACTTTCTTATTCCTCCAGAGTTCTGTTAATTTGAATCCCTGCACACCAAGCAGCTTTCCTGCTGCAGCCAGGTGAGTCAGTTTATAGTACAGTTATTTGAGTCTTATAATGTCTTCCTGATGCCTCTTTTTTTATTTTTTACATTTATTAACTTTTGATATTTCAGACCTTTTTTATTGCCAACTAAATGTGAAAAAAAACTAAATGTGGCCACTACAACATCCAGACTTGTTCCTCTAACTTTGTACACCAGTAAATAGTTCTTTTAGAAACTGTGCATAATTTTCCATCAAAATACTTTCTTGTACTAGCTGCCATTTATAGAATGAATGTACCCTCAAGGTAAATTTATACTGGCAGTCTTGATGCATGTTAACAAAATGCACAACACCACACAAACACATACACAGAAACACACAATGGGAGAGTGTTTTAGAAAGGCTACAAAATTATTTTAGAAAGTCTCTGCAGAAAGACACCCTGCAAATTTTTTTGTGTATTTTGTAATTTTCTTTTTTTTTTTTTTAAAGGAGAGAAAAATGCATTAACCAAATGCTCCTAGCTGAAATTAAAATGTCCATGATACATTGTTTGAGTATAATAAATTCACCCCGTCTGTTTTTTTCCTGTGATCTGGTTATACTTGTCTTAGAATATAAAAGATACATGACTTAAATTACAGAGGTCAGAATTGAACATTTTGGATAGTTCAATAAAAAGGAAAAGACAAAGGTGATGAAAAACCTCAAAGCAAAGAAGCCAGCAACTCAAAAGCCTGTGAGGGCCTGATGTTGCTGTTTTCTTGGTATGGGCTGGCTCCTAAGGCTGAGGAAACCTCAGCTGACTGCTTAGATCAGTTTTTTTCACAGTATATATCTGATCATTTTTCTTTGTGTGTTAGAGGTGTTATTATAAAGCATTGTAATTTCTACTGTCATCCAACTAAGAGAAAATATTTCTAAAGCTTAGTAGTAAGAACACGTAATAGTTTAGATTCTGTTGTCATCTTTAATCTGCTGAAACATTTAATTCCTTTTGTTATAATGAAAATACTGTATTTCTGTTATCATTTTCAGAGAATTCTGGTGGAAATTATAAGTTTTCTCAGACAAAGTTGTGTTTGACTATTTCTCTGATGAGGTGAAAGGTCAATTTGCTTATAGTTTCCATGCTTCATTAAAATTCAGCTTCTGTGCCGTGTAATGTGGGTAATATTAATTTTCTAAACATTGATGTACGGCAGCTGCTAACTAATTTCCATAATGGTTGTTCTATTCTAAGGGCATTAAACCTGAAACAAGGTGGATCCAAATGGAAAAAAAATGTAGATGATTACTGGCCATCTGCCAAAAAGATGCTTGGGGACATGAAATTTCTGGAATCACTGAAGCTTCATTTTGATCAAATATTCATATTCTGAGCCATGTGTCAACAATTTTATTGTTTAAAGACAAGGAGGTTGTGGAGGGGAATATTGACACCATTCTTCACAAATGAGTTTGCTTTCAGGCTTCTTATATAAAGGAGAATATGTTCTTAAAGTAGAATGACGTTAACATTAGAAACATTGAGATGGGTTCAAAGGAAGGTGCAAAGGAAATGGAGACATGAATTTCTTCCCTTGGTAAAAGGGAGAGTGGGGGGAGAGAGGTCATAGAAAGACACTCAGCTTTGAAGTCAAGAATAATCATATGCATGACCATTTGGGAAATGCTTCATGTATTTTCATTTGCACAGAATTATTATACTGATGCCAGTAGAAAGAACTATATTTTTTAGCTGAGGGAGAAACAGTTCTATCTTAATAGACTCACATTCCCAGATGGGGTCTCAGGTTTGGGGCTCTGAACTGGTAAACCAGCCAACATCTTCTGATTGCATCCTCTCCATGATCCTTCACTGCTCTGCTCCCAAAACACCTCCTTTTGTGAGAAATTGCCAACTGCATCCCATTCAGTTCCACCCGCATATTGTCCAACAGTTCACTCAAGATCCATCTGAGATCAGCAGCAAGTTTCTCTAGAACACTTGTCTATTCCTGAGAATTTCATAAAACAACTCTCATTTTCTCTAGGGGGTTTGATAAGTGGTCTTACCTGAACACACATCAGATCATGAGGTATGCACAGGGTGGTTGTATAGTTCATCTTCATTACCACTTCAGTTTGACTGCACATCTTGGTTATGTGGTGCCACACATGACAGAGGTATTTGGGTCCATCCCTAGACAACAGCAATGTCATTTTCAATGCTTATTGGCTTGGTTTCAACAGAGAAATAACCCAACTTCAATATCAGACCATTGGCAGAAATGAGGTTTTATATCTGCTCCTGAATGTTCTAAACTACCAGGGGTTTGCATGTGGGAAATGTCAAATACAGCTTGACAGTAATCTATTTTTAACTTTTAATTTCCTTGCTGTCTAGACTCCCCTGAATTCAGCCTTTCCCCTCCTCCCTTACCCTCATTCCATCTATGATTAGGTCAGCCACAGATAGGAATTCCCTGCGTGTAACCCACAGTGAGAAAGTTTTCATGCACACCAGAAAGTGCTACCCAGCCTGCCTGGGAACTCCACTGACCACTTCTGAGTGTTTCTACCTTCCTTGTCAATGTGCAGCCCTAATAAGAAGTTGATCTATTGATGGTCTTTCTTTAGCCTGGACAGACCTATGTGTGGCAGTGCAAAACATAGCCTTTATACTCTGATCCCTTAATGGTATGTCTAGCAGTGACAATTTGTCTGGCTGATGCAATGCATGTCAACAAAATCCCCATGACAAATACCTTAAAAAGGTATTTTGGGTTCTTTTTGCTCTGGTTTTACAACATTAAAATGTCACGCTGCATGCAACAATGCATCTAAGCCACCTTCCTTTGGTCTAAAGCAAGATTAAATCAAGGGAAGAACCACATGATGTGTTGGTTTCCAGTAGTCTTAGTGGCTTAGCTTGGTGGCTTCCTAAGCTGAAAGCCGAGTTTGCACCTTTGTGATTAATAGCCTTTGATGAATGTTTCTTTTTAAATTTATCTAACTGCCTTTTTGACTGCTTTATACTATGGCCCCAGTGAAATGAAATGGGAAATGCAGACTAATAAGACTACTCACTCATTTTTTTGTATCGATAGAATTTGAACAGAGGTGTAACACTTTTTTGTTATTATTATTTTCAGAATAGTTAATTTCTGAAATCAAGGGAAACATAATAATTCCCAGGGAAAAAAAAATAGTATTTTACGAGAGGGACATTGCACTAAATAAGGGCTATGAACAAAGGGGGAAAAAAGTCTTAGTTTTAAATATAGCACTGTAATGAAAGATTATCATGTAGAAAATTAATGGCTGTATATTACAAAGCTGAACTGATTCTCCCTTCCTGCCATCAGGGTGGCCATTTCATTTTAACCCTGCTAAGAGTGTCACGTAAATGAAGCCACCTGTTGGAACGAGCCTGAGGAAAGGGTGATGAGCAGGCAGAACTGGGAATGCTGCTCTCACTCTGCATTCCCATTGCTCCCTACAGATGCAGAAGACTTGGGGATTGGTCCCCACTGATCCTTAATTCATCTGCTCTCCCACTGGGGACAGAAAAGTCCAGAAATAATACCCCAATTTTATAGGTAAGAAAACTGAATTTTTAGTGTTTTTCACAGGAAAATAAGGATGAGCTGCACAGGCATTGTTTTGGCAGGGAACTAACAAACTGAGAATGCCAGTACCCTTTACAAAAGCTGTGCTCAAAGCAAAGGTGTTACCAACAGGGAGGGAGAAAATGGTTTTGTGTTCTCTATTAAAATGTTGTTATGGTGCTCTCTGTTCGGTTACACATTTTATTAGGATAATAATTTCAGTAAACTACATCTGGCTTTCCTGAGGGTGGTCCTCTCAGGTTAAAAAGGCTGTCTAAAAATATCTCTCCTTTTTTTTTTTAAATGTTCCTCCTTTTATCTTCCTTTTGATGGCTTTTCATTTGAATTATTTCCTTTTTTTATTTTTTTTAAAGATTACATTAGCACGTTTTCACCCTTAATTCTATAATCTTTTCAACTCTAGGTTCCTTTGTACTTCATGCTTTTATACCCTTTTCTTCTCAAGTCCTTTCATGTTTCCTCCCTTTTGTTTTTCCCTGGGAGCTTTCATTGTCATTTTATCCTTTATTTTAAGTCTTGAGCTGTACAGTAGGAAGCAATGCTAAGAAAATTGGAAAGGAAAAAGCTGCATAAACCAGTGTAGTAAAGAACAGTCATATACTGAGCCACAGAACAACTTACAAATGAAGGCACAGTGGTGAAGCCCATATACTTTTGGTCTCCATGGAGCAATACTCATGAAAAATAAAACAGTGACATTTCCTTTAAAAAAAAAAAAGAAAAAAAAAAAAAAGACAAGCAAGTAAACAAATAAAACCCCCACACCTGTGTGTCACTATGACTTTGCTATAAAAATGGCCTGGAAACGGACCTCTTTCCGATGAGAATCTGAGTTAAATCCCCCATGCATTGAGATAAATCTATTTTTAAGGCACAGATGTGAGAGAAATTGCCTGGAGACTCCTACCAAGTGATCAGAACCTGACAGTGACTGATTTTGGCTTGTGCTAGAAGCTGACTTACTGTTTTATGAGTTAACAACTTATTGTTTAAATGCTTTAATGCTGATTTATGCCAACATTACCCACGTTGTATAAAGACGTATAAAACCAACAGTCTTTTATATAAATCACATTCCTGATAAAGTCTCTTTTCAACTGAGGAGACAAACACAGCCACTTACTATTGGGAATTTGGTAGATTGTTGCCACTATTAAACTGAACAATCTCTGCATGCATCAAATCCCTTACACCTATTTTATTTTTCCATACTGCAACTAAAATTGAAGAAAAATGGAATTTAAAAGGGGGTGACTGAGCAGCAGCTCCCAGGGATGAGTGCTGCATGGAGCTTGAGTGTTCATGCAGGTTCCCAGTCTCGCCCATCAAGCAGTTGCAAATGGAAGCTGAGGACATCCAGTGCCTGCATGGAGCACCAGGATCGGTCTCTATGCCTACTCTCCTTACTGCGGCCAACAGAAAAACCTTGTTTTCTTTCTTACTTATTGTTTTCGTGCCCCTTCTTATGCATTGCTCCTTTGGTGCCATTGGTTCCCACCAAGCCCAGAGCCATGGATAGGTCCAGCTTCCTCTGGTTTTGTCAGAGCTGCTCCGTCACTCCTGTAGTCCATGAAGGCCTTTATACCAGAGCTTGTTTTGAAGGTTTTGGTATCCTCAGGTCTCCTTTAGATATGTATGAAAATAATCTTACTGTTTCAAAATGACTTGGTGCAAAACTATTGGCTGAAGCTATGAAGTGGGAGGAAAGAATGGAGTTGCATTGTGGGGTGAAGTCAATTCAAGCGTTTGCTCATCAGTTTTCAAATCATGAAGGTCAGCCAGGTTCTAGATACATCTCAAGCAACAGGCAGGAAGTCTGGACTGAAATTAACCTTCTGGCATCTAGAAAGAGTCACTCACCAGCCCCAGTACCAGCACTTGTAGTCATGAGGGCAATGTCAAAGTAGAGCCACTGTCCCATCCATAGGCTTGAGCGGCAGATCAGGATTAGGCTCGTTACTACTCTGCTGCTCATTCCTTTTTGAACCAGCCCACTGTGGGAGGCCAAAGACACAAAAAGTAAAAAAAAAAAAGTCAAAATTACTTCCACTATGGAGGTGTGGGGCGAATGTGATTAGCCAGCTGCATCCAACTGTTCTACAAATACGTGCCTCCCAGCCAAAATCCATAAATAACCATCTAAGTTAAATTCTTCAGTCAGAAGCCCTGGCAGAATGATGCTGTTATAAATTTTTATGGAAACATAACCAGAGATGATGAGGTTTTGGGTTATGATGTTTATTAAAATGTTTATTGAAACCTTGCGGTACAGTAACAAATGATACCATAAAACAAATCGGGCTGTTTCTAATCAGAAAAACAACACAAAACTAGAATATCTAAGGCAGATACATTTCTGATTTTCTTTAAATTTCCATTCCATGAAAAATTGCTAGTATCTTTCTGAAATTCTTCAATCACTCTGAATATAGAGCAGTGTACTAGCATGGATGTCCTTTCTCCCATTGCATGTTTATTTCACCAGCTGTTTTGTAATTAGTTTGGTCTACTTCTGAGGTAACATATCCCTGTCTAATATTTTCAATACTCATGGCTTATAAACTCAGAGGGGCCACTGTGGATACTTAGCATGTCTTAATATTTTATTCAGACTGCAGTGTCCTAAATTTGTATTTGAGCTAGGGGTTTAGAGAGTTAAATTCAACTTTTCTGAGGAATCACATGGTTAGCCATAAAATCTTGCAACCCTGCTTCCTCTGAGTCATGGTCCCTTAGTCATACCCTGCTCTTTCAGATGCAGGTCCACCTTAGCATATCTAGCTCCGAAGATATTACTGATGTCCTCTGTGTTGGGCTGTCACATTTCTTCTCTCTGTTTTCCTTCTCACAATTCCCTGCTCATCCTGTCTGCTGAGACTGTAAATTCTTTGTTGCAGCAGCTTTCATGGCCAGACTTCCTGTCTGCTTTGCAGGCCTGGTATCATAATGCTGTGGAGCTGGTGCATGGCTGACAGCTCCAGCTTGCTCCCTGTGACTTCTCAGCAAGAGCTTGGGCTGGCAGATCATGGGTAGAGCTAAGACATCAGAGAGGAAAGGTAGCAATACTTTGCTCAGAGGTCAGAAATATTTATGTCAAGTGCACAGGTAAGCCCAGAACAAAAAGAGACTACCAGAGGCAGTGTAGGGATTGTGTGGAAAGGCATATGTTAGTTGGAGAAGAAAGGTATCAGGAACCAGGAATGGGAAATGCCTGAGAAGAAGGGAGAGAAGGAAGAGGTCTCAATGATTTGGTGGTGCTAGATGATGGTAGAAGTTTGCTGTCTCCTCCTCCCTTCTCCCCCTGAAACTGTGCCCTGACACAAATGGCATGGGAAGGAGGGAGAAGGCAAAGACATGGAAATTGGCTTTGTGACAATCCTGTCTCTCTCTCCCCACCCTGGAGAAATCATCCCCAGCACCACACTGGACCCCAGCCACAGGGCAGTGGCACATTCAGCTGTGTGGGGAGAGAGATGTCTGCTCTGAGGGTACCTCAGGTGGCTCAGATCGCCAATCCCCATGCCTTCCAGGGGAAAGGACAGGTAAAACTAGGTTAAACCTGTGGCAACAAGGGCTGATCACAGGTTTACAGCCACTGACAGTAAGGCATCCAAGCCAGGTACCTGTTCTGCCCATGCCTGAACTTTGCCCAGCTGATGTCCAGGTGAAAGGATGATTCGAAATTATAAACTGTGTATGTGTACCTACACATTATAAGGGATATCTTTTAGCTTTGGAGATGGTCAAGTGAGCTAGGAAAAATCACTTGAAATAACATGACATGTGGAAGCATATTTGATCTACTTATCATCATTTAATATAAATCTATTTAAATCTATTTCTGAACATCTACAGATGCAGAATTGAGGTTTAAAATGAGCGGTGGTTTAGGCTGCTAGTATTTTTCCTAAAAAAACCCCCCTCATCTCCACAAACAATGCCTTCAAAATGAAAATCTGTGGAAAGAAGATTCATGCTCACCCCAGCATGAAGGAGTGCTGAAGCTGCTGTCACACGCACTGTCACATCTCCAGCCACAGTCTTGCACGGGTACACAGTGCTCATTTTTCAGCCACAATTCTACAGTTTCCTGCCTAACACAAGCTGTGAAAGGGAATAGATCCCTTTGACATGCAGATTTTCTGTTTACATAAGTAGCTTTTTTTCTTGGAAACTGGGAGGTCCATCCCCATCAGAATTTTATAAATCTTGCTAAGACTTTATCATTCTGCCTTAATGGTTATATGAATAATACAATGCAGATAGCTACAAGTTTCATTCAAATCTGTTGCAACATATAACAGTTTACAGCATGTAATAGCTATTATAACATATAACAAAACTTCCACAGTTTTTCTTTTCTATTTCTATTACTAAGAATCTGGAAAGCATTACTGAGTTCTCATGGGTTTGTGCACTGGCACAGTTGTGTTCAGTGGGGATATTGCTGGTTAACCCTTGTAGAAATTGGCATATGGTGATGGGCTGAGCATGAGAAGGAGTACACTGGAGAAAGTTAAGATGCTAAAGGCCTTTTTTTGCCCTGACATATAAGAATTTAATATTCTCAAATTGTTACTAATATCTTGATGATGGAAAAGGATTATCTAGATCCATAGGAAGTGGCTTTTCTTGTGCTGTGTCGGACAAGCCCTTTTGAACCTCCCGTGCATTCAACATGCACACACACAAACACATCAAAAATTTTCTGTTGCAATCACTGCCTGCTAAAGTTGCCTTTGTCTATGCATCAGCTCTAGTGTCAATCTGAGAAAATTTACAAAACTCAGACTGAAACTTCCTAGAAGGCAGCACCTTGTAACTGAGCAGAAAGGCCAATACCACCAACCTCTCTGTAGTGGAGATGTTTGATCCTTTTCTTTAATTTAAAGAACACAGTAGTCAACCAGGAGACTCAGGGCTGGTCCAGAGATACCATGTGAATATGTCATTAAAAGACAAAAATTTGATAATACTTGCTTTTACCATTGCAGATAGAAAGACCAGGGAGGTCATAACAAAATTAGCTGATGTTATTCTACAAATATTTCCTCACTACCACAATTAACTCACATCTGTCATTTATTTCCTTCTCCAACAAAAGACAGAACTGGCCTTTTTTCATAAAGTGGGGGCAGGGGATGGAAAGCTGGGACATAACTGACAAAAACAGAAAATGGACAAAGTTGTATGCTGACTCCAAGACACGTGGCAAGACCAGAGCTTGTGGAGGAAATGGATTGTTGGGGATGAGGCACAGGGCTCCCCGGTGTAGGTACTGGGGGGACAGACATGGGTAAGGACAGGACTGAACAACTACATTTGAGATGGTCTAGAGGGGAGGACGTGCAATCAGTGTTAATTAATTATGCTGTGTTTATTTTTACTTTGTTTTTCGGTGCCCCAGGTGCTTTACTGGTGGAGAGGGAGGGCACACTAATAAATTGGTATTGTTGCTTATTATTGTGTACTAATTTGTAGCAGCAGTTTGTGGGCTTTTTTTGTTAAGCAAGTCAATAAAGATAATATTCCTCAAAGGTGTTTTCCAGATAAGAAGGTAGTTTATCAGTACTCCCAAATTTCTGTCGGTTGTCATTAAGTGTGTCTCCTCTGCTTGTGAAGAGCTTTGTAGCTGGGTCAGGGCTGCTGGAGCTGGCTGCAGGGTTGCTAAGGGAACCGCTCTGTCCTGAGATTCTTCTTATGCATCAAAGTTTCATCTTACAAAATTTCTGTAGGCAAATCACTGTGAGATGAATGCTAATGTGCTGCACAACTGGGACAAACAGGCTGAGGTATCAAGAAGGACTGAGTCACATTTGTTTGATTTAATTTTCATATTAGGTGTGTGCACAGATGCATATCTAAGAGGACATAAATATGTGGTATTACACTTGCATTTGTACTTCTGATATACTGTACTACAGGGATTGTCTTTAGTAATACTTTGGTTTGGGGGAAGACACAGGCTTTATGGAAGGTGCCATGCAAAAAATAAAAAAAAAAAAATCAATATAAAGGTTATAAGAACAATTTTAATTTCTATGGGCTTTGGATCAAGCTAAAATGCAGACAGTCTCACTGAAGCATTTCTGTCCCTCAAAAAGGAGATAATAGTCACTCAGACAAGCAATACATGTTGAACTGCACAGCTCTTGGAGCTGAAAAACTTTGGACCTGAATTTGAAACAAACCTGCCCTTGAGAAAAAAGCAGTAAGCCCTTTCATGCATGCAGAGAACAGATTGCACATCTCTTTTTGAGGTCTTACCTAACCAGAGAGGTCCAATAGATAGTCTAGCACACTGCACACCATTTATCTGTCTCAAAAAGTAGAAGGGTTGAGACAACCCTGTTGGAATTTAAACCTTTGTTTCCAGAGTGTCTGGAAATTTCAAAGTTAGATTACTATACCTCTAGCTTGGTTCATTATACAGCTTATTGTGAACTCTGATCTGAACAGTAAAACTGTTGAAAATTAAAATCCAGAACAGTTCCAATGATGGTTCTGGTTTCCAGCAAAAGTATAATTGGTTTATAAACAACCTCAAAAGTTACAGAATTTAGTGTACTTTAGCTATTCTTTGCCTTAATTCTTCTTTTAATGCAATATTCAAATTTCACACAAGCTTTCATCTTAAATTAGTCTTACATTGAAACGACATGCCCATGTCATGGGCTATGGTCCATCGGAAGAGGATTGTGACTCCTTTTTGGCCTCAGAAGTTTCCTTGCATTTTCAGCAACTAGCTAATAGACCAATTTAAAAAAAGTAAAAAATGAAAAAAAAATTAATATTTAAAAAGGTCCCTTGTCAACCAAGATCACTAGTCCTAAAGATGCAGACTTGATGGATCACTTGGCTGATATAAATGGCTCAGGTCTGCAATTTCCAGGAGCACAGAAATCTACTACAACATAGTCTTGTTTGTGTTTGCAGTGAGGAGCCTGAGATTGTTGTAGTTCCTAAAGACAAAGAGATAACTTATGTCAGCTTTCAGTAGATGGTAAGTTTTGACCTATATCAGGATTAAGACCTGCAGCATTCCAAATTGGAGGAAATTAAACATTTTTTCTTACCATCTGCACTAGACAATGCAGTTTACAGTCTGAGTCTGGGCATGTGCTTCCATATAGGGAAATGAGTGGGAGTGGAAGAGAGCCTTACACATTTTTCTTTGGAAACAGGGTTCTTTCAAAATGTGTAATTCAAAAATGTGACATTGTTGATATATCAGGATAATCTATGAATATAAATGGGGCAAGGTTTTTATGGGCAGACATCTCGTATTAGATCCAGAAGATTGTTGGAAAAAAGCAGACAGCCTTTCAGCTGCAATAGCCATTTTTCAAAGACAAAATAAAAGCTGAATCTCCAATGTTCAGGGCAACTGAACAGTTGGTCTGAGGTTAACTTGATTACGTTAAATAGTTAGGCTGGGAGAGAAAGTGGTTGGCACCTGTGGAGCATACAGGTGGTGCAAGCAATGAAAAAGTTGATAAGGTCATTAGCTCCTATTGGGCAAAAAGAGAATAAGACAGGTAATTCATTGTCTGTGAAAGATGGAGGGGCTTGTGGGGGAGAATTACAATGTGCTATAAAGCCAATCTCTCTATTTAGTCTAATTTTTAGTGTCCATCTGCAGTGTGTATTTTATTTGCCACACTCTTCTTCTGAAGGTGTTTTGCGCATCTCTCTGGATGGATAGGCCTGAGCAGCCACAGATGAAACTGTTATTTTGTGGAAAAAAATCCTTCTGCTATCTGAAAGCTTCTGTCCTTTACTGATGATCTCTGTGAGTTTTTTCAGTGTGTGGTTACTGTTATTTTACTATCATGGAAACAGCCTGGTATCTGCCTCACTGGCCAGTGCATAGTGTATTCTGAGATGTGTTTCTGCAGGAATCAGAGGTTTTGATGCCTCAGTAGTGGTGCATTTAATGTAATTGACATAAAGATATGTTGGCAGGTCTCACATGTGTTGTTCAGATGCAGCACACACAGCTATTGGATTTTGATTGGAAGAGTGCTCAGTTCTGAGTCCTGCTTAAGTAGGTGTATGGCAAACATTACATCAGACTTTCTGGTTCTGTCTAGCCAAGAAAGTATTGAAAAACTTGCAAAGACAGAGATTCATCATCATTCTGGGAAGCTTGTTCCACTGTTGTCCTATGTTCATAATGAGTAAGCCATTCCTGATGTCCACTCTGAATCTTTAAAGCTGTAATATGCAGCTGTTGCATGTTTTTATACCATCTGCTGTCTACTAGAAGATTGTGGCTCTGTTGGTTTTATTATTCCCCCTCAGGATGTGGTAGGCTAGTCTTAGATTCTCCCCCTGTGTATACTCTTTAGCAGACTAAATTCAGCATTTTCAGTCTTAATAGGCCATTTGTCTCAGGCTCAAGACTGCTATGGTTCACTCACCAAACCTACCACAGCTTTTAGAAGGTGCATTCTGCATCATTGTCCATGTTGCTGGTGAAGATATTAGTATCAGCCTCATTATCAAACATTTGAGCACTCCACTGCTGGCTGCTGCTTCAACCTTGAAACTTTGATTACTATCTTTTCAGCCTGGTGAACCAGATTGTTTTCAGTTCATTTAGCAGTCTGTTTGTCCAGCCTATTCTTCTTCAGTATCCAAACAAGAAAGATACAAGCCCATATGCACCACTCAGTATTCATGTCACCAGTCCTTTCACTGCAGAAAGGCACCAGGTTGTCTCAACACAGAGTCATAAAAACATTGGAGGGTTTTGTTTGGAAGTGAACTCAAGAAGTCTAGAATTCTGCTCAAGGCAGGGCTGACTTCAAAACTGAGATCAGATTGGTCAGGGGTTTGTCCAACTTAGCTTTGAATATTTCTGATTATTCAAATGACCAAAATTGCTCTTTCTATAGCATGTACTTTTGCCAGACACTTTCAAGAAGCCTCTGTCTTCTCTATACTTACCCATCAGGTGGTAGAAATCAACAACCAGACTTCCCTGCAGCCTACTCTTCTCTGGGATGAACAAGCTGTGGTCCTCCCAGTCATCTTGGTGACCCTTTCCAGGAATCACTTTCATATGTCGATTTTTTTTCACACAATATTGTGGACATGGGGAGAAATGAGGTGGTGGAACTGGTGTTCCAGATGTGGCCTCACAAGTGTCAAAAAGAAAAAAATAATTTTCAGCCTACCCTCAACCTGCTAGCTGTGATCTTTTAATGCAGTCCAGTACTCAGTCCAAGTTCATCTCCATAACTATGATTTTCTTCAGTGAACCTGTTTACTGCCCCTAATTACTACCTGTCCTTCTTGTGTTCAGAAATGGATGTACTCCGTCATTTTTCTAAGAACTGAAGTGGGGCTGATCAGCCTGCAGTTACCCAGATACTGTTTCTGGTGTTTCTTAAAGCTGCACAGTTATCAGGGCTCCCTCCCAAAACCATGATTTTTCAAAATTTTTGTCAAACCTCTAAAACATGTGAGCCATATCTTCCATCATCTGCTGAGAAGTCCCATCCAGCTCTATGGATTTTAATACTCTTGGCTTCCCATATAGCATTAGTGTGTGCAGAGCTACAGGAGCAGGTTTTCTCTGATATAAGAAGTCTTTGTGCACTTCAGCCATTTCGATACTGTCCATCACTAGGTTTTCTTCCATTCAGAAATGGGTGCACATTTTCTCTGGGTTTCTTTTCACTTCTGACATGCTTGTAAAATCACATCTTGTTAGCTTTTATGTTCCTTCCTGGATTTAACTCCAACTGGGCTTTGGTCTTTCTGGTTTTTTCCCAACCTGTCTGAGCAGTACTTTCATACTTTTCCTTTGTTGTCTGCGCTTGTTTCCACTTCTTATGTGCTTTGCATTTTAGTTCATTAAGAAGCTCCTTGCTTAGCCAAGTGGGCCTCCTGCCAAAATTCCCAGTCTTCCTGAACAATGACCTAAACAAGTGGTGCATGTTGATCTCCAGGAAACTTGTTTTGGGCAATGAACTTAGTGAGACTGGAGGGGGTGAAGGGAGCAAGAAAGAAAGTGCTGCCAGTTTATTTTCCAATGAAGGAAATAAAATCCAACTTTCTTCAAATGCAGAAGATAATTCAGTGTTATTTTCAAGACTAAGGTGTTGCCCAGGTATCTGCATATAATCAATGTGACTTTCTAAATTAAGAGACTTTGTATATGGTAGTGTGGTGGTTTGATTACATATGGGGTCTATTTTCACAGAATTGCCTCACATGTGATAATCCTTTTTTTGGAAGCTTGGGGGCAGATTTCGGTGGATATTATAAGATTTCCCCAAATCTAATACACTGGTGATTCAGGTTCTGAGTGTATACCCCAACATTTTTGCTTTGTTTTAAATTATTGATTGGTGAATAATGATTGCAGAGGTAGGTGCACTAATTTTGGTTCTCTGTGTTATATATATTGCTAGTTGTGACAAACAAATTAGTGTTTTACAGAAAATGATTAATGAAGCTGTGATAGAAATCAATAGAGGTTCTAGTTTTTCAATACAAATGACAATTTTCTTATATTTAGAGGTAATTATTCAGAATCTCTTTTTCATGGAGACTCCTACAGCATATTGGGGAACACACTGTTCTTCAAGCTGTGAAAATGCCTGAAGAAATGTTTGTTTTTGAAGGCAAAGTTTGGGGGGCTAAGGGTAAAATGCAAGGCCTAGTCTTGGTGTCTAGTATTAATAGGCTGGCTAGCTACATTATTGCTGCTATAGCCAGTACATGGCTGGTCTTTGAGGGCTCACTGCTTATGGGAATGGATTAAGAATGTAACTGATAAGACCTTGAACTGATGATTTAATATTGTTTAAAATGTATGTTTACCCTTCTCCATGTGCTTCCTTCCCCTTCCCAGAATCCATATCTTCCCCTTTCCAGAATCCATGTGTACCCTTTCCCCGAAACCATGTGTTCCTTCCCAGAGATCCTTTGCGTCTCTACAAGACCCCTCCTCAGGGTACAGAGGGGCGTGGTCCACCTTGCTACCGGAAACCTTTCCCCGCCTATATGTTAATTCCCTAATCTTGTTGGCCCAAAGCCACAACAATACCTTTTCCCCCATTGGAAGATTCGAACCCCCACCAAAGGACTATAAAAAGCCCCTGCTTTCTGAATAAAGCTCTCTCTGCTCGCACGCTCTCCAAGCTGTGTGGCGTCTTTGTCCTCTGCCCAGGGCTCAGGCTCCACGTGGCCGGGGAGGTAACCAGGGGGGGCACCCCTCTCTCCTAGATGCATGGACTAAAAACCTAACCTAGGAGCATAATCCATACTGCTGCGGCCACCCCACTCCAACGAGGCTATCAACACATATCCCAACCGGGATAACTGCTGACTCCAGTTCAGCTTCCTATTCATGAAAGCCCACAAGTATTTCCTGCAAAATACGAGGCAAGAAAAGGAATTTAGCATCTCAGTCTTTACCACGCCCCCTGCCAGTGGGTTTTCTGTTCCACTGAGCCATGGGGGCAGCATTTTCATTTCCTTTTTTTTTATTTTTCTGCTACCAACATACATCCTCCTCCGTTTCCTTGACTTGCTGCACATCAGAGTGGTTCCTGTGCTCTGAGGACGTTGTTCTGGGAGATCAACCAGTTGTTCTGGACCCTCTTGCTCTCCAGGACAAATAAATAGTAGGACCAACGATTATATTTGTAAAAGAAAGTTAAATTACTTTGTTGTCGTTTCAGTTGACTGTCACAAAAATAAGAAAAAAATCAGCTCATTAGGGCTAGAGTCAAGAGATAAAACATGAGAGGAGACTTGTGTTAAGAAGAAATCCCTCATGGCTTCTAAATCTGATAAATTCAGGCATCAAGCAAGAAAAAATGCATTAAGAAATTTTTGTTTTCAATTAAATTTGATCAAAATGCTATTAATGATCTCTACTAAAAGAAAAGGTACAATACGGAACTGACAATCAACTGAAAAACAAAACTGATTCTCTCCAGAATATATTCCACTTAAGATATCCTAAATTGAGAACCATCTTCTATAAAACTTTAAAAAACTGTGGGGGAAACAGCTATGCTAAGATTTCTTACTTAAGCAGGTTGGTTCTGAAAAGTCTGCTGACATATTTTATTTGCTCTTGCAGTTTTCTTTCCCTTATTTTTAAACAAAAGGTTTATAATTTGAGTCTCAGTGGCTTGTGGAGTTATTTAAAACATATTCTAGTTTCACATCTAAAATAATATTTGTGTCACTATGTGTATGTAAGTCTTGATTTTGCACAGTGAAGCTCCTACAAATTAAGTCATAAGAGTGAAAAATTTTAAAATATCTGAAAAAATCATTTCTGAGCATGCTTATACACCCAGCTAAATATAAGCAGAATAGAGTTAATTCCCAGATCTTCTGTGATGCCATCCCACACCCTTTGTCTAGGACCAGGTTGAAGAATGGTGAAAACAGACCCTGAGGCAATTCATAGGTGTCTCATCACATGCAAACACAAAAGTTTGATTTGCCTTATAGAAGTGAGAATGGTTCTCTGTTATAAACCAGACTTCTTTTATTTATGTTCTTTAGCAATTTGTAAACTTCCTAGGAAAGAGGAAAAAGGGGGTATTGTGGGTTAAGTTAATAGTTCAATGTCTCTTCTATATTAAAGTAAGCCCTGTAAGGAAATTTCGGCTCAGGTTAAAAAAGCTAACAGCCTAAAAGAGAAACCTGGGACATGGGGCTGAGAATCAGTGTAGCCTGTGTGAGCAATATAGGGATCCCTTGGACAGCAAGAGGCTCAATTTCATTTCAGTTTTTGCTATCAGTGTTTCTACTTCTGCCACTTTCTGTCCTCTTGATTAGAGGAAAATCATGTACAAAATGAAACATACATGTACAAAACACGCAAAAATAAAGGGAAATCCCAGAGACTTCCAGGAATGACTAAGGATGAAAAACCAGTCTCATAACCCATCATTATTTCCAAAAAATTCAATTTTTTTTTAAGATGAGTGATTAATATCCTTCATTTTTGATAGGAGTATAATGAAAAGAGAAGTATAAGGTGATTTCTTGACACACCTACATGGATAGTATTGAGACAGATGGAAAAGGGAAAGGTTTCACAGAGAAAAATACAGATTCATCTGGATTTCATTTCACTCTGCATTAGCAATGTTTCTACCCACACTCCTTTTCTGTCCTCTTGACTTGGTGATGTCCTTTCCTTACCACTAACCTCCTCCTCCAGTCTGAGGGCTACATGAATCTGCCCAGTCTTGTCACAACATTGCTGCAGGTATGAATGAATGTCTTCTCACTGCGTGTTATGTCAGAAAGTTACTTTACAACTCAAAGTTACTTTACACCTCAAAGTTGCCTTATGCCCGTGACACCTCCACTGTTAGGAACAGAGTAGAGCTCCTTCATCAAGTATTTCAAGGTTAAACAAGCAGTGGTCTGCTGGCAAGAAATTTAAGTTCAGATTCTAATGCTATTTACTTTTTGTGTTGACTGTCAGAATTATAAGATAAAAACTTTGAAGAGAGCAGAACAGATGGCACACTGGTTTGCAGACCATTGCTATGATACTGGTCATAGTTGATGCCAAACTGTTGTGCCTTAACTGTCTAATGTGGCTGCCTTGCAGAGAACGTATATACCCAGTTATAGACCTTGATGGGACCCAGAAATGAAGGCAAAGGACCTCCTC
This sequence comes from Formicarius rufipectus, assembly GCA_013399695.1. Classification (NCBI taxonomy): domain Eukaryota; kingdom Metazoa; phylum Chordata; class Aves; order Passeriformes; family Formicariidae; genus Formicarius; species Formicarius rufipectus. The sequence continues at coordinate 124,056 of VXAU01000987.1, read as the reverse complement.
AACCAAAAGTCATCTGGTTCCATTTTGCATTCTGCAAATTAGCAACTCAGCATCCATCACTAGAAGCCTGGGGAATGACTCCGTTACATTGAAGGGTCTTCAAGCAGTTAGCTGCAAAATGTAGCTGGCACTAGTTGAAAAGTCCTTGAAATCAGCTAATTGTTTTACTCTGACAATGGCACATTCACACCCTTGCTGTGAGCTCTATGGGTTGTCCTGCTTCTCATGTCATCCATCTACTTTTGGTCTTGCAAGCCTCAGCTTATGCAGGGGGTCAGCATGAACACTGTCAGTCTCATTTAGCCCCACAGCCATTCATTCAAGCCTGCAAAGAGAGTATTACAGATGACCGTGTTTCAGATCACTTACAGACAAGACAAAAGCAAGGAAGTCCCTGATAGCAATGGAACAAGTGCTTCTGGGTTGATATCAGACTTTCTGGTAGCCCAGATGTCTTGCAGCAAAATGGAAACAGAAAAAGCACTGAAATTCTTAGCAGTGACATGAATGAAACAGTATGGGTCTCTCTTCCCAAATATCAGGTGATAGAGCAAAAGGAAATGTCCTCAAGTGGTACCAGAGGAGGTTTATACTGGATATTAGGAGAAATTTCTTCACCGAGAGGGTTGTCAAGCATTGAAACAGACTACCTAGAGAAGTGGTAGAATCATCATTGCTGGAGGTATTTAGAAGACATGAAGATGTGCTGCTCAGGGAGGTGGTTTAGTGGTGGACTTGGCAGTGCTGAGTAAGTCAGACTCAATGATCTTAAGGGTTGTTTCCAACCTAAATGATTCTATGACTCTGTGAACACAGATGGGGTCCCCTTGGAGGCACTGCAGTGGCCGCAGGAAGAACATGGATGATCATCTCCAACGCGCTTGTTGGCCATCAACTACAAGCTTACAAGTGTCTGCCTGAAAGCATCACCACATGCCCAAGGTGTGCTGAAAACCTGCCAGTGCCTCTATTTTAAGTCAGAGTTACCTGAGTACCTAAGCAAAAGTTTGCAAATGTACTAAAAAACATGGTGTGCAAAGAGAAATAAACCTCCACTTCAGATCCATTGCAAGTGTGAAATAACTCAGCCTGGCTCCTCCAGAAGGCCCCAGCAGTTTAATTGTGGTGTAAGCACTCCTACTTCACTTAGCCAAATGTGTGTTCAACTACATTTGCAGCTGTATGAACCTTTAGCATAGTGGCTGGTGCTGGGCATCTCCCCATCCAGAGGGTGGGAGAGCTCCCAGGCAGGACCCCAGCCTGAGCACTGCTTCCCTGGAGAGATGCTCTTCAGTGAATGGTAGGAGCCATCTCTTCTCCCTTCCAGCTGTGATGCTCTCTGAGGGCTTCTCTGCAACTCTCAATTCAAGCCTTGCTCAGTCCATTTGGTGCTCCTTCTCTCTCCTTCATCCTTCTCTAGCCATCACTGTGTCCCTCTGTACCCTCTGCTTCTCATGCAGAGACTGTTGCAGCATGGAAGACTGCAAATCCTTCTCACCATACGCACAAGTCATATGCTTTATTTTGGCTGATTCCATGTGCTGTTCTTGCAGCAGAGGCTGACAGTATTTTCAGGCCCTGGCCAGGACACCTTATCTACTCCTCATAACTATCTTCAGCGAAGATTAATGTTTACAACTCTATGATAATACTGAGGAATTACTGTTATGCTTCTTCTCATTTCTGTTAAAAAAAAAAAAATCAAGTAATTGGAAAGCAAAGAAATGTCTGACAAAATCAGAATTGTTTAACTTGGAAAAGACCTCTAAGGTCATTTAATTCAATTTTTAACCCAGCACCACCATGTTTACCACTAAGCCATGTCCCCATGTGACACACTTTGACATTTTTGGGGTGATTCTGCTACTTCCCTGGGCAAATAAATTCTTCGCAAAGACAGACTTTGACTTTCTGTATTGACTGAGCCCTGCTGCAGATCTACTATTCCTGCTTTTTCTAGTACTCAATAAATATATTGTTTGCAATAACTACAATATTTGCCTATTAAAATGTTCATGCCTTTGTGTATCACAGTTCACCATGTTATTGCTTATCTAGCTACAACTGTGGTACAGAATATATGGAAATGGTACAGGTAATCAAAACTGGCAATAAACAAGCAGTCCCACTCTCACACCGTTTAATCCTAAATTCTGACTACTTGTGTGCTTCTCTCTAAAAGTTTATCACATGTTCAGTCCCTATGATGAGTGCCCTACGATATGTTTACTTTCAGAAAAATAGCAAAAAATAATCCAAGTACTTCTCAATTAAATAATAATAACATTGGCCATTTATAGTTGTATCATTACTCCATTTTCTTCACCTTGGACTGTTCTCTGCCTTTCACTGTCTGGCATGACTGACACATTGGATATTGAAAAAAACATTGTACTCTGGAAAATCCTTCTAATAGTTCCACAGATAATGCAAACACATGACATATTTTCAAATCTTTTATGTATTTTTCACTAATCTAGTTTCTTTTTAAACAGGATTTTTAAAACCAACATCAGAGTATATTAATGAAAGAAATCCAGAACTACTTTTCAAACTTGTATGTAATTCTGGACATTTTAAAGATCACTGCAAAGTGACAGTGACTGGAAATTCTGAAGAACTATCTTAAACACACAGGTGGAAGAAAAACAGCCAAGATGCCAGTGGCACTCGTAGGGACTAAGCAGTGAAGTAGTGTCTTCCAGGCCCAGCTCCATCAGATGCTCTCAGAGGAGAATGCTGGGGGAAAACACTGAACTGAAAAAGTAACGGATTTACAACCTCATTCTCATAAAATGAGTGTCATTGTTCTTGCAGGCTAAAAAACTAGAGCAAGTACAATGGGCCACGGAGCTAAAAATGCAGGACAAATGAATTTCCATAATTTCAGCCAGGAAAATCCTGAAGCTGGGAGTATCTTAGTCCTGCACAGCATTAGGCTACCTTTGATATAGGTATCTGTTGAATGAAAAAGTACTTCAAAAACACATTTTTAGTGTAGACAAATGACAGGCAGGGCTTGGAGATAAGGGAAAACATTAGAATTAATTTTGTGGTATTTGACCTTCATTTCATTTGCACTTTGTCTGCCATTCTTCTCCTTCTCAATGGGCTGGGCACTAGAAACCAATGTAGTGATTAAGACTATTTTGGTGTGTTTTGTATAGATTTTTTTTCTCCCCTATATAATCTACAAGTCTCAGACAATGCTTGAATTCCAAGTAATTACTTCAGTATTGCTTTGACACGTGTCAATAGGATTTAATCCAGTGCTATCCATTTAACTGGTGAATTTGGTCTTAGGAAAAAAAAAATAAAATTTTATCTTGTGTAAAACACATGCACCAAATAGTAATGATAGCTAAAACTACCCTAATCAAATATTTCTCTATGGTCCTTATGGAGCCTCTGCTCCTCAAGCTTCACCAAAATCATTTCCTTTGAGTCATTCCTGTAGCCTACTCCAGTTTAAAGTTTCTGTGTAACATAGCTACTCCTGTTGCTTCAGATCCTGCTAATTTCTTACTAGTGCACCTGCAGATCTTTAAATCTGCCATCACAAATGCCCAACCAGCAACTGATGGGTTTGCAGATTTTAAGATTAATTTTTATTTCAGGTGCCTAAAAACACAGATAGGTATCTTGTGGAATTTTCAAATGCCCATCGTCACCTGGATCTCATAGCTTTTATCATTTCTTCTTCATTTTCAGAAGATACTTTTACCCCTTTGTCAGGCCTTCAAGGTCAACCTGATACTCAAACTGAAAACACAGAAGGGAATTATAATCCATTTTTGCAAAGCTCATGATATTTGAATTTGGAACTTCTATTTAGGAATGGTTAAAAATGAAAATGCCCTCTTTCTTTTAAACCATACTGTTTACCTAATAAATAATCTCTGACTTCTGGTTTTAGAATAAATTTCAGTTTTGTTCTAGTTTCTTATAATATCTGACTTCCTGCAGAGCTGCTGCATTGATCATCCAAACTCACATAAAACAGCAAAAGAAAACATAAATCCATGAATAATCAGAACTGTGCTTATTAAAACACTGAAAATTGTCCATCTGCTGATGACAAAGAATTTATGTAACTTGTAGGGATGCACTTTAGCATATATCATGAGATACCTACATTCTGCAAATATGTATAACTGGATTGTCTTACTACAATAGATAGAAGTCTATGAATAAATTTTTGTGGATTAGGATCACATAAAATGTACAGCTTTTTGTAAAGTCTTACAAAAGTACATAACTAGCTCACAATGCAGTCTCTTGGCTATTGAAGTGGGCAGGAGGTTGATCATTCCTTGGACCATCCAACCTGCACAACTATAATTGCTCTTTCTGTAGCACGTCAGGACAGCACCAGGCAAACCATGGTACTTATGAATAGCATAAGTAATTTGAAATAGCAGCCACCCCATTTTATTTTATGTAGAAAATGATTCTCAGCAGAGTTTCAGCTGACAGATCTTTCCTTTGACATCTCGGTGTCAACTCCTTTTTCCTCTCCAGTCACACAGTGAAGTAATGGTGGAGTTTGGTACTAATTGAGCACTGAATGAAATATATTCATACAATCAAGCATAAAATATCAATGGCATTGAACATAGTAGTCTAATGTCACTCTTGGCTTCAAATATACCAAGTATATGCAATATTTAAGTCTGAAATTCTTTTTAGCTTGGTTTCCTCAGGAAATGAGGAAGTATGTTTGCCTCTGCAAATATAGTACGTCTTCAGACACATTTCCTCCTCTCTCTGTGAACAATGTTGAACCCTAAAGACAAAATGTATTTAATAATAATCATATCTAATAGAAAGATGTTGACCTCAAAGCATTCAGCTTTGTTAAGAAAGACTTCACCACTGACTTCACTCTACTGATTGCAGTGAACCTACCCCTCCCTATGGATGGGAGCAACTCCATACCTATGGCTTCTTGCTTGGCCTTCCATCAACATGCCACCAGCTCAGAGCTTACCTGGAAACATCTCCTTTCCAATGGAGTTGGATTACTAACAGTTAAGCGGAAGGATGTTCTCAGACGTACTGTGGGAGTTTTGTTTTTAATAGACAATTCCATTTTCCAGAAATTCCAACAAATGAAAAGATCAGTGGGACTATTTTCTGCCAAAAGAATGCAGAGTATAAAAGCAAAATAATTAAGACAGGATAGACAATATTGCTGCTAGGCACATCACTCCCAGGCCTCCAGGAGCATGATTTTATTTTAAACATGACATTGCAAAGTACAAACACAGGAGCACATCCCTAATATCTTTTGCCTCTTGACTGCTCCTTGCATCATCCTCCCGTTTTCTTGCACCTTCACAAGGTGGAGTGTAGCAAATTATATCCACTAACAGACAGTCAAACTCCAGATGCTAACAGCTACTAATTAGTAAGGGGAAAAGGGAGCACATTGTTTTGCTACCTGTTGCCATAGAATTTAATAGACTCTGCTCCCTCAAACCCTAGTTTCCTATCTCTCCTGCCCCACAGGTGCCATTAGTAGAGAATACTGGTTCCCAAGCTGAGGTCTGCAGATCACTGATGAGCTGCAAAGACACACTTTGAAGGGTTTCCTAATTGGTAGCACACCTGTGTTTTCCAAGCTGCCACAGAGAATTAACCCTCCTTCACTGGCTGGGTGAAAGCAGGTATATTCTCCAGCATGAGAAAGGGCCATGTTAGGTCCGGCTGCTACTTATTGGTTTGGGGAACTTACAGAAGAGGAGTACAGGAAATTCTTGTTGAGCAGTACTATGTTGCTTTAATAACAAGCTGTATCTAGAGGCAGCACTTCAAAACTTTCTCAGTTCTTGTTATGAGCTTTCAATGCTATCAAACCAGGGCAAAACCTGTATGTTGTCAAATACTTTTAAAATGCACTACATGGCATTTCTGATATACTCTTACATGCAACTATTGTTTGTTCATGCATTTGGATTTCAACTTTTTGTCTGTGCTTGTAGAACAACCCTTTGTACCCAGGGAAAGTGCTGTTTATTTGAAAGAAGCTCATTGCTGAAAGTCAAGGTAGACCTGTGTCATAGTTTAAACACAGTAAACAACTAATCCCCATGCAGCGAATCACTCATTCCCCCACAAGTCGGGGGAGACCACAGGAAAAATGAGAAAACTCAGGGGTTGAGATAAAGACAGTTTAAAAGGTAAGGCAGAAGTCACACTCAGAAGCAAAGCAAAATAAGGAATTCATTCACCACTTCCCAAGAGTGGGCAGGTCTTCAGCCATCTCCAGGAGAGGAGGGCTCTACCACATGTAACAGTGACTTGAGAAGACAAGCATCATCACACTGAATGTCCTCCCTTCCTTCTTCCTCCGGCTTTACATGTGAGTATGACAACATAGGGTAGGGAATATCCCTTTGGTCACTGAGGTCAGTTGTCCCATATGTACCCCCTCCCAACATCTTGTGCATCCCCAGACTCGTTGCTGGTGGGGTGGTGTGAGAAACAGAAAAGGCCTTGGCTCTGTGCAAGCACTGCTCAGCAATAGCTGAAACATCCCTGAAATAGTGTTATCAACACTGTTTCTCAGTACAAATCTAAAGCACAGCTCCATAGCTACTATACAGAAAATGACTCTGTTCCAGCCAAAACCAGCACACCTGCCAGATGATGAGAATTCAAGATATAGAGTAAAGAAGTAGCTATTACTTGTATGTCCAGTGACACCATGAAATCTTTCTCTACAGAACTGGTTTATGTGTAAAAGATTTATTTAGTAACATGTTAGAAAATTCAAAGGCTGGCCTATTCTCTATATTTATTCACCAACATTGGTTCCTATTACTGTTTTCTATACAGAAAATGAAACGTACCTGTTTCAAAATGCCTACATTATTAATATTTGCAGAGTAAAATATTTTCTAAAAAGTACTAGTCACAAAGAAATACTAAAAAAGACCAGGAAACCTGTAACAACTTCTATCACCAGCAAAAATATGGACAGAATATAACTTGATCAAATAAACTCCTTCTATTGTTTTGAAGACATATCCATTATAAATGTAACTGTTATAAATGAGGTTTATTATAGCCATCGCTCCATGTGAAGCAATTTGCTAGTCTAATTTTTCAGTGCATCAAATTTTGCCTAATTTTGCAGACTGTTTTTATATTCATGTGATCAATTTGCACCACTTCAAAAGAACATCTTCTTAAAAAAATGTTGAACAAAAGAGTATAATTCTCTAAAATCCTGCATGAATTTTCCTTATATATTAAATGGATTATTATGGCCAGAAAAGGCCTTCCTCCTCCAGTCCTGACAACACAGTTTGTGTGTATACCTTAAGCATTCCCTGTCACTGCAGACACAGCAGTGTTCTTGGCAGTCACAGCAAAGGATGGAGGGAATTCCATTTCCCCCCATCCATTCTCTACTCTGGTTTTATGTCTCCAGTATAACTTTCTTTCATGATGATATCATCCACTCCCCTTTGTCTTACTGTAACTATCCCTTCATTATCCCTCTTGTAAACATGTGGTAGCCTAATGTGCTGTCAAAGAAGAAAGAAACATTGTCAAACTCATATCATCTCTCAAAATTCCTGTCTGCTGGAAGCTTTCCAAGATGATGACAAATGGCAACTCCATGTGGAAAACTAGTCTCAGCCAGTATTCCACAACCAGGTTTAGGATGATGTAAGAGAAGATAGGAAAAAAATATCACCTTCATAATGTTAAAAACCCCTCTTTGACTCACCAAATCCTTCCATTCCTGCTGGACACTGGATACAGAATGGTGCTGGTTGACTTGGGCATTGGCCTCATGGGTTTTCAACCCTACTAAGAAGCAAAAAAATACAGCTGGTAAAATCTACCAATTCAGATGGCAAGAGGTTTCTACCAAACATCTTCATATAGGTATCACAACATTAATCCCTTAGAATCTTTCCTCTCAGTAAACTAATGCCTGTTCCTGCTTCCACCTGATGGGAAATTGTAAAAGCCCATCTCCTAAAGACACAGTCAGTCAGTCAATTGTCAGTTATCCAGTCTCACAGAGCTGTGTTTCAATAAATATAATTACCCTCCCCATGCCAGGAGCTCTGACTTCATTGAGTAGTTTAAATCCAGGGGCCAGCCTCCTGTGTGGCAGGTGCTGTGCTGCCATCCCATGCTCTGAGGTTTAAAAAGAAGGTAAATATCCAAAGTTAAAGAAAAAAAAATTCTGGAGCATTGTGAGGGGTCATAATACACTGGCATTGAGAAATTAAAATTAACACATTCTTGCAGAAGAGAGAAACACTTTTCATCATCTGTTAATTCAAAGGAAACATCATCTGCTCCCTGCTTTTCTTTTTTGCTTTTTGTTTTTTCTTACGGTGAATCTACAAGCTCAATTTTCAATTAAAATGTTTCACTTACTTCTGCTCCCTGCTTAGAAATGAAAGAAAAGTGTTGTATCAATTTAAAGCAGGAAAAAACAATGCTTGACAAGCACAGGACTAAACAAAATTAGTTCGTTGGGCTCCATTCAAATTACGTTTCTAGCTATGCAAGGCAGCTAAACTGATTTAAGGATTTTGAAGTAAAATTGTTAATTGTTTGCACTTTCTTCCCCCTTCTGATACATTTTTGCTTTGATAGTTTGGAAACACAATGCTAATTGAAAATCTTTCAGAAGAACTCAGTGCTACTCTATAGTCTGCAAAGCTGAGACAGGCATTTAAACAAAGTGAAATGGAACACAGCCAGTTGGGGAAAGGTTGATATTCATTGCAGCAGGGATTTCAAGTACCACATGATCACCCATCTCCAAAATCCTCATTATCTGCCTGAAGTATCTGTCAAAGTATATTTTCTCTATACAAGTTACTAGGAAAGGAAATCAAAGAAATCACATACTGTTGCTGTTGAAAAATACTTGGTGGAAGAGATAGAAAAGAGAAATTATCTTATAAAGTGGTTAAAAATTAAAAATTAAAGAAAATTAGTAAGTAGCTGAATTTGACTGTTTGGCAGTTAAAGAAAAAGACAGAGCAGAACACAAAGCTGAAAGGTATAACCAGAGTGGTGGTGATGACAACAGTGATGCACACAAAAAAAGTATGAAGTGTTCAGTGTTTTGTTGGGGGATCACAAGAGGAGAGAGACTAGAAAAACATATGAAAGTGTATTTCATTTAAAGCATTGTGGATCCTCAGAATTAAAGGTTGCTGACTCTTTCCAGTGTCTGGAAGACTGAGTCGTTTCCCTGCAGAGTAGGTCCAGTGGTTAGGTTTAGAATATATAAAAGACTTTCAAAGGTGGAAATTTGGAACAGCAATATTGAAAATCCCTCATTTTGTAAAAACTGTGTGCACCCACCAAGGTGCTGTGCATCTCACTTGCATATAAAATTACCCAACATGTAAAGGCAGAGTGTCTGTGCATAATAAGGGAGTGGGGAGGGAGTAGAGACAAAATATCTGTCATTCCTTCACAGCTCTGGAAGTACACAAACGCATTCACTCCATTGTATAGCATCAGAAACACCAAACCTGACTATCCTTACTCTGAAAGCATCTGGGAATTAAAAAAGAAAAAGGAAGAAAGGAAAAAATAAACTGAGCACAGAAGGAAATCTTTTTTTAATTATTTCCGGTTGCTGTGACTAACCCAAGCAAATGCAATTTAAAGACATTTTCCCCTCTAACACATTGTTTAATGTTAATCTGCTATCCTCATCACTATATGGTGTTAACGAGTACACCATCTACTGTATTTTATGGTACATTTAAACCAGACATCCTGCGAAACAGCCATCAGAGTACTTATCTCTAACACCTATTGTAAAAACAGACTTAATGAAATGAGTACAAATAACAGTGCTGGCAATTACCCTTATCGTGTGTATTCTGGCAAGAAAGGTCATGAGGTTGTTGGTCTGTATATATATGAACTGATTTTCTCTAATACAGTTTCTCACCTGATTTCCCATAGGTTTTTAGATGCTTTTTGTTTGAGGGAAGAGGGGGAGAGAAAGTTGGGTTAAACTAGACAATAATCATGTAACTAATGTGAGAATGTGGTCCCCCTACCAGGTAGTCATTTATGTCAACAAAAAGAGAAATAACCTGTCAGAGTCTAAAAAGATAAAAGGTCCAGTAATTTCCCAGATTTTACAATTATGTAAGATGTAGGCAGAGAAGTCACAGTCTCAGCTTTACTATCATGCCAAACTTCAACTATGAATTTAATAATATTTTTTGTTATAGATCTGTTCTGGGGAACAAAATTTTATTGATTTTCTTTTTATTATGTTTTTCAGAGCACAGCTAATATCCGTTGTATGCAGCTCCAATGATCCCAACATTCAATAATTCCAGAAGTACAATCAGACAGGAACTGAAGCAGTAAACACCCAGAAATAGTTTAAATTGGTAGACAGGTAATTCTCCTCTTCTCACAGTTCAGATCCAACTTCAAGGAACTATTATGAAGATGATGATGAGGGTTTAAAAATAAAGTTGTTGGGGAAGGGGAATCTCAACCCATCGTGCTCATATCAGTTTGATGCCAGTGTCAGCAATAGATACCCAGAACCCAGAGAGTGATCTCAGGTCAGCAGGAGAGCACCTGAAGGGCAACACAAAAAGATTCAAGCCATTCCAAGTAAGCCACTTCGTTAGGGGGCCCCTTAAATGGCTCTATGCAAATGAACATAGCATGAGAATTAAAGTAGTTAAAACGTGTGTAGACCTGCTGGGCTATGATCTTACTGGCATCACTGAGATATGGGGAGATGACTACTGTGACTGGAAAGTAGGAATGGAGGGATACAGGCTCTTTAGGAAGGATGGGTAAGGGAGATGAGGACAGGGCATCATTCTCTATGTCAATGACCATCTGACACACCTGGAATTCCGCCTGGGGCTGGATGAGGAGCCAATCACAAGTTTATAGGTCAGGAGTAAGGGAAGGGCAAAGGATAGGTGACATAATAGTGAGGGTCTGCTACAGGCCACCTGACTAGGAAGACCGAGCAGATGAGGTCCTCTATAGACAGATAGGAGCAGCCCCACATTCACAAACCCTGGTCCTCATGGGGGATTTCAACCACTCCAGCACATGTTGAAAGGACAACACACTCAGGTGTAAGCAATCCAGGAAGTTCCTGGGTTTGTTTGATGATAACTTCCTTCTCCAAATGATAGAGGATCCATAAGGAGAGGTCCAATGCTGGACCTTGTTCTCATCGACAAGGAGAGTTTGGTGGGGAATGTGAGGGTCAAGGGCAACCTGGGTTGCAGTGACCCCAAAATGGTGGAGTTCAAGATACTTAAGGCACTGAGGAGGTGCACAGGAAACTCACTACCCTAAATTTCAGGAGACCAGACTCTGGCCACTGACAAAATTAAATCTGGACATTAAGGGAAGAAGAAAAGCTTCTATAGGTGCATCTGTGATTAAATGGAAATTAGAGAAAATGTGGGCCCTTTCTGGAAGGAAACAGGAGACTTGGTAAGTCAAGATGTGGAAAAGGCTGAGGTACTCAAGGACTTTTTTGCTTCAGTCTTCACCTGCAAGTGCTCCAGTTACAGGTGCAGAAGGCAACAGCAGGAACCGGGAGAATGAACTGCTCTCTGACCATCTAAGGAATCTGAATGTTCACAAGGCTTTAAACTGAAAGAGGGCAGGTTTAGGTTAGATATTAGGAAATTTATTTACCGAGGATGGCAAAACACTGGAACAGGTTGCCCAGAGAAGCTGCAGATGCCTCGTCCCTGCAAGTGTTCAAGGCCAGGCTGGAGGGGCTTTGAGCAATCTGGTCTAGTGGATGATGTCTCTGCCCATGGCAGGGAGATTGAAATGAGATGATCTTTAAGATCCCTTCTGAGCCAAGCCATTCTATGGTTCTAAGTCCTTTTCCTAAAACCTAAAAGAATGTGTTTTTTTTTTCCAGGATGACACTAAGGAAATTAATCTGGATAAATTAAGTAGAATAAATTTTCAATATACAAGACTATTTCCCTTATATATGTGTTCTAATTCCGGTAGAAGAATGCCCTTCTGCTTGACGTTAACCCAGTCTCTGTGTGGAGAATTAATCCAGAATAGCTGTCATAGTTAATTTCCCCTGGTAGACATGTTCCAAACAAAAGAAATTATCTTTTCTTATGAATTGCAGGTAAAGAGAAAAAAAATAAAACAGATGCTTTCTGCATATATTATATCTTAGAAAATTTAAGCTCGTCACCTAACTTGAGTTTATTTCTCTATAGAATCCATCTACAAGGCAAATACTTGTCTACATTCATGCTCCTGTTTCCTTACCTTTTTTAAAAGCAACACTAAGAACATCACAGTGCATCAGCATGTTGCATGGGCAAAGAAATAACCTACGGTTCCAGGAAAATGGAAAACCAGTTCTTAAGTATTCCAGCAGACTGACCTACAGGTACAGAAGGCTTAATTACAAGTTTGATAAATATGTAGGTGAAATAAAAAAAAATAAAAAATAAAAAAACCCACCATAAATCTCTTCTCAAATGAAGGTTTTTTTAGCACCTACAGCATTCTGAACTTTGAACATAAAATGATCTGGAATTTCACTAATGGATTTTTGACATTTTTAGTCTATTTTAATATTCTTTTATACAAACCAAGCAAGACCAGGTTGTTACTACATAGTAGCCATATTCAGATATTCATGTTTCTTGACTATTTTTTTACTTGATTTAATAGAAAAGAGGCAAAAGAATTAGATTAAATTTTGGGAATATTCTCATTGTTGCAAGGAAACATCCTGGAGGACGACTGAGCTATTAACATTCTCTCCTCTAGCAAGAAGCTGTCCCAGGAGACACATGAGAAACAAGAAATAACAACAAAGACTGAAAAACAAATTGATGAAACTAGAGATGGCTGCAGACCTGCAAACAGCTTTTCACACTTTCACAGTTACTGTTTGAATTGAATAGTTTAGATTTGCAAATAGATGGAGAAATCCACTCATTTCTTTAAAAATCCTTGTGATGAATACATTTCACATTAAATCCAATTTGAAAATAAATACCAATGCTCATATTATTCTGCAAAATCATACTTAAATAATACTGAGTGTTGAGGGGACAAACCACGGCAGAATTTGAAATGTTGTTTTTAATACTTCAGATGGGATTCATTGTTTCAGTGCTCACAAGTTTGGTTTCCAATGTTTTGTATGGTATTAGAATTCAAATCACTCCAGCACATTAATGATCTTCTCCTCTAACCTGGCTCACATCAATTCCATGTATCAATACTCTTTGGCTTGGTTTATTAATCTTGTATCAGTCCTATTTACAATAGTGGAAAGTCTAATTCATTACACAGAAGATCAGCAACATTAAAGATCATTATACACGCAGATGTATTTAAACATACACACCATTATAGCAGATTTGGGAAATGAAAGAGCTTGGAACTATTGAAGCCTTTAAGAGACATAAAAATGCAAATATTTCATGAAAAATGTTTAAAACCAAGCAGTAATTAAGCCATGTTGGGATTTGTCCTTGGTGAAACCTGCTGCCGCAAGCATCCTGCTATAATTCTTTCTTTCTCTCCTCACTGTAGGCTGCTGTTGATGTGTAGGTTCAAGCCATAAGCTTCAACATCATTATTTCCCTTCTCACAAAGGACTCCCTCTTGTAAGAAATCTTCTCAACATCCCAAAATATTACAAAGTAACAATAATTATGGCTAATTACTCACTCCCAGTACGTTTATTTGTGGTCTACAATTTCAAAAGAGTGAATTGAACACAGGTGCATAAAATAGGCTTAATGAGAACATCAGAAAATAGTTGCTTTAGCTGTAAATTACTACTTTTACATGCTGTATCTTATTTTTAGAAGGGAATGTGCTGCTCTTAAAAGATATAAAATCATTAGGGCTAGAAACTGAGTTGTTTCATTTCACCCCAGAAAAGGCATAACGTACTGCCAGTGGTACCGAAAGCTTGCTAATGACATAATACTAATATTCACTAATGCCTGGTGGGGTAAAGTAATATTGCTTGGCATTAGCTGTAACAAGCACTGAGTCCCACTGTCTCTCTTAAAGAGAGATGTTCATTCACCTTCTATATTTCGTGCTTGCTGGTGTGGTGCAAACTACATTGTTTCTCCTATGATTATTTTTCCCTCCTTGAGAAACTTTTCTTTATTCTGTCTTTCCTTTTGGTCTTATCTTATAAGCAGGGACACCACCTCTTACACTTTTTCCTTACAAGAAAATCCTTCATTCAGCATTAAGTTTCTGCCTTTTTCCTGGCTCAAAGAGGGGTTCCCTTCTTTCATGATATATAATTTTCCTTCCTGTTTCATGGCCTCTATAAATACAGGTCGTTTTTCCTCAAGGCTCCCACCTACAGGCTCTTCCTATTTGACCTAGCAAGGGACAAAGCCTTCAGACCGCACACTCATGCCTTCCTCTCCTCCCTGGTACCGAGCACAAACCATTGATGTAGAGTGAAGTGATTCCCCTCTGCCTCTTGCCTTTGTTATGCCTCATTTTGCAGGGAGTTTCTGTCAGCTAGATGCTAGATCAGACAACATGAAACAAGAGACAGCATCTGAAAGCAAAAAAAAACCTTTAACCTGTGTTGGGAGGTTTGCCTTTTTGCTGAGGATAATTCCTCCTTCCTTTCCTCATTCTCCTATTTGAGCACTTCTGTAGCCTCAGGTCAGACCTGCAGATGCAAAAACCTAACCCTTGTCATTGAGCAAAGGCCTAAGACAGAAGCATTCTCTTTGCCTTCCAAGGATAAAAATGTATTTTGATCACAGTTAATCTGAGCCATACTCAGAAACACTTCCCAAAAGATAGAAGACTCTTCAATTTTATCAGCTGTACTGAAATTCCCCCAACTTTTTTTTCCCCTTTGCTTATGTAGCTACTAATAACATAGATTAACTTTCTTTCCCTTTGGGAAAGGTGCTTACACCTCCTGCAATCATTGTGAAATTGCATAGCTGAGTGCCTATTTAGTTTGCTAGAGGGCCATGCTCTAAGACAAGGACAAAGGATCCTAAGATGAGGGATGTACTGCCTGAAATTCCCTGGCTTGTGTACTGGTGTTGGCCTGGGTTAGGAGACTAGGCCAGTGGGTTTATGAATGTACACAACAGCCCTCGATTAAAACAAAGCAAAGAATTACCAGGAAAATTCTGATGACTGCAGCCTGGTTTAGTACCTCCAGCTGTGGCCACACACTCCTGGTTACTTGATGCTGCTGCAAGGCTTTCCCATTAATGCTGATGGATTATCATTAAAGCTCCCTGTGTTTTGTGTAGATATGTATGAGGACATGTGGGTGTTATTTTTACCCCTAAGCTAGCTTCTCTTTCAGAACAGTAAGCACTTGAGCTTTCGTTTTATTACTGTGCTTTCTTCTAACTATTTACAATCACATACCTCTGAACTTCATTAGGCAACCACTTAGGTTTAGGATGCATTTTTCTCAATTTGCCATACAGAGCTAGTATTGTTTCTTCAGTATTTTCATCTGTCAGCATAAGTAGCAATGAATAATGTCCTCATAACTATAGGTAATCTTTCTTGAATCTTTATACATAATTGAAATTTCTAGCATCTTTAAAATTGTATTCTGTCTGGACACAAAATTAGTCCCAGCTTTTAAAGAGACTATCTTCAACATTCAATATTTGATAGATCGAAGAGTCTTGTTGCTGGCAGCAAGAACTGTCTCTTTGCCTTGTATGTACTCAGGCATAAGTAGTATGTTTCTAATTTTTTTTTTCCTTTAACCTAACTGTGATTGAGGAAAAAATATATGGTATAATTTGGAAAATAATTTTCTATCCTAATTTCTTATTGCTAGCCTCTTGTGGCTTACACATTACTGGTTGACCAATAGTTTGAATGTGTTAAAAATTCTCAGTGCAACAAATAAGGAAGACAGAAATGAATGCTGTGTTCCCAGCTGCTTCCTAGATTAGTCTGGGGAAGAAAAGGTATAATGTCAATGTTTTACAGTGGTTATATGAGTCTATCTGTAACAGATCCCAAAGGATGAACAGCATTATGTAGGTGCAAGTACTGATAACATTTCAGCAATATTCTCTTAATTCTCATACTATATAACTATGCTAGACCTCTAATACAGTCCTTGATATATTATCTTATTACTGAACATATATTCTCTCTCAATTTCCCTTGTAAAAGTAAGCCAAATCCAAATTATTTTGGACAACTTTTCATCATGCATTTTCCTGATGTCACTGCCACTTGCTCCCGGTTTCTTCTATCAGCTGTCACAGATAAGCTAGAAATGGGTCCTGTCCTGAAGGTTTATGCACACTTTGAAAATGATACAAAGTCTGAAGCATGGGGATTGTCCCAGCATGCTCCAGAGGATCCCTTAATGCAGATGTAAATATTCAGGAGGGTGCATTGGGATCTCAGCCCAAGTGGCACTGGGTTTGTGCAGTGCCCAGAAGGAGGCTGTGACCCTGGCAAAGCAGCAGCCCTTCATTCAGGTCCTACTTCTGGCATGGCAGGTTGAGTATTGATCCATGCTTCACTGCCAAGGCACACCAGAACTGAAAGAACATTAACATTTAAAGAAATCACATGTAACCCAAGAGGAAAATTTCCTTATTTACTTTTCATGTGAGCATGTGAATCCAAGTTTTTCAAAATTATTTCTGCTTGCACATGAAGCTGTAAGCATTGGTGCCCCGAAGGGAGAGGGGAAACAGAGCGTCATGCATCTACAGATCCCAAGACCAGGAATAAATACCCCAGCCCACCTCTGTTCCTTCACAAAAAATATCAGACCCAAGCATGTTAAAATTTGGTATTTTATCAGATGATTAATTTTAAACAGCAGCTTGAGCTTGAAGTAGTTGTGTTCAGAAAAAAAAAAAAAAAAGACAATTAGCTTGCTTATTTCTCCTCTCTGAGCCACTCAGGGGTTGTTTCAAATAGGATTACTTTGTCATCCCAGTTTCAAGGTTAAGATTTGTTCCTATTTATGACTCTAAAGTCCTTCAAACCAGTAAACTATCACTGTAATTCCAGAAATATAATGAAAAATTTGAACTGAGAATTGAGAATCCTGTGGGCCACGAGGAATGGAATATATTAACAATCACCTCTAAAGGGTTTTCTCGATTGCTTATATATTAAAATATAATAATAATAATAATAAAAATCCTTGAAGCATCTATGTGTTTGCGTGTTGGTCTTCTTTTGAGAAACACAAATTACTCTTTATATTTCTTCTCTGCAAGGGTTTGCAGCACAACAAAGGCCCAGTAAACAGTGATGAATGGCTCTTCCTTCTCACTGGGGGAGCAGCTTTGGAGTGCCCACGTGCTAATCCTACCCTTAGCTGGCTGAAAGATAAATCGCAGGGTGAAATTCTCTGACTTTCAAGCTCTCCTCTGGCTGCATGAGCCAATTCTGTTCACATATGAGTTGTGAAAGCATTTTGTTTTCCTCTTTCATTTTTTGCCTTTGAAGAGAGAGTAAATTGCAACAAGCCATGCCTATTATTAAGACCTGATGAGAAAATTTTTAAGTTAAAGATTGTACAAACATTCAAGCAGCAGTGTAATAAGCTCCATTTGGGAGGCAATGTAGCAAGTTCCGTATTTTTTATTTGGTTCATTACTTAAAACTAAATAACAATTGCTAGTTTTATTGCTGCCATTTTATAATGCTGGGATTTTCTCTGTTGGTGTTGAAATCTAGTATGGTTTCAATTTTTTTTCATCTTGACATTTTACTCTACTAGCTTAATATCGATCAGCAGATACATACGGTAATCTCTGCTTTCTGTAAGATGTAACAAGCAAGAAAACACAAAAAAAAATAAAAAAATCCAAGCAAACAAAAAAACCCTCAAACACAACAGAAAACTAAAACAAAACACTGTGAAGAAAGCCTGACCACACTGGTTTTTATTGTCATTTAAGGTTTGCATCTGAGACTACCACATCAGCCCCCTGGCTTTATTCCACTTGTTACCTTGAGTAAATTACGTAGTGATGGGAGGCATACTTTCGCTAAAAGGTAATGTGGTAATTAAATAGTCAAACAAAAATTCTAGTGAGCTGCACTTATTATTTCTGGAAAGGACTGTAAAAGGAAGTGCCATCTCCAAAGCTGTTATTTTGAAATATGTTAGAAACAGAGTAAAGGACCAATTTTATCACCCACCCCTTTGTCTGTCTATATATTTCTGTCTGTTTACTTCCCAGAAGCTCATTCCATTCCAGTCCCCAGAAAGAAAACAAACCTTTTTCCCTTAGAAGTGCTTTTTGCATCAAACTTGTCATAGTCTGAAACATTTAAACAAAGACTCAGACAGAGATGCAGTATTACTTTTGCTTGGGTTATGAAATGGAATGCCTGGAATAGCCCCTCTTTCATCTCAGAGGCTCCAGGTGATCCAAGGACAGTTTGTGCCTTCCATGAATGTCATATAGGCAGAAAAGTGAAACTTTAGCACAAGTCAAACTAGCCAAGGGTCTGGGATGGAAGAAAATATTTCAGGATCTCTTTATTACCTTCTGTTGTCTAGGACCACAGGTAAGACACAAGGTATGCACAGTCTGTGTTTGGGTGCAGAATCTGGCAGCAGTGCCAGGTGATGGATGAGCCTGGGACATGTAGACTGGGTGTCCAGAAGCAACACCCATTTAATGTAAATTCCTTAGCAGAAAGGAGATGGTTTTTTTGAGGTGGTTTAATCAGAAGTGAGAATTCCTGAAACTTTGCAACTTTGCGCAAATGTATTAGAAGGCTCATGGAGTCCTTCTCACAATTTTAACCTCCTAGTTGAAATCTCACTGCTGGTAATCCCATGAGTCTTCTGAAATAAAAATGGTCTATTTTTTTTTTTCCAAAACTTTTGTTCAAATACTGCACTACCAAAATTCCTCAGAACATATTCCTTTCCTGAAACCTTCAGTGGAAAGCACCCTAGAAAGCACTGTTAGATGTGGTACAAGGGATTGGGGTTTGGGAACTACTAGAATAAGTGACTTTAGGCATAGAGAGAATGAATGAACAAAGACTATAACTAAGAATTTGTTCTAGCTAAGAGGCAGGCACACCAAGGGAGAGACCCAGTGTTTCTTTGCCCTAGGAACAGAAAAGTCATTCCTCACAGAACTTCTCTGGACTGGAATTCACTTCAAAAATGCAAAATACTTTGGCACAGTCCCAGAACAGAACTATTCTTTCTTTGAGTTGCTGTCAACTTGCTTTGTGAAGAAGAGCTTGACACCTGGAATAGTCTACAAACACCTAGAAAAACAAGATGCGAGGACAACCAAAACCACAAGCCCATTCATGTAAAGGTACAAATGGGGCCTACAGAAGCACCAAACATGAAGGATGGAATAAACAAGTTACTTCTCTCTCTCACCCTCCCTCCGTCTATCTATCTGAGTTTTAACCATCCTGAGCTTTAGAAATGCCAGTATTTTTACTCTCTAAAACCATCTGTGTAGCTTTTCTCAGTGGTATCCTCTCACTTACACCCTATGTCATTGGTTTATCTGTCTCTCCTGATGTTGATAATGTTGTTGGCAACTTCTCTTGAAGTGTCCTATGAGCACACTTTGAATGGCAAAGAGGTGTGGAGGAAGGACACGCAGTGCAAAGCAAGTACAGAGCTGATTTATATAACTTTGTGCATTAAGAATAAGTTTTGTTCTGACTTAGATCATTTTTCTGTAGCAGCCAAATTTTTAAACTACAGAAAATTTTGCAAGAATGAGTGATGTCCCCCCAGTTGCTTCTCCTCTGCCCTGCAGTGGACTCCTCAGAAAGGACCTCAAAGCACTGTAGAGTCTGGCTGTTGTAATACCATTGTGGTTTATGTGATTATTTGATAAATCAGTCTTCTTGATGCTTTCACAAGTTTCATAACAAAAGGGCCCTTTAGCTAACCACCTGAGACAGAGGATGCTCTTAAAATCAGGGTTGTTGTATTGGGTTTCTTTTCTGAATAACAGATTAACCGTTTAGTTGGCATGTAATCCTGACATTTAAATAACACTTTCTGAGCTGCCTCTCTGTGTGTCAAGCTTTTTTTTCTGCACAGACTAAGTGCCTCAAGGTCACTTAACTGTAGCCCAAAGTCTAAGGGGACTAAAATCCCCTTATTTCTGCCACTCCTCCAGGAATCCACACCAGCACTTTTCCCTGAAAATAACGCAGTTTGCTGTTTATGTCTCTCTGGTGCAGAAACTGTGCTGATTGTATGAGGAGCGGTTAATTCCACAGTTAACCTCACTCAGTCTTTCTGTCATGGCAGAGGAATAGGCCTCAGGATCAGGAGGCCAGGGAATAGACTGGTGAAGTATCTGTCAGCTCTAAAAATATATTCTGCTTTGTTCTGTTCACACCATGCCACTTCCATGCCACCCAGTTGGTATCATCAGCCCAATGACTTAACTCTTCCAGGTCAATCTCCCTTTAGCCCCTGGCAAAACAAGCAAGTCAGACAACTGCAGTTGGTCCAGCAACTGTGTCAGAGCTGGGCAGCCCCCTCCAGAGATGCTATAAAATGGGAACAGTGAAGTTGTCCTGAAGAACTGCTGTGCATCTCTAGCACTGATAATCCCTTTTTCAAAGGATAGGAGAGGACAAGACCCCTCTGGAGTCTCTCATCCAAGCCCTGCGAGGTCTGTGCCCCCACGGAGCAGGACTGAGCTGCCTGAGGCAGCAGCTCCAGACAGGCAGCAGATGGCAGGCATCCTGCCCAGGCAGCACCTCCATTTACCCTCCCACCCCTGTAGCACCAGCAGCTAGGACAGATGTTAACAGCTGGATGTGGATGTTGCTCCAAGCCCATGTCCTTGCTGCTCCTGGCAGGTGTGGAGTGTCATACCGTGTCTCAGCCTGTATTTTCCCTGCCATGAAACAGACATTTCTTCAAGGAACTAATAAACCAGACGCCTTCTGTGTCTTCAGCTGGCTACATGCAGATGAATACGTAGACAGACAAGGAGAGATTTGATCAGTGTATTCTCCTTCTTGGGTATTTTCTGGTGTCCTGTAAGATTCATGATGACTGTAAACAGTTTAGAGCTGGTAGGATAGGCAGAAGAACTTATTCTTCCTCCTGTCTCCTCTCATTTTATCTCCAAGATTTATAATAAACTTTGGAAATTCTTTCTACCTCATTGGCTAGTAAGTATTCTCGTGTGAATGACCTACCACAAGGCCTTCAAATTCAGCTACCCAGGGAAGTCAAGACTGATTTTCAACAGCAAGGACTCATAAAAGTACCCTTTTGCAAAGGCAGAAACTTGGGAAGTGACTCAGGAACTGACTTCTCCTAAAACACAGTGCCCTTCTCTGTCCTCAGCAATCCATACACTTAACAACTTGCTTCCTACGTCTTATCCAAACAGGATAGTTCACAGTTGTAATTATTGTACAAAGGAGTTGATGCTCTGTCTTCACATCACTCCACAATGGGAACAAGGCCTTTTAGTCTGACCAAGGGACAAAATGGGGGCCCTGAGACCTTGCTGTTCTGATATACTTAGTCCTTACAACCCTCCACTGTAAGAAGTCCATGACCTTTTTCCTTGCTTCCCATTCACCCCCACAGTCTAGGTTTTTGCAGTGAAAAGATCCAGCTCTCCTCACAGACATCACAGACTGCAGAATTTCGACCCTCAAAGTCGTCTCTGCTCCCTGTCTTCAAAAACCTGTCTGATCTTTCCTGACAATACCATTGTTACAAGCCTCCAGTTGTGTAGTTATCAGCCATGAACTTAATTGGAATGTGCTGGTTTAAATCCAGCTTCTATTTGTATACCTGTCATTGTACTTCCACAACTAACTGTGAACACAAATATTGTTGCTCAGCAGTTAACAAAACTGATTGCACCAGCACAAATTCTTTTTAAAATTCATTAGAAATCAGGATCATTAATGCTTTGCACAGTTTGCACAGTCTGAAAACCTTCTGCCAGCACAATGTTGTGCCGGGCAAAAAAAATCTCATGCAACAGTTTCCGTAACTTTGTTGTCTGGTCCTTCCCTCCCCCTGCAAAACTGGTCCTAGCTCTGATGTGGTGTCCCTCAAGCAGAGCAGACGAGATATATTTGTGGGTGTAGAAGGGAGGGAGATGGAGCATTTTCCTGCAAAAGGCAGATATTTGCAGTTGGTTCTTTGTAAATAATTCAGCAATAATTCATCTAGAAAAAAAAAAAAAAAGAAGAAAAGCTGAAAAATACAAGTACAGAAAAGCAGAACTCTCTGGACTGGCCATCTGTAGATAAGCAGCAAAACTTGTCCTGATTTCATCAGTGCAAACTTACTGTATTTCTGATTGTGGCATACAAAGTCTCTTCTGCTGGCAGAGTCCAGACACAGAGCACTTGCTTCCCCGAAATTATATTTTATCTGCTAAATTAAAATTTCTCCCATTTGAAAGAATTTTTCTAGCTTAATGTGACATGATGTGTTAGTCCTACAATGCTGATAAATCCAGTCAATTCCCTTTTTCTGTGGAGCAGGGTGGAAACAGATGAACAATGAAATCTGAGGAAGCAGGGTACGGTGTCATTTAAAAAAAAATAAATTGTTACATCCCTTTGCTTAATGATAATCTGAGAAACAAGGTGGGTGTATATGTCATAGCAGAGGACAAATAACCTGCTCTTCAGGCAAATTACCAGAAATCAAAAAAAAAAGAATTGAGAGACCCACCTTGGGAACTGTGGCAGTACAGGTTTGACCTGAGAGGCCAGAGACCACAATTTAAAATAGCTTTGACTCATCTTCTCATCATCTCCATTTTGAGCTTTCTAGAAGCCAAAGGGGCTTACCAGGGATGCCCCAGCATGACAACCCAGCATGATCTCCACTGCACCTGGATGACCTGCCAGGCACTTCAGCCTGAACAGCTTCCAACCATCACACTTTGGTCACCTCAGGAGCAATATCAGCTACTTCACTGAAAAAAACCTGGCTCCTCAAGCTGAGCTGGTTTCACATAGGGAAGGCAGTGGCAGACACCACACAAACACATGGATGGCCAAAAGGAGCTGTCAGGACCTCAGTGCAGTCTAAGTCCAACGAGGATTTGAAGTCAGTGCCTGCAACTGAAGTACTGCTAACAGCCTTATCAGTCAATACACTGTATGAGGGGCAAAATCTCTTACCGTTCCTCAAAAATACATGTCCTAAAAAACCGTGATCATGCTAGGAAGATAGGGGGAGATGTGTATCAGGACCTGATCTTTCTATCTTGCCTTTACCACCTCTCTTTTTATCATCTTTCTCACTATTTTCAGACCCAAGAGTCTAGTCTGTCTTTTCAAATTGTAATTCCCTAATATAGCTCTCTGAATATTTGATATCGCCTATCAGAATTTAGTGGTGTTATCTCACTGAAGTCTAGCAATTGCTGTATGTTCATCTGTAGGAGACAAAAGAATACAGGTGCTTACCAGTGAGAGACTCTTGGACTTGAGAGCATTTCTGAGTTCTCTGCATTGAAATCTCAGAGCTGGAATCTAAAATAAGGTTTTAAAATAATTTAAATAAAATACCTTCTTATGCTTCTCTTTGTTTCATTAGCAGGAAAATGAAAGTTCTTTCATGTAGCGTTACTGATAACAGTAGCTGGCTAGTGCCAAATGCCCTGCTGAATTCACAGTGGGGCTTGTGGAATGGCATTGTATAGCAACAAATGCCAACTGCTTAATGTTTCACAGAATTATAGATTTTGGAAATGTGTTTTATAAGAAGGAAAACAGTTAAGATGGCTTCCACTTAATTTTACACATGTATAAAAAACATGAGACTGACATTGACAACATAACTCAGGAGGATTAAATTACTGTTTAATACTCCATGTGAATCTGAGCCCTTACTGATACATGCATTGCTTCTACCTTTATTACAGATAAAGATATAACAAATACAGAAAAAAAATCTGGCAAGTCACCTTTAAAAGGCCTAACACCTTTTTTTTTCCCCATAAATAAATTAGTTTTTTCCTCCATATCTCAAGACTTTTCCTTTAAAGGTGTTGACACATTTCAAAAAAGGAATGACAGGAGTACATTTCTTCACTTTGTATTTCAGTTGTTTGTATGATTCTCTCTTTACCATTTAAATTCAAGTAATTTGAATTAGGCCACAACATGAAGCTTTAAGCACTTCTGCGTTGGTGAAACATGAGGAGGTCTTAGTTTGTTCAGGATGCCATCCATCATTGGGGTGGGAGTCACCTTCTGCCACAGTAGGTATGCTCAGCACGGTACACAATTAATGCCATGGTGTTCTTCTGGATTTATTCAGCATTGCCTTCTGATGGGTTTTGCTCTCAGCGGACAAAAACTCACACCAATTTTATACAAACTCCTGCCGTTTCCACCCACTCACGATTAAAGCAAACTGTCTGCAAGATTAAGCTCTATGGAAAAGAACAAGTGAAACAAGCGAGAGGGGACATCCAGCATCCTGCTAATTACTGCACTTGTGCATGTACGCACAGTCTGTGTGGCTGCATACCAGTGTGCATGTGCCTTCTTATTAGCAGCAAGGCCACCACAAGAACTACTTAAGAGTAAAGTCATCCAGGATTTCCCTGCTTCATCTGCTAGCACTTTTACTCCACTTTAAGCTGTTGGATTGAATTATTCCAGGCAGATTTTCCTGCAGGCTGTATTGTTAGGGAAATATCCAACTTAAGATTGTTCTTTTTTTTTTTTTCTAAGAACTAGTTGAAGAACAAAGTATATCCTGGCCTCATTTTCTTGAAAGGTTAACAGGTCATTTGCTACTCTTGCACAACTCAATCCAAATTTGCCCACCTTATATGCCTTCCTAAGATCACAGTCCAAGTGCAGGAAAGCAGTTAAATTCCTCAAAGAGTCTGTGCTTTCAGAATATGGTCCCCACTGGGGTGCCTCAGCATCACCCAACAGCTGCCGTCCAAGGCTGCTGCTTGGATGGAGAAGGTGACCAGGGCTGGCAGCAGAGGCCCCGCTTGGCTCACGCTTGGTGACACTGTGATGAACCTGCCCTGTTCAGCTAGAGGCAGGGATGAGGAGTAGGGGCCTGGCTGCCCACAGACCATTTGCTGTGGAGTGAGTGAGCAGAGACTCTAGTCTCTGTCTATCTATATCTGTATGTTTGTTTTGAAGAGTTTGGGAGGCACCTGGGACTCCAGTGCTTTCCCTGTCAGCAAGTAGCTGTGACAGCCACTGCCCAGGCTTTTCTAGTGCTGGACCGCATGAAGGCTGTTCGGAATGCTATCAGCTTTCCACAAGGGTAATTAGCAGAGGACTTTGGTGGCTGAAATTAGTGGAACCTCTGGACTATGATCTTCCTGTTTCTTTTTATTCCACCTGAAAAATTAAGATAACAATGTCCCCTCATTTTAAAGAGGGAAAACAGAACTCAATGGCATTTGTGAATCACTTGAAAACAATAGCAGTGCCTGCCTCCAAAAAGCTGCTGCTGAAACTAATAATTATGTATCCAGATCACAGCTTCAACAGAGTGCAATACCGAGACATGGGGTCACGTACTGAACTATGGAGATAAAACAGAATATTGAAAGGCTGCCCAGCAAGTGATCCCAATCCATACCAGCCAACTGTGGGTTAAAAACATGTAGCTGTACAACTGAGCACTTATCATAATGCAAAAGCAGAACAAAACTCAAATAAAAGCACACAGGCAAACTTGATTCTCATATTTCCTAAGTTCTAAAGGCTTGATTTTGTAAACAATCATATCCTCTCAGTATGTATTTTTGAATATGGTAAATATATATGTCTTGTGTACAATTACAGGGATGTATGAACACTTCATTCCCTTATTTGGCTTTGACTTCACCCTGGGAAGAAGGAAGGGAATAGAAAAGGGAAAAGCAAAAAGGGAAAAGGGAAAAGAAGTTTACTCAGCCTATTAAAGTGAACAGTACAACTAGTGATCTCAGTGCTTTAAACAAAGCGAGAGATTAACATGAGTGCTCATTTGCATGCCCAGTGTACTTCCAAAGCCAGATACATTACATGCCTGGGCATATACTTAGCAACCTGATTATCATAACAATCTCAAAATCATGATCACACACTAAATTGGTGCAACTGTTGTGAATATCCTTGGGTGCACAGTTGTTGATGTCAGTAATTGGAAAGTTCAGCACATCTTTATATGCTGAAGACACCAGGGCGATCACATTCAGCTGTAGAGACAGTTCATCCTGTGCAATTTGAAACCATTTAAGATAGATGATCAATAGATTGTGTTTGCAGCTCTCCTAAATAATCTCCAAACTGGGATGCTTTGTTTAGCTACTTACAAGTTTGGTTTTGGGAGACATTCAACTCTTTTCTTGGTTTTGCTGCAGGGCAGCAGTGGCAGATTAGCCATCTGAATCAGAAAATGGCCAGCTACAGTAGCTAAGGCAGCAACAGCACAAAGGGGAATGGTTTGAAGGATGAGTCCAAGTGTGCCTGCAGTGGTCCTCAATATGTAGTTCCACTGGCTGAAAATCAGCAGTACATTCACTATTTACAGTCACTACCACAGTGGCTTTACTGGGTTTCACAAATGACAGAGAAAGGATTTATTCTTAACTTCATTTCTGTCAGGTCTGTAGAATCTTGGTTACTGTGTCTCACTAGTGATCACCCCAAACACTACAGAGACATCCCAGGTCTGCTGCACACAGTGTCTTTGTAAAAGGGAACATCTACAGACTTACACCAACCTAAAGTACCACACTTGAGGGAACTGACCATTTCAACACAACTTTTTCCTTGTCAGAATTCTTTAAATGGTAATGAAATGGCATTAATGAAAATGGTCTAAAATAAAAATTCAAAGTCATTACTTGAAATATCGTAATGATTTAAGATTACTAAGCAATTTGCACAAATTAATTGGAGGCAATAAGTTAAGTGCAGTTTTCTACTATTGAATCAAACCAAGTTTTGGGTCAGGAAGAATTTATACATTCCTGCAGCATGCACATACCTGTCTTGCAATCCTGATGTTTTCTCCAGCACTGTTTCCTGGTGAAACTACTGACCATCCCATAATCCAAATATATTTGCATTAAGTCCTAAAGCCACCTTCACTAGTGGAAAAGAAAAAAAAAGGAGGGGAAAAAAAAACAAAAAGGAAGGAAGAAATAAACTTTTCTTTTTTCTTTTGAACAGGAAGTAAAGCTTACTTTGTAAACATCACTGAGGATTTATTATCTGAATGAATTCTTCCCATGGTGAACTTCTCAATGACCTGTCTATCAATACTAATGAAATCAAACCATCTTTCTTGTTTTGAGCAGTACCTTTTAATTCCTAATTGAGTTCTTACAGCCATGTACTATGCCTGACCAATCAAAGCTCCTATCTCTAATGAGTTTAGACCATCTCAAACTTTGAAAAATTTGTGAAGGCAATGAAGTTGAAAAAAGAAAAAAAAAATCAAAAAATAAATCTTCCTACTTTATCTACCTGAAACAACTCTTGATATACCTGACATGAATGCCACAGATAATTCAAAGGTAAAACATAGAAAATTAATTGCAAGATTCCTTATCAGAAAGTTAATATCCCACGCTAAACGGAGCAATTTCTACACCTGAGTAATGAAAGCAGGCAGTGAGAACACCCACAAATCAAGAATATTTTCTCTATCAGACAACTTCTGAATAAGATATAGATTACACCAGTTTCTGGCTTCACTTACTGTACCTAAGTATAAATGTGACATGAGGGCATGTTTTTACAGTTATTTGGGTCTATAATTGACACTCCCTTCCAAAAAGGATTACTACTTCAGAAGAAAATTATAATATTCTAATGACAAGGTAAGTTCTTAGAAACCTAATAATTTTTCTGAGTTGCCAAATTCCTTATTCTATATGTTGCTGTTAGAAAATCACATATAATGTGCATTAGAGAAAGAAAAGGAGGGTTATATTCACACAAAAACTTCTGTTACCATTTAAAGGGGTCATGAGGTACCTGTAGGTACAACTCATTCTTCTTTGTCCACTGCATTTAGTGGTTTATTCATCTTGGGGAGAGTTTATTTGTTATTTTGCAGTCTGGACTGTGCTGGAACTTTGCTGGTTGCTGTTCTCAGTGGAGTTTGATTTCCTGCTGTCTCTCTTCATCACCTCACTCCTTTTGTAGATTCCCTTGCCATTCTCCTGCTTGTATCTCTGAACAGTGGGCATGCTTTTCATTTTAAAAATTACTCTTATGGTGAGCTCACTTAGTGGGATTGAACATTGGTGATTTTTCTCTTCAGTGGGTCTTTCTACTCTTGAAGGAAGAGTTCAGGGATAGCTGCTGTGTTCTTGTCATTGCTACTTCCCTCCAAAATGAACTCCATTTACACTTTCCCCCCCCCTGCTGTCTCCTTGTCTCATTGGTTTTGAGAAATGCCAATGTTTCTGGTAGGCCCTACATGCAGACACTTATTTCACCTTTTAATTCTGACTCTCCACCCAAGAGACCCCTACACATACACTGTTCATGCAAATACCTGCTGGGCCTGTCAGCTAGCAGCACTGAGACATCATATCAGAGGTCCTGTGCAGTGAAGTGTTTCCAGGCTTAGGACTACCATGGAGAAGACAATGTAAGTAGTTTGGGGTTTTTTCACCACAGCACTCGTGTGCTCCCTCTGCAAAGGAGCTTGCTTCTGGCAGGCCCTACAGTGTAATTTCTGGACAGGTGTCACATTGTAAGCCCTCTGTACAAATTTACTTTGATGCCCTAAAGAAACATGCACTGCTAATTTTAAGAAGCAGTATCACTTCTTAAAAGATAGCTTGTGGCCACAATTCATTGCTCTGTATCAGGCAGTTATAACTGGCAAAAATTACTATTGTTTTTTCTACCACTCTGTGCCACAGTGGCAGTAACTATAGCCTGGTAAAGCACCTTAGTTATCTGTGACTAATCACTGCTATTAGGCAAGTTTCATTCCTAGGTATTGAGAGTTCTGAAATGTTATGCCCAAGTCCTAAACAGGAAATTAAAATTACAGCAGCAGTGATTACTCTCTGCAGGCTTAGGGTACAAAATTACGATATTTTGTCTTTTATGTGCCAATTACATTAAAAGTAATATTGGTGTAGTGGCACTATTTTTGAAACCTTCTACTAGAAGGACTCAGGACTACAGACTCCATTATCAGGCTTTAATATTACCCAGAAGAAAGTAAGTACAGAGGTAGAGGTCTGAATTGTACTGGGGACAAGATCAGAAGAAGAAAAGCTTCTACTCTTACTTACATTCTCAGTTGCTGATTTTAAACAGCACCCATGCTAAGGGATCCCTCCCTGAAACTCCACAGCATGTGGGAGCAAGAAAGATGTCTGAGGATATGCGTGTGCTGGTTTAAAGGAAAACCAACAGGAGAAATGAACCCAACTCAGAATGAGATTGCAAGTTAGAGTAACAATGTAATAAAAAGATCTCAATAAATACACTGATATAGATGGAAAATCCACTTGACCCACAAAAACAAATGTACAACCCAGCACCATGGGGCACAAGCACAATGGAGCTCACCAACCCCTGTGCTGAGCATCACATGCACCCCCAGAATACAAACTAAAAAGAAAGAAGCAGCCTGTTGGTGAGGATGGTGGCCAAGAGTTGCAGTCCTGTTGAAGTTCTGGTCGTTCTCTGGATCTGATGAGTGGTACTCAAGTCCCCAGACCCCAAGATTATATGTGCTCAGGTTCAGACGGGAACACCCAGTACCTCCCCCAGAGCAAGGAGTCTCACAATGGGTGATTTACTCTGTGAGTTGTAGCATATTTTTGGAATCTNACATGCACCCAAAGAGTACAAACTAAAAAGAAAGAAGCAGCCTGTTGGTGAGGATGGTGGCCAAGAGTTGCAGTCCTGTTGAAGTTCTGGTCGTTCTCTGGATCTGATGAGTGGTACTCAAGTCCCCAGACCCCAAGATTATATGTGCTCAGGTTCAGACGGGAACACCCAGTACCTCCCCCAGAGCAAGGAGTCTCACAATGGGTGATTTACTCTGTGAGTTGTAGCATATTTTTGGAATCTCTAATGGCCCATTAGTAGACATGACCTCTCAGGTGGGTGTGAAGGTGCTAATGACTCCCGGAGGGGAGTTCTCACACCTGAGTCATTGGTGTGAAGACAGGAAAACTTCCTTATCTCACAGAAGTTCCTAAACACCCAGTTCCTATCCTGAGGGGTCAGGTGTGCCCTGGGCAGCTGCTGCAAATAGGCCATTATTAACAGTTCATGAGAAATTACATAGAGGCCATACCACACAGTGACAAACTGGTCCTGGCTACAATAACCAGGACAACACGCTTCTAAGAAATAGCAAGCAGGACTTTAGGACCACAAATATAACAAGGTTGAACTCACCTTTATGACACTGGTACAACTTCCTTGGATCTCAACACGCTGTACAAGGTAACAGGAGGCAAAGCACTGCACTTTGCATGTTAGCACCAAAATGTGTTGCTCCAAAAGGAACCTGTGTGAAGTGATGATGACAAGGTATGAAGCTTATTTTGAAAAGAGATGGACTTCTGAAGTATAGATTAGAAGTTATGACAAATGAGAATGATAGATGCAATAGCTACAGAAAGAAGAAAAGAAAAGATGTGACAAACGAGAGATGTACAGCAGAAAGCTGATTGCTAGCATAGTGCCACATGAGAAAGCTAAGAATACTTTCTTGCACAATTAAAGTTGCAAAGAATAAGGGAAAAGGAGCTTGGTGTTCTTCAAGTCAAAGCTCAAGATGGTGTATGTGATTAGAAACTATATCACTCGTTCTTAGAAATAAGATTTAGTGGAGATTTTTAATACGTCTGCTCTGGAACATTCTGCTAAAATAAGCACAGAAAAATCAGGTTGTCCTGTTTGGCTTTTTTTCAGAGGTGCTCTTGTCTTTTTACAGAAAAGTGCTCCTTGTCCTTCCATAAATTATTATTGTCTGTCATTGGCCACTGTCAGTTAAAAAGCAGAGTGTTTCTTTTAAGTGCTTTTTGTTCACAGAGCACCTTGAACCTAAAAGGAATGGAAGCCTTTAGAAAGTTAATGGAAGTTTTAGGAGCTCGACACCTGTGAAAAGAAGTCTCTGGTTTTCTAGTATGTTTCCACTCACTTTTAGGCACACAGTGTTGAATTGTTCACAGCAATGTACACAGCACCATGGCTCAGCAATGATTCCCATCTTGTGTTTCTGATGTTTGTGATACAGTGCTTTATTTTTGTTTCAGAAAGCTGAGCAGCAAGAGCGAGACTTTCTGTAATAACACAATAAAGACAGGAACGTGACAAGCTGTACAACAGATTCAAATTAGGCAGTCACCTGATGCCTGTTCCATTCCTGAATTTATGCTGAATTATCAGGGAGAGTGCCAATGCATTTGTTGAATGCATAAAATCTGTGAGGCTGTCTGTCAGGTGGGAATCAGTAAGGAAGCCTTGAGCAAGGATACCCATAATTATGCCGTCAAAAGTCTTGCAATAAGCAGCAGAATATTTTATTTGCCATCCATCCTACAAAAATTCTTTTATAACACTTGTGTCAGCAGATTCCAGGTCCCAAGAGATGTCACTTTTTGAAAGCAGCAGAGAACTCAGTAAGGGTTTGTAATATTTGCCAACTACATTCTGTGGAAAACCTTGCTGCTTTAATGAAGTTATAGGTGGCAGAGAACATCTCAATTTTGCTTGTGTTTGGGGCATTGTTTCTCAAGGTGAGTTGGACTTTGATGTTGATTGATGCTCATTTAACTTTCATTGTTAGTGATTCCTATTATCTGCTACTTTTGCTTCAATAGCGGCTGAACCATTCGGACAGACCCCTCTTGCCCCAGTGCTCTTCAGTGTGTAAACACCTAAGAAAAGTCAGCTCCCAGCTGACATACAAATCCCAGGAAAGGATGGGCTGGTGAGTCATGGTGATTTACACCAACTAGCAGACACCCACATCAAAACTTCCACACAGGGATGCCGTCATTATGTACAAGCTAAGGCTCTTCCCATGAGCTGCAACACTTTGGTGTACCTCCATCACCTTCAGGTGTAAGCCAGCTTACATATGACGAGTGTATATCCTCGTTGCATCCTTCTGCACGCCCAGCTTAGGAACTAGCCTGAAGGAAGCCAGTATTTCAAAATTATCCATGGCTGCTGAAATGCTTTACCAGAGTGGAGTGCTCTAACATGACCACCACAAAATATCCAGAAAGCCCAGTTATTAATGCTATTTACACAAGACAGTTTATTGCCCCTTTTCTACCCGATATACAAGGCACATCCCTGTTAGTAAATAGGGAACATTCTCTGGCCCTGACTGCCACTGGCACAGAATCACTCTCATCTGTATAGCTAAATTTCTTTGTCAAACAGGGGGTCACATCCAACCTGCAGACAGGCAGGTCCTCAGCCTGTGCTAACCCTCAAGCTAACTGTGCCTGAAACCTGGGAGGGATGCCAACCAGCACAGGTCAAAAGCTCATGAGGGACCTTGCTATGTAAATTCCAGTATGGAAAATCCCAGGCCAACACACAGAACCTGGCTGGGTTCACTACTGTAGACATATAATATCAGTAGCTTAAAAGTCTGAACTTTCCATCTTGGCAACTGTAAATAAAAGCAAACCACTCTTTCTCAAAGAAGTTGAAAAACACAGCTTACCATTTGTATTCAGACTACTCATATCTTTTAATTTATTTCTCCTGCCTTGATAAACCACTCTGAGGTCAGTAGTATATAATTCAGCTAAATTGTGTTGTAAAACATCTCTTATGACAATTTGTAGTTATGATGCAAATATCTTAATTTTGTCTCTGATGAGTCTCTTTCATTGATTGAGGTTTTGATTGACTGTATCTGAACCTAAAAAGGAAAAATTAAAAACATGGCTGTGCCTTGCTGAAGCTTTTTTTACTGTCTGTTTCATATGGTGTCTGCTCTACTGGAGCTCTGTAAGTGGTATGTGAAGCAAAGGATTCTGCTTGTCAGCCTGTTTCACAGATCCACTGAAAATAAACACATCAGACACTGAGCTGAGCTAATGGCACACTTGCTTCTGGTTGCTCATTTTTGTTTCAGGTTAATGTCATGCCCTTGCATGTACCATCTGGAGAGGGGGAAAAGATTTAATCAAAACTAAAAATAGCTGGTTTAGGTTTAAGTTTTTCTTTTGTACTATGAAGCGCAGGAAGGGAAAATGAAAGGGTGTCATTTGTTGTGACCACTGAATAGAATAAGAGCTGTGGATGCCAGCAGGTCTGCTTCTCAGCCGTGAATCCAGCGCTTCATTTGTTTGTGGGAAAAAGCTCTGTACACCTTTCCACTGAACCTCAGCAGTGCTTCTCAGCATAAACAATAGCTCATATTGTTGAGGAGGCTTATTGAGAAAGTTATGTCAGTAATGATGGGGATTTTCAGCTGGCATTCTCTGGGATTTATAAAGCATTTGCTGTCCGTAAGTGTGCTGATAAGCTGCTCACTGATTAGAATATTCTATCTGCAGTGCAATCGGACTCCTGTTTCCCTGACACGTCTCCTCTGTGTCTTAAAAATACCACAAGCACATCAACAGCTTATCGCAAGAAGTTATATGAATTCAGAACATGATTTTTTCACAAGATCGTTCAGGTTCGATGACAGCAGAGCCTGAAAAAACAAGGCACTAGCAAAAGGTGAACATAACAAGCATATCTCATAATCTTTCGGTGTTAGAGCCCTCATTTTCTCATTCTCGTGGTTTTTGAATATTTGTAGCCTTCACTATCCTGGTGTCTGCTTTTGACCGCAGGCTCCTCAGTGGAAGAGTGCCTTTGTGTCAGTAATACACTCTAGTGACTAATAGCACTGCACAAGCAGTAATGAGCAAGCTCATCACAAGCAGCTGCAAATCCAAATATTAGCAATGGTCTGGATACTCTTCTCTGTATCTAGATTCCTAAAACAGGGTCACTTGATAGTGCATGTGAACAACCACATAAGAGATCTATATGTTTAACAAGTCTAAAGCAAATCCAGTCATCCAATGCAAAGAACAGTCATGTAGGATACTTTCCCATCCTCATGGTGGTGTCTAATGACACAAGAGCCATAAAGGACTGCAGTGATGACTCTCACATGGAAAGCTGACATGTCTAAAACAATCAGCACTGTCTGCATTCACTTGAACACTGTGGTGGACACTGTTGGTCTCTTGAAAACTTCACTGCACTATGTCTTAGTATATATGGAGAAGGTCAAGGAGAAAATGCTGTGCACACCAACACACCTTGATAATGTTTTCAGTTGCAAGGATAAAGCATCACCAGTGTTAAAGCTCTCATCTCAGGAGCTTCAATAGTTGCTCATTATTATGGCTTTCATTCCATTTTTGTTTCTAAAAGCTCTTTTAAAACTGGTAGAATTTTGCTTCAGAATTGGAACAGTTGTAATATCTTTGTCATGTCTAGCAACTGAGTTTTCCTGTGTTATCTTAACAGCAAATGTCTTTGAACAAATCTAGTTTAAATACATTGAAAACATTCATTTTAACAATATGTATATTTAAAAACTCTGCATTTGCCATGTGTGTACACAGAACAGATTGACTCAGTCGGATATCTACGGTTCCATTTTTTCTACTGTATTTTATCTGCTATATTTACATTTTAAATAAATTTTGCAATTTTTGGTATATCCACATTCTCTGAAGACTTACTTCACTTTCTGCTTCTGAGGGTACTGAATCCTGAACTCAGTTGTGTGGAATAGCCATGGAGTTACATTGTAACTCAGATGATTTCAGATCAGTTCCCTCTTTGTCTTTTGCTTCAAGCAGAGAGACCTTGAATCAGTCCTGGGAGCGGAGAAGAGAATTCCCATACTAGATCAGCATGAATAGCCCCTACATTGCAACAATCCAGAGTGAATTCCCTTCTCCTCCCAGCCCTTGTTCAGAGCCCTGACGAGTGAGCTGGCCTACCTGCCATCTCTAGCCAGGATACAAGGAACACGCAGAGGAACAGATACCCTGATTCAAGAGGCCCACAGCCAGAGGAAGAAAGAACCTATTTCTTTCTCAGTATAAGCAAAAATTTCTTTTGTCTTTTTGTCAAGGAAACTTTCCTGACACTCTGTCAGTGACTCCTGCGCCAACTGTGCTAGGACCAAGTCCTCTTTGCAATGGGTGGCTCCACTGAGCCAATGGGTGATCATCTTGTCTCCCTACACTCACCACACTCACACAGTCACACGAGGTTTCCTTACTGGTTTGACCCCAGGTTTCCCATATAGCAGAGTCTCAGACATCTGAATCCTTAAAATAATTTAATCACAGTGCAACAATAGAATTAACAGCTCAGGCTGGTGTCCCGAAGGAGGAACCCTGAACAAAGGAAGCCCTGGACTTCTATACCCTCAGAGTCTATGAGTGCAATATTCTGGGGTCTGCTGAGTCATCTGCCTCTGACATTTTTCCGAGTGTGTGGTCACCTGGCCGGGCCACAGGTCTCCGTGAATTTTGCCATGCAAAGCATCAGCACCAGTTCATGGCCACTTGCATCGGGCTTCCATCACCCAGACCTTGGTCTGCAGCTCCCACTAGAGCTGCACACAGAGCTACCTGCACTAAATATATTCTTCAACACTTTTTTATTTTTTTTTCTCAGACTACTCAAGACAAAATTTCCATGAATTGCAATATGAGTTTCTATTGTATAAAATATTAAGGGTCTGACCCATCACCAGATTTTTGTCCATTAAATCACTTGTGCAGAAAAAACATTTAACATGGCATTTCAAACTCACTTTTTATTTATTGGTTCTGGTTTTGAGACAATTTTAAATAGGCTCCATTTAGTGTCATGAAGAGCTCCATGCATTTCTTAGTGCATTTATTAATGGCAAGCACCTGTACCTGCAGCAGAGCTGTAATGAACAGCATTGATATACCCTGAAGCCAGTTAGTACAGCCAAAGTGAGTTGGGGAAGGACATGACATCTCTGATTGATATGTAGACATGTAGACTTTTTTTGTGAGAATAAAACTAGAACACCTTGACTGTATAAGGAACTTAACATACTCAGATCGGCTCCCTCTGGTAAACATTTTTACTCACTCACTGGCCATAAGAAGAGTTTAGGCTGTTTTCTATATGCCTTTCTCATCTCACCTCAGGTCTGGGAAATAGCTGCAGAACATCTGAGTGGGAGTGACCTAGGTATAAGTGGGATTCCTGACTGTTAAACCCTTTCTTCTTCCCTTTCTTTTTAGTTGTAAGATCAGGGTCACTTTTCCATTCATAAAAAAGTACATTTATTTTTCCAGAAAGCAGAGGGCTAAGTCCACACAAGCACTGAAATATTGCTTCCAAAATTCAGCTCTTAGTAATCCCTGTTTGCCTTACTCCAAAGCACTTGCAGCCTGTGGCTTTTAGAGTTCAAACACCCCCTTTCTCTAGTCCAGTGTCTGACTCTGACTCATCCCACAGAAGCCTCTCTCTCAGCCTCAGTGAGTGACTCCATCCTGACATGGGCACACCTGGGACCCTCAAATTTGGGGCTGTGCTTTTCTGCAGGACTTGTTGCAGTGGAGGTTCCCTATGATGTTTTTTCTGCCAGGGATTCAACTGAGTTTTTGCTATTATTCTTTCCCATCTGTGTGAGAAGGAAATGTAAGATTATTTCTAGACCCACATGACCATCACTATATATTGTCAGATTAATATTCATGCAAAATGTGTTCAACAAGGCAGTTACCTGAGCTCTGCAGCATCACCACATACACAGCAATCATTTCAAAAACAATAAAGGGCCTTCAGCATGTATCTCATTGAACCAAAATTACTTAGCTATAGCAATGGATACTATGTTTCAGAAAATGTAATTGAAAGTGCAAAACTAGTTACAAAAAGTTAGAGCTGGGTTTGTTTTTCACAATGACTACATGAATCAGTACTTGTTTTGTGTATTATTGCAAACTATACTCAACTTTTTTCACATCAATGTAATTCACTGCTAGAATTTATTTGTCATATAATTTAAACATATACTCTTGATTTATAGTTTGTTCAAGAGAAATTTACAGCAGCATTCAACATTCTTTCTTGAGCTGTATTGGTTAATATTGATTGATAGTGTGTATCAGATGATAGTTTTCTGTTCCCTGATTAGATGACATTCTTATAGTTTTCCAATCCCAGCTCTATTGCTTTTTAATCCCAAAATTACTTTCGATGAGGATTCTCTTGTAATCATTCAAAATGTCACTTGTTTCACCTGTCACTCTTGCTAGCTATTATGTATCATGGAGTATTCAAACAAGGAAAATAGAAAAGTGAGCGAGCACATCTGAAATAAATGCTAATGGAATTTGCTGAATTTTTCACCTCTACTGAAAAAAAAAAAAAAATTTATATTATTCACATCATTGTACACACTTGTCATAATGTTTCTGAATTTTGGATTTAATAACTCTCAAAAAATCCCCAAAGGGAGTATTTTTAAGGGAACAATTTCCAAGCATAAAGAGGTTCAAACAAATCAGTCCCAGCAGCTTTCACGCCAGAGGCAGGGTAAGGAGTCCTTGCATCTTATACGAGCGTGAGAGAATTCTGTCTGTGCCCTGGACGCAGCCGGCGTCCCCGTGAACACGCGTGGGTTCGGAGCTTTAGCCCCGCCGAGCAGCAATCGCCGGAGAGTCGCGGGGGCTCCGCCGGGGCTCAGCCACCCACGGCGGACGGGGACATCCGCGGCCCTTCCACCCGCCCCTCTCCGCTCCGCTCCACGGGCAGGGCACCGCGGGACGGGAGCGGGGCGGAGCGGGATGGGAGCGGAGCGGGAGCGGCTGCCGCAGTGCGCCAGGGGCTCTGCGCGGGGTCTGTCCCGCACCGCCGCAGGCTCCGCAGAGGCGAGGCCGGCCGGGCAGCGCCCTCTGGTGCCCGAGCGGCCCCGCAGCCCGGCCCGGCCCCGCCGTCTCGGTTCCCCTGCGCTTTTGGGTCCTGTTTTTAGGGTTTGTGACTTTGCAGCTTTGCTTGCATTCTGCATTTGGGGCTGTGTGAGCGAGTGGGTGCTGAGCTGCCTGCTGCGCCGCCCCACAGCCGTCCCTGATGAATGAGAGCCCCGTACGGCCCGTAAACGTGGCCCAAAAATAACTGATGTAAAAAGTAACCTGGCTTGCATGTTGGCCTGACTAGAAGGCAATTTTAAATAACCTGAGTCTTTACAAGCAGAGTGGAGATGCTTTTGGAAGTACTCTGGTCCCATTCTGCATCCTAATAACCTCATCATACCAAGCCATCCCATATCTGAAGATGGGATGGAAGCAGAGTTGGAGCCAAAGGGTCTGTGAAGCTGCAGAAGACTCACAGCCCTGCAGAACTGCTGTCTCTTTGCAGATGATGGCAGTCTGTGCTATGACCAGTGGCTGACCTTCAGGATTGGCCCAGGCTGGCAGAGCATAGCTTCTGGTATGGCAGTCACCTGGAGAACCATCCTTCTGTGAAAAATAGCACAGGGGGCCTTGTCACAGGAACACGGTACCCTTTCTCCTCAGGGCTGGAGGAGAGCCTTCCTGAGTCTGGATGCTGGACGTTGTTGGGTAATGATGCTGGACCCAGAGTGGGTCACCAAGACACAAAGGGTGGGAAGAAAGCAGCTCGTGAAAGTGCAGTCATTTGTTGACCAGTCACGCAGATGGGAAGAGTGAGATGAGAAACAACTAGAGATTACTGTCTAAGCTGATGTTTCACATGCTGTGTGTACAGCTGAACCATCAATTTGGTTATGCTGTTGTTTTTTCTTCCATAAATTAGTGTTCCTTTGCTCCTGTTAAAATTGCTTGTGTTTCAAACACAGACTCATTGTCCACAAAGGGGAAAATGTAGTTTCTCAAGGGACACCAAAGAAGATACTTGTTTTCCCCAGTGTCAGAATTTGGATGTCAGGCTGAAAATAATTGTTAGCTTTTTGAGGCCAGCCTGACACTGCTGCTGCATGGGTTACCCTTGACATTCAGCCAGAGTCATTCTTCTAGAGGATAGACTTCGAAAGGCCTGATGGGCTGTAGAAAAATTGCCAATACCCAAGGTCATCCATGTGCTGTGCTAGAAGCCATATGCTGTGGTTGTCTCTGTGCAGCAGTTCACTGCCCCTTTATAGCCCTTTGTGCTTAAGAAACCTGTTGTCATGGGCTTCCTTTCTCAACCGTCCTGAGCTTTCTGCCCAAGTTGCCCTTGTTCTTGACTCTAGACCATGGCTTGTTGCCCATTTAACAAACTTCTTAAATAGCTCCTGATTTTCAGATTTTTTTTTTCTGCCTTGTGTCCACCCTTTGGTGAAATTCTCTTAATATTCGTTAAGGATGCAAATTCAGTTTGGTGAAGCTCCAAGTATAAATATTACTAGTTAGAATTGTCCTTTGTTCATAGTGAATGTAACCAGATCATATAAGCCTTAGACAATCAACAACTTGTTGTTCTAGAATTAATTATTATTTGTTAGAATGAGTCTCCAAGTAGATTGCTGTCAAGTGTAATCCCTTTTTGTGGAGAAAAAAAAAAATTCAGTCTCTGAAACTTGTAAACTTTAACTACCCAGTGCATGAGATCCTCCAAATTTAAGTCCTCTATACTAATTCAATTTTTATTCTACAATGCAGGTAGATGCTTTAGGAGCAATTCATCCTATTTTCTGGCTTGATTCAGTGTTTTGTAGCAGACATCAACTCTTAATTCCTTCTCGCTCCCTCAACATCCTTTCTGGAGTTTATCATTTGCATGTTCCCACACTCCTCCAACTCATTGTAAAAGGGATAGTGCAGGGTGCCATCGCTCCCCCTCAGTCCTTCCTACAAGAATGACACCCTGATTTCAAAGATTTCACTCACATGGAAACAGGATCACCCTGTTAATGCTTTGCAATGACAGTTACATCAGACCTCCTCTGAGAGGAGAATTTACAAGTCCTTTAGCACAATAACTACCCAGCTAGTACTTATGCATGAACTATTCCCTTGTTTTGCTTCCCAGCCAACTCCAGTGCTGTTCAATACAAACATGACTTCCTAAGGCTGAACTGCATTTTACTTCCCAGTAACCCTCATCTTTCACACCCTCCTAGTTGATCTCCTATTTAGACTATCTCTTGCCCTTCTCTTGACATGTTTTCTTGTCCAGGGGGAAAAGTAGCACTGTACCCTGAGGCATGATAGCTGCTGTGGGAGAGCAGCTCTACAGGGAAGACTTGGCCACATCCCCACTTGAAAGTTTTGAGAGGTTACCTGACAGCAAAGCTAGTGAATACTCTTGGTTGGTGCAGGACAAAGCCCATAGCTGTGCCTTCCTGCTTAATCTTAATGCTCTGCATGGCACACTTGGCTGTACTGGGCTACTCTGCTTAAAGCTGTAAGAGTACAGTGTGATTACCTGTATCCTTGAGAGAGGCTTCACTCCCAGAGGTTAGGCTCTTCATTAGGCAGTGAATGGGAAGAAAGTGAATGGCTCAGTTAGCTGCAGCAGCTTGTCCATCATGCCCCAGGACTCTCTGCTTCTCTACGCTGTCAGCAGCTACCTCCAAGGCTGCCAACACCAGCTCTCAGCTCTGCTTCCAGTCTTAGTAGTTTCTGCTCAGGACCCCATAGGGGAATTAATACCATCCCTAATACAAGTACTGCCCAGGGCTAAGTAGCCTCTTGCAACTTGATGCAAAATTATCAATTTGCAAATATACATTCAACTATAAACTTCTTGATGTTAGAATCATCCCCTGAGAAACTGTGGAAAGTGTGTAAAGACTTATATGCTTCTCAAACAAACGATGGGGGAGCTTTCAGGGACCCTCAAGGCAGCTGTGTAGAGAGGGATATGGAACTAATCATGAGAGGGGAAAGATGGTAGGACAGACCTGTGGGGATAACCATGGAATTCAGCTGACCAATCCGCTTCTGAGAGAAAACGACCTTCCCTTCCTCACATCCTTCTACCTCTGCTGCTCTTTGCTCCCTCCTCAGCAGAAGTACATTGAACTTATGGTGCTTAAATGTTGCAGCTTGTGAACACCAGAGGATTTGTGACATGTGTGTCTGTGATTTAGCCTGAGAAGCACAAGCAGAGCAAGAATAAATATTGCAGGTGCTTAAGGCTGCTGGGGTAAACAGGATCTGTATGACTTCCTAGGAATTTGAGTCCTTGCAAGATTGATCAGAAAAAGGTGCTTCAGAGGTTCGTGGCTAGGCTGTTGTGCCCACAAAAAGGCAGTCCTTCAAAGTGATACCCATATCTCTTTCTTTGGTCATATATGTGTTGGCTTTTGGTTTGTGGTAGTATATAGGTAGGATATGATCAAGATATAGCTAATGCCTGAGAGACATGACTCCTGTTTGAGCTGCAGTGATGGCAGCACAGACTCTCAGATTGAATTTGACATTTTAGATTCTAGCTGATGTCTATTATATTCACAGAAATGCCTTTAAACTACTCAGTTGTATTTTAAAGTTTAGTTTAAAAGTTTCTTTTAGATTCACATTAAAAATATTTCAGTATTCAGGAAAAAGAAATTCAGAATTCATTCATTTCTCCTATCCTGGCTGTAAGTCAGGTCTTCCAAGGTGGGATTTTCAGAGCCTTATTTATGTTTCTCTCCCTTTTTCACTATGGTCACTTACTGAAGTAGGTCCCCAACTTTATATTTACATTTTTCACTTCTGTAAACAGAGACCCACTTCCCTTTAATTAGCTTCACGGAATCATTGGAGCTCTCTGTAATTGTACACACACAATGATACTTAGTAACCCCTCAGAACTCTCCAAATTAAATCAGCAAAGAGGCCAATTAGGATAATCCAGACTGTAGATCTAAGGCCATGGTGGATGAACGGACAATAATTGGTGTTGTGGTAAATACTCCAGCCTACCATCAAATTGTTTTGCATCCTATGATAGTTTCAGTGGGTTGGGTGACAAGAAGCTTGTTATTATGAAAAGTAGACACCTTCATTAAGTGCATGTGTCAATACTTCTTGAAGAGTTTCCAGTGGAAAAAAAATAAAGTCTTAGCCTTTTCTAGGGGCAAGTTTGTTTATTTAGGTGTTGCTCTGTGGTCTCTACCTTGGAAGATCTGAGAGGCCAGCAGTTATTTTCTCCTAAGATTTCTTAGGAGATGGGTGAAATCATGGCTTTATATCAACAGAGACCTGGGACTCCTGGACTCCACTGCTTCCTGATGGCAATGAAGCACAAGGGTCAAATAGGGAATCAACATTCCACTAATTTTTACAACTGACAACAGTTTGGATCTGTTGATCTGAGGGACTTTTTAGCTGGCCACACTCCTCTTCTGCTCAGCACATAATGGCAATAATAATGACACTTCAGAGAACATGTTAATTAGCACCTACTCATCTTCCAGCAAACCAGCCTCTTATGGCTTCTGCTTTGGATGACAAACTGGCCTACATCCTCATAACATGCAGCAGCTCTCAGGATAGTCTATGTAAGCACTTGGATTTCAGATCACTTTCAGAAGTTGGTTCTTGACAGGCTACTCCTAGACTTAAGTGTGGAGCTTTTTGTTACTGCCCTGCTGCAGGACTAAAGCTTTACATAATGAATGTACAACAAAACACACACATATCCTTGGGTATATGCAAAATAAATACAGAAAATATCTGACATTTTCACAGTAATGATGTGTGTGAATGCCTCTCCACAGTAAGATGACTGTGGCTGGTTAAAACATGAATTTTTTCCCATAATACTATCCTAGTGTTTGATAATTCATTTTAAGAGAAAAATATGTCAAGTGAATTTGGATATGCTGAAAATTTGCATTTGAGCACCATTCTACATAAAAGTCCTTCCAAAACCCTTGAATAGAAATGAATCTAAGTTATTTCCATAACATGTTGAAGCATTATGCCAATAAATGAGAAGCTCCTCCTAATGCTGTCAGTTTGTTTCAGATTGTGTAACAGGAATGTAATCATACTGCAAAAGTTTCCAAAGCAAAAATACTCACATCCACTGTGCTGTATGTTAGCCTAGTTTAAAATGTATTTTACTTGTGCTGATAAAACTGCACCTTGTTCTAAATACTTCTGCAGTGATGGAGAATTTCTGTTAACTGTTTTATTATCAGTAATAATATTCAAAAGAGAGACTATTTCTGATTTTTGCCATCCAAAACAATTATCCTGTTAGGCTTATCAGTAAATATTCTGAGCATTGCTTTAAGAAATTACCTGCGACACTTGCAGTAAGTTCTCACATATAAAGAGCAATAACATTGTCACTAGAAGCAACTTCTTAATAGTGTTTCATGTAATACAGAGTTATATTTATTACAATTTTGTGATACACTTCTATCCATTAGTCTAAAACTAAATGCAGGAAAGCTACTTAAAATAAATCTTTAGCTGAAATCATCTGCATCCTTAATTATTAAATGCAATTTTCTGAATAACAGTGCTAAGTTCAAGTTTGTTCTATAGCCTGTGGGGCTATTTTGTCAAAAGTTCAGCCCTGGTAAATAGCTGAGCTTACTTGTAGGTCCCAAGGATGAAGAAAATATAGGGAACTTTGTTTGAGTCTGCCAGCACAAAACCAGATATACTATCTTGTTCTGCAACCTCAGCTCTACTATACAGTTTAAGAAGCTGGGATTAGGACTTTGTGAGTGTCAGGAGATTTGGGGAAATGGCAACTTTCTAAACGTTTATTGATTAGTTTACTTTAACCTTCCTTCCTGCAGATTCTTCTTAAATTCCCAATAAATTTCTTTTCTCCATTAAATTTGGTTCTCTGCTGAGACATCATTGCTCTTCAAAGATTTATGTCACTTGCTTGACCGTCATTTACCTTGCTGTTCATTCACTTTATTACACTCCTTTGAGTTGGGTTTTTGTTTTTTTTAAATTATACTGTCATTAAATCTACAAAGCCTAGCAGTCCCAACCCATCTTCAAAGATTCATTTCTGAGGCCAATGAGAAACCCTATGGTCTGGAAAGTCATTTGACAGGGACACCTAAACCCATTCCAAACTTACCTCTTGAACAAGGCATGATTAACTCTTCTGCCCAGTGGCTAAGGAAGTGCTTATCTGAACTTTGGTGGATCTGGTATCATGGTCCAGGCTAAACATCTGACATTTACCTATTTTTCATAATTACCATAACAGATGAGATTACTAACTTTGTAAATAATCACTACTGGGAGCCCAAAAGGATTTCTTGAGTGAAGGTGAGAGGATGAAAGGCTGAGGAGTAATGAATCCAGCAGCAGAGATGCAACCAAGATTTCCCATATCAGTTTTGGATCAGTTTCTGACTGTCTGCCAAAAGGCTAGTTCTTGTCTCTCCGTTCCAGATGTGAGCAATGCTGCCCTCAGGGTTTGACCATCAGTTCACTCTTCACTACCAGAGTCAAGTGGGGCATTCTATTCACTCCTCATCATCATACTCCAGGTGGTGCTGGACCAGGAAGTTGCCCATTCCAAATCGCTCCTCTTTTCCATTTAGATCAGCACTGAGGAGTCAAGAGTACAGCCACCCTGTCTTCTCAAAGCGGATATGAGGAAACTCAGTTCTGCTGTCTTGTTAAAGCCCCCAGTAGCCAATATTTTACCAAGAAGTGTCTTGTCCTTCAGTTTCAAGAGTTTTCTTACTTATCTTTGTATTAGTAAATCTTCTGGTATAAACCAATTTGTATAGAAACTATCTTCCATGGGCTATGTGGCCTTTATGTTAGCAATACTGCCAGCAGTGTGGGGAACAGGACAAAAATCAAACTTTTCATAATTCTTATCAGTGCGTTTTAATGATTTAAGACTTCCAAAAGACATCTGTGGTCAAATGGAACAAGGATGGTCAGCTATATGAACAAAAAAAGAGCATGTTTATGAAGACAAGGAAGGTACATGATAGACTGTGTACCATCTATCATTGCTTCTGATAAGCATTCAGAAAAGAAATAAAAAATTG
The DNA here is from genome assembly GCA_013399695.1 of Formicarius rufipectus. Classification (NCBI taxonomy): domain Eukaryota; kingdom Metazoa; phylum Chordata; class Aves; order Passeriformes; family Formicariidae; genus Formicarius; species Formicarius rufipectus. The sequence continues at coordinate 79,079 of VXAU01000987.1, read as the reverse complement.
GCTTCCTTTTGCACAAAGATTTTTCAGCCCGTATAGTTGTATTAGTCCCCAGGCTAGATTATCACAAAAAAATCTTCTGACTATCAAGTGTGATAAAAGTCTTAAATCAGGACAAAAATAACTTACTAATATTTTGTTTTTCCTAAACTTTAATCAGTCTGAAAGGGACAGGTAGTGATTCTGATGGGTTCATGAAAAAATTGTGAAATCAGAAAACAAAAGTGAATTAAAGTCCTGACTGTCTGGGAAAAAAAAAAAAACAAACCACCAAAACCAAACCAAACCAAACCAAAACAAAAGAAAACAAAACAAAACAAAACAAAACCACAAAAAAAAAACCAAAAAAACCCCAACAAAAACACAAAAAAACCCCAAAAACAAACAAAAACAAACAAACAAACAAACAAAAAACAAACAAACAAACAAAAAAAACACCACACACACCTCAAAAAAAACCACTTACAGTACCCCAGGGTCTGATTTGTTGAAACCATTTTAGTTCAATGCTAAATTATCTAGATTTTTTAAAGGCAATACAAATAAGGTATGATCAAGAATAACAGGAAGAATGTATTTGTTTAGGATATTTATGCAGACATTTGCTGCAATTCAGCAGTTTGTGAGCAACAAAATGGGTCCCATTGGCGTTGAGCTTCTGACCTGCAATATAGCTATAAAGACACCTTAGAGATTTCTCAGTTCTCCTAGAGCTAATCTGCTGGCTTGATTCCTGAAGTTTGTTGAGGAACAAGATATGTATTGCATGATAAACACCTTTTAGGGGGTTTCCTGAGAAAACTCTGTCTCAAAAACAAAAGAGTGACATTTTAAATGCCAAGTATTATCAACAAGTGGAAAATAGTAAGATATCATTCTTTTGGGACTTCTTTAATGCCTTTAATCCAGCAATGAACAATCAGTACAGACGTGTATCATTGGGTAAAAATGGAGAAGCCTGATTCTTTAGCAAAGAATCTAAGTGAATCCTTTCCACATGCCATTTTTCTCGAAGAATGTTTAATATCCAGTTACCTGATATGAACAGAAATTCCAAGGTACCCGGGGGAAAAGCAAATGGTTATTTATAACCTGATGAGAATTGAAATTACTAGGAATGCTATGAAAGAACTTGTGCTCAGGAGATCTGTGGCCTGATGTCTTAACTGAAGAGGCTCTGAGAAGTAGAATTAGCCATAGGCCTTGTGAACATCTGGTCAAACCAACCTCCAAAGCTTTGGACATTTGTCTATTCCTATTTAAATATGACAAGAAGAGACATTGCACACCAAATGTTCTTAACTCTGTCCAGCGTGGAGAGGTCCTAAGAGCCCTGCACTTTACTCATTCCTAGTCTGGAATAAAGGACTTCAGACTGCAGGATAACTGCCTGGTTCCAGCAAAACTGGTGGGAAAGCTATCACTGAATTCTGTGGAGCCAGAATTTCAGGCTAGGGGTTTCTACTACCATTTTGCACAGCATACTGCTGCTTACTTACGTTTATACACACATACACACAGGACTGTACTGATGTAGTACAAAACCATACTACAGATGGGAACATTAGTGGCCAAAAAGAAAAATCCTTAAATTTCTAAGGAAGAAAATCTCCTGAAATCCAGCAAAACTGAAATATTGGCATCCTGAAACCATTGGTTGTGATTTACAGCAAATGGGGGTTTGTTTCCTGCGGTTGGCTTGTAAAATAGGAAGTTTGAAGGGCAACAGTATGGCTCCATAAGAACCCAGACCAGGGTTTGTCACAACAAAGATGGGAGTCCTGCCCTGCGACAATTTCCTGCATCTGTGAATGCTCTGACTTCAGAGATCAACCCCATTAGCATGTACACCACCTATACATGCTTTATTTGTAGAAGTAATGGAGAAGCAGAAAATGCATGGGTTCTCTGCCTGGGGAAAGAAGAGGGTATGTCATTCAATGCATTCAAATTAGACTGCCTTTATGGACAGAAGTCCTACTTGTGTGAAAAAAGACAGGGCATTTGTCAGTATTCCTCTTCCCTATTGCTATTCAGTCCTTTATGAAACTCATCCTGAAAACATCTGCTGAAACTCTCTTCCTCTTACAATTCACCTGCTTTAAAGAAAAAGGACTTTGGATAGAGCTAAACCATTTGCTTCTTCCATTGTTAATACTGACTTTGCTTTCCAATTGCTGAAATCTGTCTGCAGATCACTGAATATGCAGTTCCAAGACCTTCTTTTTTAACCAAAGAAGGTTCACCTGGGGACTGTCTCCTAGGAGATTTGGATGAAGATTTAAAAAGAACATCACATTTTAATCAGAATTGTACACTTAGCGTACAAATAAATAATCATGTAACAATGAAGGTCTTCCTATTAATAAGAACATGTATTAATGTCAAAATACAAAATAATAGCACAAGAAGATGGCAGACACTTAGATCTTATTAAAAATTAAAGAAATCAACATGTCCACAGTTATTCCAGAATGGGAATCTGATTTAAATACAGTTTTGATCTAATGCAATACCACTAACATCATTACCTGCAAAATAAGCCAATTGGTGGTATTTATGTTGCAAGACAGTCCTGTATTCAACACTTTGGTCCGGCAAATACAAAATAAACTAGAGTAATTAATCCTAAAATGCATGGCTATTCAGTCATTTTATTGCATTGTTGTATTTTACTTCACTGATCATTTGATAAAAATTTCTGTCAGTTAAGTACAAAGACTGCCACTGATGCAAAAATATTAATACAGCATATGTTTGTGCAAAGGGCTTTAAAAGACACTAGAGGTTTTGTTAGTATGAGGGTAATGAAGTTACCTTTACAGCTTTTTCACCTGTTTTTTTTATGATCTTTTCATAGCTACAGATGAATTAAAAAGGGATTTAGCTTTGAATTGCCTGTTTTCCCTCTGCAAAATTGTCTCTCTGTGCCTGCTGCAATTTGAAACAAACCCCCTTTGGAACAGAAATTCCAAATCTTCCAAATCACATTAGGAAGGAAGAACTTGGTATCAAAAGGCCAAGCTGTCACTATTTCTTCCTGATGACTCTCATTTAACAGCCATTAAAATGCAAATAGAACTATGATTTTCAGATCACAAAATTAACATTAACAGCTGGAATGATTGATTAAAGGTCATGGCAACTGTATAACTTAATTTCTTATGTAATTGTGTTCAGTTTTCTACAGATTGTTTGGACTTGTGTATTAATTTTAGCTGTTGCTGAATACTGACAGGTGTATTTATTGGTCTCTCATTTTTGTTAATATCTTCCTGTGTGAATGATTTCCTTCTTTCAAAGAACCAGAAGAGCACCCAGAGGGAACAATCTAGAAGTACTATCTTCAACTAACAGGCTTTGCATCATATTAGCAGAACTCTCAGAATCTTTTTTATTGACCCAGACAAGACCAAAATGGCAGTTCGTGAGTGGCTAACAGGTTACTCCTCCAGGAAATTTCTCATGCATGAGTTTACAGAACAGAATAAAAACTGCACTTAAGTTCCCAAGAGGCTTTGACCTAACAGCTCAGATCCTCTGTAAGCAGACCATCTTAGATCTGGGTTCCTTTATTGGATGAAATAAGCCACAGATAGACCAACTTTCATATTACTTTTGAGTCAAGACATTGATAGGATGAGAGGCAGCACCTGCTTGTACTGTTCCTTATATGTGCATAAATGAAACTCAGCTGTAATTCTTATTCTACTGCAAGACTCATTTTTCAAAGGCTCTCAAGGCAGATTCTGCAAATATTCATCACCCACAAATTCAGACAGAATTTCAGAAGAATCCAGTCCAGGAGTTTGAACTTCTTTTAAACCTACCTGCTTATTTCAGTGCTCAACTAAAAGCACGTTTAAAAAACAGAGCCCAGGGACAGGTGCTAAGTGTTTCCAAAAATTATCCAGGTGAATAGGACTTGAGGCCAGAAAGAGTGTAAGCCAACATAACTTGTACCTGATGTCTCTCCCAAACCCCTGTAAGAATATGGCAACAGCTTCAATGCCTGCACCTCTTCCCAATGAGAACTTTGTTCACTGTCTTCAGTTGCTCTGTCCGGAGTATAAGTACTAAGACATGCAGTTGTTGTGCCTTTTAGGAGCCAGAAGAGATTACCAAAATATTTCAGCATTTGAAAAGATCAGATGAGTGTTTCAGTCTGAAGTCAGGGAGAGACAAAGTGGCACAGAGATAAAACATGATATATTTTATTTTTCACTTCCCTTAGTACTGCTGGTGACAGACCTCTTTCAGAACTATTGAGACATTATCAACTGACAAACTCCTTGGTTAGGAAAAATGCAAGGTAGAGCTTATGTGCCTTCTCCCTTTTGCTGTAAATAGTAGCTTCTGAGCCTGCTGTTCTTTCTACTGAAGTTTGCTATAGAGTATGGGAGAAAGTTTATGGAGTCCTGGCAAGGCAAAGAGCTCTAGTTGTGTATGCCTGTAGGCGACTTCTGAACCTGTACTGGGGCTTTTGGGTCCTATATTTTCCTTACAAATCTCCCTCTCACACCCTGTCTTTTCAGAATGAGAAAAAGCAGGTCTAGAACATATGCTTCAGATCAGGGAGTGTTGTAACAGCAGTGACCTAAGCAATCTCTGATATGCGGGAAGATGGTGGATAGTTTGCATTTTTGTAGGCTTCCCCACTCTTTCAAGTATCAAGATTTAGCTCTAAAAATCCAAGCAGCTTCAGCTATGCCCAAAGGTCTAATTGTTGTTAAAATCAGAAAACAGAGATTCTGAAATTACCCTGTTCAGGCAAATAAGAACAAATGGCAAATAGAATGGTTAGTTTTCCACAGGCAGACAAAAGGACTGAAATGAAATTAGCCTTTAAAGTTTTGTCACAGAAGGCAGGATAATGACTCTTTTTCTGTTTAAGTGAACTGAGTGTTCTCACAGCAAAAGTCTCATCTCAAAGCTGCATCAGTGCTCTCATAGTCATTATTCTCTGCTACCCACCTTCTGAGGTGGCTCATACAAGAGGGAGAACAGAGGATCTTGACACTTACGAGAAGAGGATTTTACCTTGTGGGTTTACAACTAGCACTTGTAAAAACCTGAACTTTTGCCCTTGAAATTCTTTGTTTGTCAGTCAAATACAGATTGCATGAGGAGCATGACAAAAGCAGTCCTGCAGCCATTGTCCACACAGCATTATTCCAGTACAGAAGGACTATCTCTAGTGAGGAGAAGATAATTATTTTCAGGCACACTAATTCTTGATTTCTATGGTAAAATTGCCAGAGGGGGGCATCAACATAGACTATAACAGACTTGACTACTTGCACAGCCCATCTTTTACGTATGATACTCAATAGCAGTCAGAGTGAATCTTTTTGGGTTACACAATGTTATCATGGATAAACCAGTGTCTCTTCATGTGAAATTCAAATACATCAGTCACATTTTCCAGGATTTCATTAATATAGAGAGAATTTAACCCTGTTTAAAAATTAAATATTATTGCCGTGCATGCTTTTCATTATACAGCTGTCAGAGAATTTTAGGAAAGTATCCCAGTGTCCTTAGCTCACATCAGCATAGCTTTATAGACCTGTTTCACATTATACCTCATTATACATACTAAAGCTATATTTTTAAGTTATCTTTTTGAACTGATTTTTAAAATATCAATTATTAATATATAGGGAGAATTGATCTGTATAGACATAGCTTTGAATTTTTCAGTACTGCAGTTAGTGAACCAAAGGACATGCACTTTTGCCTGCATGAAAACACTTGGCAAAAATACACGTATGAAAAAACAGCTTACCGACCGAGGGATATTTTGGGTGGAGCACCTAAAAACCTTTGTGAAGGCTCTTAAAAACATGCCTGAAAAGGCATAGATCAGGAACACAGCAAAATTCATAGAAAACCGACATTTCAGGATGTGAAATCAGTGCTGGATAACACAGAATTTTCTCTGAGTACTGAGCAACGCTTTGCCCAAGACTGGTACGATTATAAAATACAATTGCAAGAATCATCCCAATTCAATTAAAATGTCCTTTTGGCTTAAACTGTCTATGTAAATGATTTCTAATTTGCAAAAATGGTAAATCTAAAATTATGTTAAAAGGTGCATATGTATATGTATTTGAACAACTGGAAGTATTAATTAGCTGTTAGTAGAGCTCCTGTGGAGCCAGAAATATGGGTGATTCAGATTCAGAAAGGGACATTTTTAATATTCTAATATGAAATCAAATAATCTTTTGATATGCATGTTGACAATACTCCTTTTTCTTCACCCACAGTTTTGCTAAATTGCGCTAGAACTGAGCCTTTGGCAAAAATGTTTCCTTCATTCTGTAACTGATAAGTAGTCATATTATTATTCATCAAGATTCCCTGAATGGTTTTATTTTAGCAAGCACCTGCTTGCTTTGAAATACATTTCTCCCTTTGTTTTACCAATATATTCAGTACCTGTGGGTTTTCTGTGTTTGTGGGAGAAAGTTTTCTCATGACAGACATTTGGGTGGTTTGGATGTTTCATTGCTTTTCTTCAGTACTCATATATTTCATCTATACTGCAATATTGCTCTAATTGAATTTGCAAGTCAGAATTTTTAAGTGCATTTATAATACACTTTACACATACCATCATCATGCTGCTACTTGCTTTCAATTAAGATAAAAAGGCCATATTTTTTGTTTGTTGATATTGGGTCCGATTTCTGGAATTGTTCATGTTTTCCTGTAAGGTTTTGAAATTCATCTGAAATACTAACTGAAGTTTCACACCCATTCCATAACGAAAGGAAGGCTATAAAGTACAAATAACTTGTCCAAATTTACAAAGTGAGGATCAAACTTGAGATTAGATGCCCTGGTTTCAATCCCATCCTGCAGATGATCTGTCATTGATTTCCTTTGACTTTTGACCAGGCTCTGTGTCATCTGTCCGTTCTCACTCTGATTTCATATGGTGCATTACTGTAATCTTGCTAGGGGTTATGAACTGCATTCTTTTCTAACACTGGGGTTAGTGTATGCCTCTGTCTTCAATTATCTGGTAAAAAGTAATAAATAAATAAATAATACAATTTGAACTGGTTTAAGTGGAGGGTACTGCAACCACATCAGGTAATGTAGGAGTGTGCATTTTGCCAGCCACTGCTAGTGATGGCTGCTGAAGCTTTCTTTCACTTCTCTGGTAATTCTGTGGCTGATCCTGCCTCTGAGTGACAAACTACTCTTGCAAGTGGAGAAGATATGTTATTTTCCCCCTGTTATTATCTGACTATGGATTTCTTGAATGTATGCATTCTTTCAAACACTATATCGACTGCTTACTCTAAAGCAATTCCCTGTCTGCATTTTATGCTTGAGTAATCCATAGAAGGTATTATTCACTGTTTGAAATGTCATGTTCTAATTCTTCGGATTGAGCATATCGTTTTCTTTGCATGTTTTTATGTCCTGATTACATATTACATACTTCTAGACTAGTATTTCTATTTTAAAAGCTCACATTTTTAAAAAATCCAGTTGTTTGGTTTTTTAATTTTTTTCTTTTTTTTTTTACTTATGAATTTAATAATCAGTTTATGAACATTTACTTAACATATGAGTATTCAATAACCAATCTTCCCAGAAAGTTCAACGGCCAGAGTTTCAATTCTGAATAATTATTCTTGCTGCAAGTATTTAAACAGTCTGAAGAGTTAAATAGTAATGTTAATAATACACAAAGAAAAGTTTTAGGGATATTTATCCAACCCTTTTTTATGAATACCAAAGCCACTATTAGAGATTATGGATTTCTATGCTGGCCCTAAGAGGGAGGACTTTTTTGTAGCAGATCCCTTTGCAGAAGGAATCATAAAAGTGCATCAGAAATACAACTGAATCTTTTGAAATCACAGAAATGTAATCAGTGTGGATTCCTCTCTCCTCTCTAAAACAAAGCATTTATAGATGTCAGACAAACTAAAAGTTTTAAGCAGCCCTATCTTGGGGAATATAAAGAGGTAACTTTTAGTCATATTTTCACAGTGGCTCTCATCATTGGGAAGAGTCTATTTGTGTGAGAGAAACAAGAGACAGAGAAAAGAGGGAAATTTTGCAAACATTTTCCAAAACTAGCAAACCCCCTGTGTTTTATGCTTGCAACATAATTTCTTTTAAGTTCAGATTCTCTCTTAGTTGTATGCTTCCACTCTATTTTGAACAGAGAAAAACTATTAAGTAATACTGTCACACAACCAGTTATTGCTAACAACAGTAAGAAGCAAACCCAAATTTGATTCATATGATTTGCAAATCTGACATCTTTAATGTCAGTAAATATTCATGCAGTCAAGCTTCAGTTCCACTGATGTTCAAAACATTGGTTTTAACCTTTGAATTCTGAGATATTCAGAAAACAAACCAAAAGACACATTTGATTGTTATAATTTTCATTGAGATAGATGGTTACCTAAGTCACTCAACCAGAGAACAGAAACAACGCATGCGACTTATATAATTAACACCAGGCTGGGAAGTAATAAATGTTTGTGACACCTCTTTGTGAGCTAATCCAATGGTGAAAACATATTTGGGAGGAAATTCTTAACCATTAAAAACATATGAAAAGTAAACCCTACTTTAGTCCCTTTTGTTCACTGACCTCTCTCTGGATTAACACAATTGCTGGTAGAGCTGGCCATGAAGTAGTCAATCACTCTTCTAATTTGCTTCAAATTTTTAAAACAGAGTTTCTCGATGTTGTTTAAAAAAGACTGAGCTCCCAAAGGACTCTGTGCCTCAGCCTTGCAATTGGCAGGAACTAGGAGCCACTAAAGCTGTTTGAAAAGAGGCAGCTGCCAGCATCACATAACCTGCCATGACCAGATGATCCCATTACGCAAACAAGAGGGTCCCCTGGCAAAGCAATCCAACAAGCTCCAGAGTATATAACTGTACATCAGCAAGTAGCTTTGAATGAAAACAAAAAGTTGTTGAATGGATAAGGTGCTGTGTAGTAGTACTTTTCACCTATCCTCTCCTCTCTCCAGTGGTGGCACATGAATATCGCTCCAACCTTTTAATGGAAAAGGGAGTTATTAATTACAGGCATCAAAGGATGGTCCTGCAAAGCCAGTATGGACCACGTGCAGGTCTGAGAAGTGAACTGTCTTTGGAAAGCCTTAGCTGTGGCTGTAGTCACAGTGATCTGCTAATTTTCTTGTGAGAAATACTTTAAAACCATTTCTCTCTCCTGTGAGGCTCTTACTGAATGGCTAAGAAGTGCAAATGTGTGATGACCAACCTTCCCTAGACCCACTAAACTCTAGACAAGATGAAGGCAACATTTTAGTTGGGAAATAAGGTACCTACTGATTCCCCTTCTCAGATTACAGCAAACAAATTAACCAAATATGAAAAGTAATGGTGGCAATAAACAATGTCATTGGAATGGAAAACTTAGAATCATAGGAAAAGAAAAACCAAGATTTAGGAGAGATGTGGACTCACTGAACACAGTTGTCTTTTTCCTAATCTCATCTTTTACATATTTTTACATTATATTTCTCTCACAATCCCATAACTTCACGAGTAGGATTGCCAGAGCTGCCCTAGAGAGTTATCCAGGCACTTGTCAGTGTCTTCAACAGACTTCTTGACAAATTTATCAGCAGCATAATTTTGTACAAAAAGTATGAATTGTTATCAAGAGCCAAGATGCAAATTCCTTTCACAGAGCAGGACTTATCAATAAAAGATTTTGCCTCTCATTTCTTTGCTTCCAACAGTTCCTCATATAGGTTAATGCTAGAACTGCAGAATAAAATTTGTTCTATCATTTCAATGTTACCATCATGCATTTTTACCTCTCATTGCTCTGATCAGTGAAGGTGTTTGGTTTGTTTACGCAGCACAACAGGCACTGGCACCTCACAGAAAATACGAAGCTTTTGAAAACCACTAGAGCACAATCCCCTGGCTTTCCCAGAGCATTAATTCAAATTATGTTGCCACTTCAACACCCAAAACCTGGCTGTGACTCTGTACACTATATATGTCTCTAACACTAGGTTCTCCAAAGAATATATCCTCTTTTGTTTAAGGAAAAAAAGTACTGACTATTACGAAAATAACTAAGCATGTTATAGCAAACAAATTTCTTGGACATGATATAGTGATTTTCTCTTCTTTCATATGAGAAATAGTTCCTCAGATCCAAAATAAAACCTTCCTAAATATATGAACAACTTCGCTTTTTCTTTCTTCACTTATTTATAAGTCATAATGCAACAGATGCTGTTCTCTGTAGCTCCAGACTGAAATATGTTTTCCACTTTCACTGTTTTTTAGATTATGAAAATAGAGAAGTTGGTGATTTTTAACCTCCTGCTTACTCTCAAAGTTGCTGAGGCTGCAGAATCAATCTCAGAAATTGTTACCTTCTTTCAATCTTTCCCATATATCAGTAAACAGGTGTGTAGTCTTCTCTTTATTCTCTTGTATCTGGAATTAAGGTGGAAATTAAGCCTTCTTTATAGATTTACAGCTAAAGGGTTTTTTTCAAAATGTTGTCAAACACAGCTAAAAAACAGTACAAATCCACCGGGTGTTTACAAGAAGCCATTTATTGAATTAAAATTGAAGAGATTGTTTTATAAACTATGAAGTGCTAAGTGGTATCACAGCTTCAGATTGATATACCATAGCAAATTGCAACAAGAAATCTTGTCTACTCTGAAAACGGGATGTGAATGCAAAATCACAGCCCTAGGCAGGAGAGCAGAAGTGAGAGAGGGAACACAATCATTTAGTGTTTGATTCTCTGAACCTTTAGAAAGAAAGTGCTTCCGTCTTTTCTTTATAAACCTGACAGAGACTCTCACCAATAAAAATGACCATTTCTGTAGGCGTATTTTGCAAAATTGGGTGTAAACTAAAATAATGAACACAGGAAAGGGCAAGAAAAAGCAGAGTTTAATAGAGACTGCTGCAAGGATGTAAAAAGAAATGGATGAAAACATTTTACTAGGAAATGAAGGTGCATAAAAAAGCTGCTGAAGGCTTTTCTTTTCTAGTAAAACACACAGTTGCTGATGACAAAACAAAAAAATCCAAAAAGGTGTTCTTACTCCTCTCACAACTGTCACAAGGCAAGGAAAGGACCTATTTCTGAAATACCATCATTGCCTGCAGCTTCCCTTTCTGGACAAAGCAAATAAAAGCTGCAGGAACACTTGTCTGCCCGTATCCACTTGACACTTTTTGGTGGATGGGACAAAGAGCTGTGTAGTGGGTGGCATCGCACATGGGATGAAGGTGTGAAGCAGGCCAGGGAGGGCAGTGGCCAGGAGCCACTACTGCCCAGGTTGGAAATGTCCTGCTTACACTTTCCAGCCCTTGCTCAGCCTCAAATCCAGGGCACTGGTCTGGCATTCACTTGACCGTTCCTTACATGCATCCCTTCACTTAGAAGATCTTTGTAGAACACAGTGTCAACATCTCTGACACCCCTCTGGGGTGTCAGGCTTTGAGGTGAGAAGCACCATTTTCCTAAAGCAGCCTGGAGGGGAAACACTGGTCCTGCATTAAAGAGGATAACTGTCTTCTAATCACATTCTTTGTGCAGAGCTGAGGATCCAACAGATGATGAAGACATTTGTCTAAAAGTTCAGTCATTCCCTGATTATCACATTTCCTGAAGCTTCCCTCAAAGCCTCAGGCATGGAGTAGATGTCAGTTCCTGGAATAGCTGAGTCTCCATCCTGGCAGTCCTTCTGTCCACCAAGTTCCTATAAGTACATGTCGCTAGATCTTATGTGTCCTGCCATGCAGCCCGGTTCTTCTTTTGCCTTTTCTCATTAGTTAATGAACTCTTGGATTTGACAACTAGAGTCCCTAAACAGATGTCAATACACACACAGATCTGATGTGGAGACAATATCAGGATATTGTCATATTCAATCTGAAATAAACGAAATATCTCAAGTCACTTTAATGTCATTAATACTGGCCAGAATAATTTTAATAATGAAAATTTGTATGAAAATTTGATGACAACTTCAAGTCAGTCGATCTCCATCTCATCAAGTTGATTTCATAGCACAATAAAAGTCACCACACTGAAAAATTTCTGTCTCATTTTACATACTGTTTTGCAGTGCCTCTGGCCCACTTCTGTGTTTGGCGATGATGTACAACAGAGTGCTCTCCCCTAAGAAAGTCTGCCTACTGCCTCTTAGAATATTTACACTGAGACATAAGTATCTCAAAGCCAATTTAATTTTTTTAATTCCTTAGGAAATACAGCGCCCTCTTCCTTTCTATCCTAAGGTCATCCCCAAGTTTTACTTGTGGAACTATTGTTCTTCAGTGTTTCCTGCATTTCCTTAATTTCGTTTTCTTGCTGAGAGCTGACTATGTGTTTCTGTGGGGATGGTATTTTAGAACTATCTTCTTTGATGACAGGTGAGAATAAATATTTATTTTTTTTTAGAAGACAGTGTCACCACCCCTGACACCCCTCTGGGGTGTCACACTTTGAGGAGAGAAGCACCATTTTCCTAAAGCAGCCTGGAGGGGAAACACTAGTCTCGCATTAAAGAGGGTATTGGGGGGAAATGTACACTTTTTATTCAGAAAAAGTCCTAATGACTTCTGTAAGAGGTTTGCTAAAATGTTAAATTAAAAGTATCATATTCTGGAAATCTGCCTAATCTGAGCCCACCACAACATACTTGACATATAAACTTGATGCTGAAGACTTAAATCTGCATGATTAGCTTCAAACATATGCACAGTTAATTCAGGAACTATTCAATATCTGAAGGGATACACTGAGACAACTCTAATTGTGATTTGTATCCATGAGTGTCAATATGCAGTCTGTCCTCATTCAAGGTCCCAAAATAAAATACTCCATTTTGAACCAGAGAAGCAAACATTCACGTTTTTGAAAGAGAAAAAGTTACTTGAATCTTTTGTTATTTCAGTTCCCCTGTCCCTATCACAAGGGTCCTATTGGATTTTGGGCAGCACATTTAGACTAAAATGTTTATAGGTCATCACTGTTTGCCTGTTCCACATATAGAAAATGTGTATTGGGAATTCCTGGAGCCAGATTTTCATGCATAGCTGCAGCTGTCTATTATACCTATGGCTTGAACTCACTCATTTCAATAAAATCATGAATTTTAAAAAGGCCCTGGGTATTTTGAGCAGGCTGTTGAGACTCATCCTTTCTGTGTGACTGACCTACTGCATCAGTCAAGATCCCGGACTCCTAGACCATCAACAGATGCTTGTTAGCAAAAACTCCTTTATGATACACCCTGTAAAACATATTTGGTAAAGTGTTCAGGGGTTTAACAATCTGCTCTAATTCCATGAGCACACAACTATTTTTAAAACATTTCCCTTTTAAAGTAATTGACTTAGATATATCCAAACTGCTGAGAGTCCTGTCAAAACAAATATTCACACTCAGATTACTAGCACATGAAGCAGTAGCTCCGTAGAGAAATGATGACCTTATTAATGAATTTCAGTGACACAAATGGTATCACTATGCTACTGCTAGGATTAGGGTACATCATCTTCTCACAACAGTCTAGGCAATCTAAGTCTAATTAATTTTCTGTCTTACTGCCTGGCCGTACCTCACTTTTGTGATATAACAGTTTATGTACTTTTTTGGCATGTCACTGTTTATGATCAAAAAACAGTAGCACCAAGTTTGAAATGGTTTGATCAAAAACAGATTCACCCTCTGAATTCAGCTGTATGCAGCAGCATACAGATAAGTGTTGTACTTCCCAGACAGAAGCTTGTGTACAGTGTGAGAGTGCCTGTCAGTATCAGAGTAGTAAAATATAAGAGCACTTTAGTTCTCTAAGAGAGATATTACAATGTTAGGGAATACACTGTAAGACTCAACTGAGAATGCTTGAAAGTAGAAATGATCTTCAGGTGTAGTTCTAATCTTGGCTCTCTTCCATAGCAGTATCGGGCTTTCAGCCCTCCTCTCTGTATGCCTTTTTATCTGTTACAGAAAACCTGCTAGGACTATTTTCTATGATCTGTAGAAGTAAAGCAGAAGATTCAATGGTTGTGCCAATATAGGAATCAGATTGCGTTTTTCCTATATAGAGCTATTCTGAATACTCTGAGGGCAGATATGAAAAACTTGTTGCTCAAAACCAGTGGCAGAGTAAAAAGTGTGTGCATTCCTGGATTACTGCAGCATCAGGAAATATTTCAAGAGACAATCCTCTTCCAAAGGAGCCAGTTTCCTCAGACTCAGTAAACACCGTGCTGAATTGACCCAGACAGGAAGGAGCATACTGTAAACATGATTTCTACAATTACTACTGAAACCTGCACTGAAATGAGAAACAAAGGCTTGTGGATAATTTCTTTTGCACAGTGATTTTCTTTTTGTTGGCCAGGCATATGGCATACCTGTCAGGTATGTGCTGGTCATCAATAGATAACAAAGCAGGCACAAGAAAAGAAAAGAGGTTTTTGCAACACGGAGAGTGAAGCAAAGTAAATAATACTATTGGTGGGTTTTAGTGTTTTGCTTTTTCACAATGAATACTTTTAACGATCAAGATTCTTTAACTTTCTTATATCATATTGTCTTCCCATGTTACTGTTTTTTTTTGGTTTTTGGGGTTTTTTTTAAAAGTGGCTGGGTATGCCATCTTATTTCTCTAAGCATTTAGCATTTTCTTTTTGAGCCATGTTGGTTGGCTTTAATTTGCCAGCTGAGTTACCCAATTTGTGCTTTGCTTGTATTCTAGCTGAATCCAGGTGTGAGTGCTCTCATCATGAATACTGACAGATGAGTGTAAAAAATAGCTTCCTGAGAACACCTGCATCTGTCACTGTATTACTTGTCACTAGATTTTCATTTTCTGAAAACATTCAGAAATGTTAGGTGAATTTCCACTGCAGGCAAATATAAAGAAAGAAGGGTGAATTCAGCTGGAGGAATGTCATTTCCCATTTTACCCAGTGAGCCTTTCAAACCCAGCACGTGATGACCTGAGGATCTTAAATTTCACAGGAAGTTTCACAGAAGAGGCACTTCCAAGTGTGGCAAAAGAAAAAAAAAATTAGTTAAAGCACATTTTAACAGCAGAGTGTCTACAGACCTGAACCAAATGGACACCAAGCTTAACTTATCTGAAATGTGAACAAAACGTCTATCTTTGCTATTTATTGTGGTCCCACTATAAGAAAGAGAAATGGTCTTTACTGAGAATTTGAGAGGTGAGGCCAAGATTGAGTTTATAATGAAAAACAAGTTTCAATCTTAGCTATGCAGAGCCAGTAGCCTCTCCATAATACAACCGTCAGTTCAATTTCTGTCAGTGGTATTAACATGGAATTGAAATAAGTGTTAGACTAGGACTTGGATGAAAGTTTTAATCAGATGAGCACCTGCACTCAAAGTCTTATTAAACCGTTGATGCTGAAATTGTGTGTAAAACATTGCCATCTAGTGCCTACTCGTACCATTGCCAACCTGCCACGGAAACACGTGGAAGAGAGAGATGTTGCAGATTATGTCATCCCTCTTCTCTTTGATGAAACTACATTTGCCTCTGCATTATCACCGCATTGTAGACGGAAAGTTCAAACCTTGATGGTCTCAAGTTCTCTCAACTTTTATTTTTAGGTAAACATTTGTTTCTTATAACAATGCATAATATTGACATTTAGATCTCAGAAAAACATTTCACTACTTCATCTATAGTGTATCCCTTAAAAGAGGGATTTTCAACTAAAGGTGAAAGTCTAAAGGAGTGAAATCACTAGTCAAAGGCCATGAAGCTCAGATCCTGAAATCACAATAAAACACCATTTTTCTAGCTGAATATCATTGCTTGCTCCCCTTTATGCCATACTGTGTCTTGGGTGTCCCAGTGTTCCCTCCTTCCTGAAGGAGCCACTGCTGACTTTTCCCTCCTATAGGGGTTTCAAACTTTTGAAAGCTTCACACACTGCCCCTGCAAACTAACTCCTCTGCTTTACCAAAGGAGAGCATGGGCAGACAGTGACTTTCTTTCTGCCACCTGGTCACCCACATTCAACACTGATTTGGAGGGAGCATATCTGGTCTTTGCCTCTATTAAGTCCTCTGTCCCTCTGTGGAGCTACCCTGGGGCTTTCAGACAGCCAGAGCAAGGCACAGCTGCAAAAATTCAGCCAAGGGCTTAATTTCTGTGAAGAACATTACTGGTTGTTAATAAAAGCATCCACAGTAGTCACATTTTTGCAATGGGAGTGCTAACCCAAAGAAAATTAGATTGAGAATAGCTGTATTAGTTATTGCTATGACTCATTTTGTTTGAGTCATGGCCCACACTGGGTGGAAATTAAGAAGTTTTGTTCCTATTCCAGGTTCATAAATCAGCTGGTTCTATTTTCTTTGTATCATCTCTTTCATCTGATTTCTACTAGGTTGTGTAGATCTGTTTTCTCATCTTGTGCCTGTTTCTAGATCTGGGATTCCATAACAAGGAAGTCCTGAACCCCATTAAAGAAAACTAATGTCCATACATGTACAACCACCATCTCACCAAGCTGAGAAGCAGTCCTTGTAGCATAAGATTAGAGCTTGCTCCTCAGCTCTGTAGATTTGCAGCATTCAGGCAGGGTGCTAGAAAAGGACACAAGACCTTTGAGAGTAAATATTTGCTCTGTCTGTAGTACTAGGCTGGACTGCATACAGTAGCTAAGTTAAGGGTTCCACTTATTCTTAAAGATAAAAGGGTTATTACAAAAATGTAGTTTATTTTGTTAAAAATAAAAGTAACTATAGGATTGCAACACTCAGGCAAGTACACCAAAGAAATCAGAAGCTTTGAAATAGGCCCATACTCCTGAACTGTTTCAAGTTTTTGCTTTTGGCAATCTGGCCCTGGCTAGCCAGACTCAGGAGCAGTCCAACAATCATATTAAATGCTATCTTCGTGGAATAAATAAAAAGGACAGTAGATGGCATGTAGTTCTGGGATTGATTGATGAAGCATTACCCTGTTTTATAAATATGCCTTACTGATTACTCACCTATGCATCTAAAGAGTCAAAGTCACCAAGCAGTAACCCACCCACTCTCCTAAAGAAAAGGAATTCATGAGTCTTTCTTCAAATCTGCAGACTATTAGAGGATTATAGTATTTAAACAAAACATCAGAGCCTTTCAGGCTCTCTGCTTTCTTTGCTTTGCTAATTAACTTTTATGTAACTCATTGTATTACCTAGCTGCAAAAGGGAGCTGGCACACTAATCCATCTGCAAGGTGACCCCTGTTGTGTGCTATGCAGATTGGGATATTGATATGCTGTTGTGGACTGCAAGACATATCTGTTTCTGTCCCTTGTCTGTCATTTGTAGATACAAAAGGAGGAATGGCTGAGTGTCTAACAAGAAAGCTTGATCCCACCATATGTCTAGGCTAATGCGGGGAAGAATAAGACTGGGATAACCATTCTCACTTAGACATTATGGTGATTGGCTTCATTATTGTGCCTGTGATTGATCTGTGCTTTGAGAGACTTAGTCAAATCAAAGCTCTGAATAGTTACAGCTTTTGTGATTGTTAATTTTGAGGCAGGATTCAGTGCTTTTTAGCTCCTGGGCTTATCACTGCTCTCTCTGCATTTGACTCTATATAATCAAAGTTCCTTTGGGAGCTGTGACTTACCACAGTCAGACTCACTGCAGTTATGGAGGCCCACAGAAAAGATCAACACTTAAGTCCTCTGGACTTATTATAAAGGCATCAGAAATGATGATCACTATAAATATTTTTCAGTGGGATTTACACTGCCGTAGGAAAAAAAAAAAAAAAAGCCAGGTGTTGAAGTTATTAGAAGTACATCAAAAGTTTGCTGTTTAATACCAGCCTAGAGGTATGTTTACCAATGATAACACCAAAAATGAGAAAAAAATGTTCTGCAGGAATTAGGATTTGTCAGGTTATTTCAGAAAGTTTGGGATCATTTTGGGGAAACCAATTTTTAGAAGAGAAGGATGTATGAAAGCAGCATTTCAGCAGTCAGACTCTCTAAATCCAAAATGTAGGAAACCTTTCTTGCATGAAAGTGTGTTTCGGTTTCTAGCAATATCTTTTAAAGAGTCAGTCAAAGATTACAAAGTTTACTTGCTCTGGGATCCCCAGCTGACAGCAGAAGTAGGATGATGACTTGTAAAAAGTCATCTTTCAGCTGCACAGATCCCCAGCAGCACCAAGACTTTCCCACCATTTCCAACACTCCATTTAGAATATGCACCTGAACCTCTTCCATTCCAGTACAGCACCCCACATGCTGTTGTGCCTGCCAAAGAAACAGCAGTATTAACAGATTAGAGAGCCTGTTTATCATTGCATACAAATTATTCTCATATATATTAAGAGCCATCAAAACAGTAACACCTATTCTTTATACCCAGGTCATTAAAAAAAATGCTTATTAATTGAAAAAGAACTATATACAGATTTCTAGTAATGTTGTCTTTTGCTCCTGCAATTGCTACAGTGACTTTTTGAGTGGTCCAAATTTTGTAACCTATTGGTGTGGGGAGGGAGGGAATTAAAAGCCAGAAAGTTGTAAATTAATTACCTGTAATGTTTCTAAGGGAGAATGTGAGTGTAGATTTCCAAGAATGTGCTCTTTTAGAGAAAGAAATGGTTTTTGCTGAGAGCAATGAGTGTTACTGATTTACTAAAGTTGATATTGACTAAGCTGCCTGGTTACAGACCCAGGCACAGAATTATTTGCTTTCCAGGCTGCCAACATTGAATGCTTCAGCTCTTCTCTATTTACTTCAGCTAAAGTCCAAGAGGTAGCAAAAAAGATGCAGGCTTTCAAAGTCAGGCCACAGACAAACTGGGGAAACAATGGTTGCATTCAGTAGCAGTCCTAATTTTCACAAGTTTGTTCCAGATTTCACAAGTCCATATCCTGATTGTATGAAAGAGAATACAGGTGAGTACTGCTCTGTCTCAGAGAGAAGTGGCATGTCATGCAAGTAGTTTTTTGTGGGTTGTTTTTGTCATGGGAACTGACCTGGTATCTTGAAAAACTTTCACAAGCCCAAAGGATCTGAAAACTTCCTAACATGAAAGTAATCCTGCACATGGTGCAGTGACCTATATCAAGTTGAGGACCTGCTAACACCACACACGGATAGAGCTTCACAGTTTGAAGAGGGTTTTGTTGCAGAGGTAACACTGCAGGTCTCAGTGACATTCCTACTGAAAGCTTAGAAAGGGTCTGATGACATTCAGTGCAGCCTCCAGTCATGGAGAGCCATATATTCATGTAGTTCACTGTGAAAAATTTTGGTAGAATACATGACATCCTTTGATAACATGTTCCAGAACATTAATATATTTATTGCTTGACTTTTTATTCCTAATGTTTAACCAAAGTAGTGTTGCCTGAAATTTCAGATGCTGTGGTGATGAGCAGAGAGAACAACTGATCACCATCCTCTTTCCTTATAATGATCTTTAAAATTTTCCTGAGTTGAAAGGTTATCAGCATTACCTCTCCCCAGTCACAGTCATCTCTTTTGCAAAAGTAACAAAACCTTTCCTCTTTCATTTCTCACAGATAATGGTTTATAAATTACTCTGACTATTTTAATTGATCTTTTTGGGAATATCTTCCTTTCAATATCTGGCGCTTTGACCTCTCCAAATTATGTCACACTAGTGATGCAAAGAGGAAATTCTGCTCGGTTCAGTGACACTCTTGCTAATATATCCCAGAGGGAGATTGATTTTCTATGTCATAGTATCTCAATAACTGTTGGGTTTTTTTCAGTTTGAGACCTGGTATAAGCCCTAAGCCTTGTTCTGCAGCTCTTCTACCTTGCCAGGCACTGGCCATTTTGTGCTCAATTTCATCTTATTATCATCTTCTGCATTTACTTCTACTAAACTTCATTTTGTTGACTTCAGAACCTCAGTTTCTCCATGCGTTTTGGTTCTGCATTTGGTACAAAGCTGACAATTACAGTTACAGACACTATTTTTACCTGCAGAGGTTTTGCTGCTCAGCAAGTGTCCCAGCAAAGCAGAACCAAGGCTGGAGTAGAGCTCTCCAGGACCGGGGTTCCTCATTAAGGAAGGCCCCAGAGGAGCATGTAGAGGAGGAATAGCAGTAATGTTGGAGATGCAACACTCACTATCACTGTATTAGTTTTCTTTCTTTATAGCACTAAGAGAAAAAAAAAACCAAACACCCTACTTTCATTCTTCTGTTGTTAACGTCCCTCAAGTGTTTTGGTCTTTCAGATATTTCCCTCTGTCTGCAAACAAAGGACTGGGCCCCATTGTGCTCAGGAGGTCACAGCTGAACTGATCCTCTTAACTGGCAGCCTTCTGAAAGCAGTTCACGCGCTAATGGAAGCGAATGTCATAGTCCAGGAAAGCCCTTGTATCTCCATGGACCTACACGTTCCTGAAGGCACACTTCATTGTACTGAGTAGAACACCTTGCTTTTAAAATACAACTGTTGTTAAGACCTGTAGATACCAAATTAGAGCTAATGTACAATGTCTTGCCTGTATTCACCAGATCTTTGGATTCTAGGAGAATGGAGCTTCTATCAAGGAGCAATAACAGAGAAAAAATATTCTTGAACTTCTTGAAAAGACACAACTTGAATGATATTACTGTAATAGGCAGGAATCAGTCTAAATTACTGCCCAGAGGCCAAGTGGTGCTGCTAGTAAAATGCTTGCATAGATACCATGTCATAGCAGATGACCTGAATATTTCACAGTGCTGAAAGGAATGTTCTATTTCTCCACTCCACTAAAAAAAAAAAAAAAAATCTCTACTTACTGAACTACTTAATATGTTTGAAGTACACTCACTCAAGACTGAAGAGAAGCTTTTTTTATCTTCTAACTCATCTTAACCTCTTTATAATTTCTTTAATAGCATCTCCCTTCAAGCATGCCCTGTATATAAGAACTTGAGCCAAGTATGTTTGACCAAGTCTGTGAAGTATTCAGTCTCTGAAGACAATTTATAAAGAAAAAGTTATGCATATGTTTCCTCTAATTTATAAAATGTGTCACAATTCAGGATTTTTTGAACTGTGTTACACTGGCCTAAGATCCTACAAGCAAAAAACTCTCCAAAACTGAATTTTACTTTATCATAGAGTACCCCTGGCATAGGCAGGGGATTTCTCATACTATCTCTGTTTCTCTGGACTTCTTTTCATTCACTCTCTAGGACAGACCACAACATTCACACAATACCATTCTACTTTTAATTATCCATAGCATATTTGGGCGTCACACTCTTGTTTACCATCGTAGACTGAACTCTCTGTACATGGCCTGAACTCTCTGCAGCCAATACCAACTGAAATTCAGCCCAGTCAAAGGAGAATACCTACTTTTGCCCTACCCAGGACCTTAGTGTGTCCCATGAACAAGGACTCAGACACTTCTTGATATGTATGCTCTGCACACACACCATCACTGCTTCTAGTCAGGATGTGTATTAAGTATGGTATGAATTTTATTTTATGGATCAATTTTTACTAAAAATAATCACACAGCATTAGGCAGCCGCCACTTTCAAAAATGTCATTATCACAACTGCTGGATTAATCTAAAAAGGAATACCAAAGTGACTCATTTGTATTAAGGGGGAATAAACTGCAGGCTTTGATTTCAAAAATCATTATTTTTTTCAAATAGAAAAATAAAACAAATGTATTAAAGTGCAGTGGCCTGTTACAAAACAGACTCAAACAGTTCTGATGACTTGTCACTAACACCACCAATGGATAAGAAGAGCATGGCCAGTGGTCCTCTCCAGCTATCAGTACCCATTTAGTCAGTACTGAGCTACACTGTGCCCAACAGGGCAATGGCTACAGCAGCTCCCACACCAGATAGGCAAGGCAGACAGCTCCAGGTAAGGCTTCTGGAACAACCACAACAGCTTTCTCTGATGTGGCACCAATGCCACTTCATGATTTATGTTCTTGTGCTATCATGGGGTGGTAACAAAGGCTACGGGATGGATGTAACAGAAGTCAGGCTGAAGGAGAGCTAAACCAGTGTAGTTATTTCCCTACCTGTAGGGATCAGCAGTTTAGTGTCAAACACTGGTTTTGCTCTGTGAAGCACACAGTCTCAAACTACCTACAATTGTGCACTACAGACATTAGAATATTACCTATTGGTAATAGGTAGTGGTCAACTATATTGCATAACACACAGAATCAGTTACACAGAACCTGAGTCAGAAGTGTCAAATTTCACACATTCCTTTCAGTGTAAATGTGCAAGACATAAATAAAGCCATTCCCAAACTTGCTGGACTACGAGATAAACCCACAGATACATTTAGGCCAAGACTGTGCAAAATAAGTCTATTTTCTCTTGCAAATGTGATTAGATACCTGTTAAATATGTGGACGTTGTTAGATATGCTCTGTATGTTAATAAGGCAGGCAATAACAGACTAGTGAAGACTCTGCTGTTCTCTTCAACCGAACTTTCATTGCAGTTTGGTCAAGTTTCACACTTGCTTTTCTAGTTCCTATGGTTGCCCTCCTTGCCTTGGCAAAATAGCTGCAGATTACCCTTATTTTGTCACATTATCTGATTGTTTCTGATCATGGAGAAAAACATGCATGGTTTTGGGGAGCCTACTCAATAATAAATGCAGAGGACAGCAAACAAGAGCTTATTAGTGGGATAGTCTTTCCACCTGCAAAGTAAACCAAAAAATTTAATTTAAAATACACAACTCAAGAATTAATATTCAAAGGTCAAAGACAAACCAAGAAAATGTTTTATTTCAGTGTCATATGAAGACTTCTAGCAGTAGAAAAATGGTAAAACAGATATTTTATAAAGCTGGAACAGGAAATAGAAGAAAATGCAGCCATAAAACAAAATTGCCCATGTTCCTGTATCTATACCGGTATTAGAGGCAAAAATTGTTTGTCTTCTTTAAGCTATATATAGAAACTGAATCCTAGATGGAAGTAAACGAAGCAGAATTTTTTTCATTAGTATTATTGTGTATGTTTTTCCAGATAGATTAATAACAGCTGCTACTTCTTCAGCAGCCTAGCTACATCTGTAGAGAATTCTGAAGAAATGTTCAAGTTATTTTAAGCTGTCAGGATGAAGAATTCCAGGTGGTCTCTTAGGCAGCAGCAATCTCCATCAGAAAACTATCTTACAATTTTTGTCCACAATTCTCAGCTGCACAATGTCACAGGAACTGGACATGGTGCTAAGGATACATCATGTCAGGAAAATTCACAGCCACAAATTATTGTGTTACTGTGTTAATTATTGTGTTACTGTAATTACTTCTGCCCTACTCGGGTACTGCATGTAGCCTCGGGACTTCATTACATCAGGTATTGTATAAGAATATAAAAATTGGGCGGTCAGGTGCTTGCATCATCTTAATAGAGGCAGTGGCATGGGGTGCAAGAAAACAGTTAGATGGTAGTGGTGACTGAAATAAAAGGTGTGCTCAGAACAGTGGATATCATCCCAATCTTGGGATTTGCAGAAAAGCACTTAAGACAGGATTATAGGGTAGAAGTTTAAACAAAATACCTATGGACAACAAGCAACCTAATGCAGCAAAAGATTTATCTGTATTATAGAGAGCAGATATATGAAAAGAAATGTTTAATTGCAGTTATTAAAACAGTCAACATCTGTTTATCTGAATCTGCTTATCCCATCTACAGAATTAATTTAAAACACAAGGGCCTATACATTTTCCATGCTTCTTTTTGTCAGATACATAAAAAGTAGACTTCACCAAATTCATTCAGCACATGTTTCATGTGACTGATCTCACCTTTCTATAGTAGAGTGTCAAAATGTGGCAATTGATCATACTTTTCTCTTCTTAGGAATAGAAAATGGAGAAAAATCTGCCTTACTGTGGTTAACTTTGCACAAACACAATGCCGGTACTCCTGGACCCAAAAGGGCATATGAAGAATGGGGAGAAAGCATACAGAAAGCTAAGTGCAGTTTAGCTAATACCTTTTAAAGTGCAGGTCAGGGCTTTCTGTTACCAGCTCCCAGAAAAGCCCAGCAAGTTTTTCACTGCTGTTGCATCATTTTGCTCTTTTCCTCTACTCTTCTCTAGCCTTGATTAAAACAACAGTCACCTGTGTTTTTCCAGATTCTTCTTTTCCCCTTGGATAGATCTCCCTGGTTGATTTTGAGGATTTGCTGTGTTTGTTTGGGAATTTCCATATGTCTGAGTAGGCAGAACTGGTGGCACACCATACAGGCTGAGCAGAAATCTTAGTGATGGATGTCCTTAGTATGAGCCTACCATGTCAGTTCCTGTGCAGTGTCCATGCTTCTGTGTTTGACACGAGTAGCAACAGTACTTAGCAAACCTCTCTCTGCTGAGAGCATCCCAGGAAGGTACGAACCAGTCTCATCCCTGATAAATTGTTTTTTGTTCCTGTTCCTGATGCTGCCAAGTGCTTGATGCACGTCAGTGTGAGGACAGGAGGACAAATGCAGTCAACCAGTGACACCACTAGCTCTGACCAGCCTTTGCAGGCAGACAGCCCCAGGGACTTGCTGCTCAGCCCTCCTTAGCCAGGCCACCACACAGCACTGCCCTCAGGGCATCCCAGCAACGTCCTGCCCCAGGTTGCTCCTGCAGGATTAAAAGGAACCAGTCTCATCCCTGATAAATTCAGCCTGTCCCCATTTCAGCCTGGCCCCATTTGGCTGGTACCCTGCAAGGCCAGCTTGAGTCAGGCCTGTGTGACCGCACTGCAGACCCCACTCTCAGTTCACAGTCATACTCATAGAATCACAGAATCATTAAGGCTGGAAAAGACCTTTAAGGTCATCAAGTCCAACCTTTAACCCACAACTGTCATGTTTACCACTAAACCACATCCCCAAGTGCCACATCTGTATATTTTTTGAACGCTTCAGACATGGTAATTATACCACCTTCCTGGGCAGCCTTTTCCAAGGTCTGACCAGCCCTTCAGTGAAAAAAAAATTTTCCTGATGTCCAAACTAAACCATGCAACTTGAGGTCATTTCCTCTTATCCTATAGCTTGTAACTTGGGAGAAGAGGTCGACCCCCATCTGGCTACCCTCCTTTCAGGCAATTGTAGAGGGCGATGAGGTCCCCACTTAAGCCTCCTTTTCTCCAGGCTAAACAATAACAGCTTCCCCAGCGACTCCTCATCAGTCTTGTGATCCAGATGCTTCACCATTTTCACTGCCCTTTTTTCTGGACACAGTCCAGTACTTCAATGTCTGTCTTCTAGTATGGAGCCCAAAACTGAACATGGCATTTGATGTGAAGCATTCAAATAACTGAATGCTAGCAGTGTCCATCTTCAGGAGCTTTCTCACACTCCCCTGCCTTGGTTACATTTCCAGGGCAGGTTTTTATCCCTGCATAATTATATAAGCTGCAGGACTGTACATTTCCTCTGCTGACACAAAATGCCCTCCACACGGAGTAACTTTCAGAGACTCAGAGAATCATAGAATATGCTAAGTTGGGAAAGACACATCAGAATCAAATCCAACTCCTGTCCCTGCACAGTACACCCCAGGAATCACACCGTGTGCCTGCGAGTGTTGTCCAAGTAATTCTTGGACTCAGACAAGGCTTGGTGCTGTGACCACTTCCGCGAGGAGCCTGTTCCAGTGTTCAATCAATCCTCTGGGTCAAAAACCTTTTCCTGATATCTAAACCTCTCCTGACTCAACTTCACCCCTGAACTTTGTTCAAGCCGAGGGCTCTGGCTCCCAGAGGGTCCTCAAGGAGAGGTCCATCAATGCACAGCCATTGCAGAAATCCTGGGCTCCCGCAGCTCGCCCCCCCGCCTCCCGCAGCTGGGAACAGGGAGGCCGCTCCTCTCTCTCCAGTGAGGCTGGACATTTTGGGGGGTTCCAAGCTGCCGGGCGGGCTCCAGCGGGATGCGGTGCGGGATGCGGTGCAGGATGCGGCGAGGGCTGCCCGCTGCTGGGAGCGGGCGAGCTTTCCACGCCGACCACGAGATGTCCTCCCCGCACCAACACAAACCCTGCCGCGCAGGCCTGAAAGGGGTTTTACGCCGAGGCGTGGAGCCAGATTAGCTCCCGATTTGAATGTTTGTGATGCTCGCTTTCCCCGCTGCGGTCCGATCTGGGTTCCCGTGTGCTGACACACCCGCAGGCACCGGCCGGTCCGCACGGCCCCCGCAGTACCGCAGGTGCCGTCACTCTCTTGAACGGTGCTGAGTGGCTTTGGACATCTAATGAGACAAAAGACTTTATACTAAAAATACTAGAGAGTAAATAGTGCATTTGGCAAAATGTTAATCGTATTCCTGATTGACTCTGACCTCTGTTCATTACCACATTTCACTGATGAGTCTGGCAGGCTTCCTTTCCGTTCCTCCACACTGCCCCTGTACAAAACCAAGGGCAACATGTGATGGACTGAGGTACAGAATAAAACAAAGAAATGCAACTGTTTTGTACGTGGGGTCATATCACAGCGAGCATGTAAGGGTATTGAGAAAAGCAACAAGAGCTTGCTGAAGGTCAGTGTCAGTGTGAGACACCATCTGTTTTAAATTCCAGTTTCAAGTTAACACTGCTTGGCCTCTGAATGCAGCAACCAGACTTTTCTGTCCCTGCAGGCGCATACAAGTAGGTGGAGGAAAGCACATCAGTTGTTTTTGGACATGGTCCAGTGAGCCCAAGCCCAAAATGGATGACCTCCATTGACTGTGAGCTCATCAGTTGTATGTATTAAAACAAAACAAAACAAAAAAAGGTAGTCCTACCTAACCTTTCCAGATGATTCTCCCACAGATATGGAAATGTCACCATATTCTATTTAGTTCCAATGTCATTACATGATATTTATAGGGTTGTCTTTCTTTAAAAAACTTACTTGCATTCAAGGATTAAAAAAGGAATGTAAGTGATACCAAAATAGTAAAGTATATTCACCTGTCTTATAATTTGGGAGTCATATATCTTTCACTACTGAGAAAAATGCAGAAACATCTGGTTAAATTATCTCATATTTCACTAATTTTTTAATACAACTCACACTATTTTAGCCATAAAAGCCCTTTAAAAGGGTTCATTTTAGTTCCTGTTATGCCAGTATTAAATTCCACATAAAATTGACTTTCAAGGGCCATAAGATATTTCCTGAACAAGTACTTTCTAAAATTCTGGTTGAGAGAAGAACTCATAGATTGACTGTGGGAATCCTGAGTCCTAAGAAAGAAGCAAAATCTAGATCAAAAGTGACGAACACCTATATATTCTTCCACTTCTCCAAATAGGCTTCTAGGTTTGTAAAAATATAGGAATACTGCTCATTGAAAACACTAATATAATACAAACTCTGTCTTTAGACATTCATAAACTTTGCATTATAAGAAGCCAGGAGTGTGTACTGGGAACTATAATTCTTCACATGCAGTTTCCCCACATTCCTTCCCGATTTCCCACTGTAAAAACTAGCATATTTTGGCCAATGAAGAAGGAAAAATCTTTCCCATCTTACTTCAAGGAATTGGTTTGTAGCCTCAGCAGGCTTTTCAGAATAACTATGTGATGACTGGGAAAGTCGTATGAGGTTAGAATAAACCAGTGGCAAGCATCCTCAAGAAAGTGAGCAGCATTCTATTGATAATTTTTCCTCCTCTCCTGAGGTTACCCACTGCTGTCCTCCTCCTGGTGCTTTATAGAAATTTTTAGATAAGCTGAGGCCAGGACCTGAAGCATCTTGAACACAGACACCAAAACAGCAGACTGTTCTGAACACTAAGGAAAGTGCTTGTAGAGACAGGAGGCCAAGTCAGACAGGAGGCCAAGTGAGAAAGGAGGCATTGATCAGTCTTATATCAATCAAATGTTCATTCTTTACTCATCAGAGTACCTAAACATGGAAAGTTTCAAGTCCTAGTAAACACAGTACTGTAGTCTAACCAAGATTTACATCACAATGTCACTTTAAAAGAGATACAGAGCTTCAAAGGAAAAAAAAGAAGATGCTCATCCTGGATAAGTTATACAAGTATTATCTTAGGAGTGTAATTATACCAGTCCAATTGTGTAGACAACTATTTAGGTTGCCTTTGAGAATGTCTCATTTCTCTTATATATCTCCTCACTATAAACCAATATTCAAACCAATGCTTTGTAGTTTCAGAATATGTTGAATAGTAAGAGATTGTGGTTCAGCGGCCAAACAAATCAGAGAGATAAATACACTCTCTGGATAAGAACACAGGAGACAGTTCAATAGCAAGCTTGTTCAGGGACTTGAGAGTACTTATTTCACAGCTTCTTACCCTAGATCTTTAAAGTCACTGTTCAGAGGAATAGACGAGATGCTGCGCTTGTGCTTCATTCAAAGACAAATACAAAAAGATGAAACTGAAAGTCATAAATGCAGCAACTGAGAGACAAAAAAAAAGAGGTATATATATCCCAAAATTCCTGTGAATGGCATCTACTAATGCATTAATTCTTAGACTTCTTTCATAAAGTGGAGTAACAGTAGTGTGGGATTTCTATTTGGTTAGTTTATACCATGCTGCTGCCAGCATATTCCCTTGGAGACTGTTGCTGAGTTTCTCACAACCTCTATTCTTATGTTTGAAACAGGTGAGGTTTAAGAAGCCCTGTGGAGATAGCTTAGGAAATGGGAAGTCAATGCTATATATATACATTTGCAGATATTATTGTCTAGAGACTGGAATTTTTCTGCTCAGAAAATATATCAAAGCCTTTCAAATTGCCAGAGCAAAGACATTTCAAAATCACAGTTTCCGAAAGTCCAGATCTCTTTGTGTTTTTACCTGTCCGCAAAGTTCCTTCATGTTCCCCAAGCCTTACTGCACTAATGTTTGGGGTGGCTGGGCAGCTCAGGGCTGAACACTGAAGATTTCTTCACTTCTGACAGTCCTGAGGTGAGATGTGTAAAAACTGAGAACAGAAAAACCAAGTTTGCAAGGAGCCACATGCCTGGCCCCAGAGCTGTGTGCTCTCAACTTGCCACTGTCCCTTGCTCAATCAAGCTGGCAGATTCTCGTCCGTCCTCCTCAGCAGGCAGTTGTTCTATTCAGTTTTTTGCTGAAACATCTTCCCATGACACTCCACTTTTTATAAATCAGCACTTTCAGATGAAAAATAGTTCTACCTACAAATAGACAACTAGTTTCAGCTTTGAGAGGTGTAGATTGTTAATTTTATCAGCCAGTACTGATTTTGAAGCTTAAATATAAACACCTTCTTAATACCCAACCAAGCTCTGCTAAGAAGAAAGGATGATTTATAGAGCAATGCAGAGGCTAGCAGAGACTGAAGCTTAAGATTGAACCCTAGCTTAATACTGGTTGATAATACATCCAATGATTCCCAGAAAGGGTGATACAATAGAACGAAGACGAACGAGTTTTTGTTTATGTTGTTTTCTGTTACTGATAATTATCTCCCAGATGGAGGTGTTCATACTCTGCACATGTCTGCTAATGGCAAAGAATCTGTTACAGTCACACTAAAAACATTTTGCAGTCTGTCCTGAGTATTAAGTCAGAGCAATGTTATGTCTTGTTTCACAAAGAATGTACTTCTACTTGGGTTCACTTCAAAAATTTCATTCTAGATGTTTTTATCACACTATATTGATCCCTAGAAGTGAACTCTAATATTCATAGCTATTTTCCTCTCCTATTTCAACTAAAATGGTTTCTTTTTATACCATTTTATGGGAAACAGTGACAAGCTACTAGTCTTTAAAAAAGTTAAAAGTTAACACCTGGAAGATTTAAACTTCATGCCACTTGACCAGCATGTGTATTGTACTCTTAACATGAATTTAAGGTTAGGAGAATGCATCAAGAGCAGATAAATATCTGACCCAGATTCCCCTCAGTTTTATGCAGCCCTTCACAGAAGATGGAGTGCAGTCAAAGTCACTGCAGCCCTTGCCTCAAACAGACACCAATGCTGAAAGTATGTGCAAATTCACTGGCTTCATAATGACTCAAAAGTGTAGGTTAGGCATATATGGTCCTATGGCTGTTGAAATTATGGTGCCATATTTTGAAATTCTCTTTGGAGGAAATACATTTCTTAGAATAGAAAATATATGTGCTAGTTATTTAAGAACTCCCCACTCACATATCTTTGTCCCTGCCAGTTAATACAGTCAAGTTTTATTAGATTCTTATTAAAGATTGCTACTTTCTTGGCCAAATCATATGAAAACTTTATTAGCAGTGCTTCTTTCTTACATATTTTTATTTACTCTATTTTTCTCTTCCTCCAGGAAAGCTGGGTTTAGCCATAGTGGCCCATTCCACTAACCTCAAAAGCAACCCATTTCTTTTTATGTCTTCATTTTTTTCCTGTTATTATGCAGTTTTATCCTATTGCATTTTTATTCTTCTCCAGCTACTGTAAAATTTTTCCTGAGGACCAACATTACATAGGTTTGAATCTTAGATAAACGTAATAATTCCAAAGAGTTTGTACAGGTACATCTATGTTCTAAGGCCTTAGACTAGAAATGAGCACCACATTAAGATCAAGTCAGTTACACAAATCAGCTGGTCATATAATTTTTTCCTAGTATCCTGAGTACCGTAGTATCCCATGGTGGCATATGCAATCAGTCGAAGCCAGTTATTTCTCTGGCACTCACTGCAGGGTCATAAAAAAAAGGCCAATAAAAAACTGAAGGAACACACTGAGATCTCATCTTCTTCTCATCATCATCTATGTCAGTGGTGAAGAACTGGTTATAATTAGAACCCTTAGGTCTTCTGAATGTAAATGTTGAAGGACTCTTTAAAGCTTTGGAAAGGGTTGCCTGGAAGGATTTGAGAAAGATGTGGAGGACAGTCCTTCCTCCTTTTAGCTTGTCAACTAGTACCATTATGGAGGGAATGTATTCCATATTGGTAAAGATCTATATGTACCTTCCGTTTTCCCCAGACACTTGAGTAAATATCAAAATCCTGATTCAGCCACAGAGAGCAATGGCGAAGTTCTTAAGACATGGTTGACTGCCCTTGTACCTGATGAGCTAAAGGTTTCCTCCTGATAAGAACAAAAAGTAATTAATAAAATGTTACATTAACAACATAATATGTGTAAAATAGCTAAATGTAGAACCTTAAGACATACTTATGACAAAAAGCAGGGATCCATATGTCATAGGTGAAATTATTATATATTCTTGTTAAAAAGCTGCAGTTTAGTTCAATTCAAGATATTTGGGTCTTTCATTTTGCAAGTCTTGATTACAAATAGCTTTTCCCTGAAGAATGCTTGACAGTGTTAGATCATTTATTTACTTTCCAATATTCTTCAAGGCCAAATTAAGAGCTATCTGTTTCCCTAAGTTAAAAAACCAAAATGGTTCAGTTTTCATTCCAAGTAGAATATTATTGATTTATCATGTTTCGAGAAAGATGTTGCCTGAGTTCAATCCCCTCAAAACTTGGATCAGATCAAAGGATTTTGGATGCTGACCACAGACTCACCAATACTTCTAGGCTGAATGTGTAATTGGATTTGTAAGGGTTGAACATGGATTTGTCTTTCTATCATTTCCTTTAAATGTTTTTCAGGTAAAGCATTAGCATGAAGTGCCTTATAATATATTTACCACAGAATGAGTCTGATGAATACTGAAGTATTTCAGCAACTTCATCTATTGCACTTTCACCAGTTGATAGATAATTGCCATGATGGGACACTTTTGCTGGTTTGATCTTGTAGTGCATGAAATCCCATTATATTTGTACACTAATCAGAGTTGTCTATCAGTCCTTGTTTCCATGAATAACTGTTTACAGACTGTGTTCCAGAACACTTTACCCCATGCTCTCTTTTCTTGCAGTTTCTGCTACTTCCACCTCCCTTTTCCTAAACATAAGATTTTAATGTCATTAACTGAAAACATTTGTTTCTTCCTATGCCAAAACTCTTTTCTCCTCTTCCTTAAATGCTCTTCAAGCCACCAAAGGTGAGGAGAGGAAAGTTTTCAGGAATAATTTCATATAGTCAGAGGATAATGCAGGTTGGAAGGGACTTTCAGAAGCTGTCTAGTCAAACCTTCTGATCAAAAAAGGATCAGCTATAAGATCAGACCAAGTTGCTCAAGAGTTTATTCAGTCAGATTTTGTAAACTTTCAAGGATGATTGCACAGCCTCTCTGGGCTCTTGTCCCATCTTTTGGTTGTCTTCATGGGAAAATGGCTTTCCTTACACCCAATCTGAACCTCTCTTACTTCAGTCAATACCCATTTTCTCCTGGCTTCCCACCACCCACTGCTACAAAGATCCTGTCTTCACCTTCTCAATCACTTCCTTGCAAGTACAGGAAGACTGCACTTAAGTTCCCCAAAGCCAACTCTTCTTCAGGCTGAACAAGGCCCTTTCCTTCAGCTTCCACTCACAGAGCAGGTCCTTCAGACTGACTGCCATGGTGAAATTTTGCTGAACTTGCTTGAGTTTATCACTGTCTTTTGTTTTCTAACAAGTGCTGGTAGAATAAGATAAATGCTTTATTCAGTCTGCAAGCTGTGCTGCTCTTAATACAGCTCAAAATGCTTTCTCTGCTGTGCTAGGGCGCATCACTGGCTCATAAGCAGTTCTCTGACAGGCAGTATGTTCAGGTCTTTCTGCACAGAGCACTTCCAAGACTGTCAGTCCCCAGCTTCTATCATTGCCAATGGTTTGTCCTTACCAAGTGTAGGACTTTGCATTTGTACTTGTTGAGTTTCTTGAGGTTCCTGTTGGTCCATCCTTCCAGCCTCAAGAGTATCAAACAGCACCTTCAATCTGATGCAAACTGCAGACTTGGTAAGAAATGCAGTCTGTCCCCTCTACATCTCTGGAAATGCAATCTAAAGACATGGTTGGAAACTACTAGGGAAACACACTGCTGGAAAAAGGTGAGAAGAAAAGCCATAGGACAAAGAGAAGATTTCAGTCCTGGATCATATCTAATTATTAAATTTGTGATTTCTAAGGGTTAAATGTACAAGGACACAGTAGAAGAATGCAGCTGTTTTTCTGAGCATTGACATATTTTGCTATGTTTTTCTGCAGATTTATAGCATTGTAGGTAGGTAGAATTCTGCATCAAGAACTCTTTGTCTCAAGAAATCAGTATAATCTCTTGGGAAAACTCTGAGCTTACTGTTCTTGAGGAAAAGAAACAAAACTCTGTATTTTCTGATTACTTCATTTATTCCAATGTAGTAAACACTTTCAATATTGTAAACACTTCAACTTAGTCTTGTACTCTCAGGAGCTCTGACTAAAGGCCATTTGTCAATGATTTTTCTCAACACTCTGGCTTATATACCATTTTTTTTCTCATTAACTGTCAGCTTTACCTCTCCCAAGTATGTCAGGAAGATGATGCAGAAGCTTTGGGTATCTGAAATTTGCAGAGAACTGTGCCCTTAATGTTTTTATTTCAGAAGTACTGTGTCAATACAAATAAAAAGCAACACCTGGCAACAGAATAAATTTCACAAAATGTACATAATCAACATTTCGCCATGAAAAATTTTCATACAAGGTCTCAAGGCATCATGGTTTGTAATGAGAGGAAACATCTTTTATTTTTGCCATCCATATAATGGGGGGAAAAATGAGACATTTTCAGACAATATAAGCCTTTCTCTTGATCTGAAATCACGTTGGCAGAAGACTCCTGTTGTTACCTGATGGAGATATTAATATTTAATGACAAGGTGAGTGCATTTCATTTGCATCTTTGACTTCTGACACTCAGACTTCAGACAGTCTCTGTTTCAATGTAATATTCTGCAATAATGCTGCCTAGAAATAATTGAAGTTCACCATCATGTTCTTAAATCATTCCTTTCTTAATCTCTCTCTCTTCTATGAACAGAATATCATCACTTATATTTGAAGATCAGGACTCTACATCATAAAACCACATTATCGTTCAGACCCAGCAGTATTCACCCAAGGGGAGTGGCTGGATAGTTTGACTAGTTGTGTATATCAGACCACACTCCTGACATCCTTGGTTTCTCTGAACATTTGGCCCCCTATTAGCTGTTGTCTAGTGCTAGTGCTAGTTTCAGCAGACATAATGATGCTGCGTCTTTTCAGTATTTATGCATCCTCCTTTCATGGGTTAAACAGGGCTAACAGAAACTCTCCATTTCAGATAGCTTAGCTGCATAGAGGGAGGGATGAGTTAAAGACATGTTCATGATCTGGAAGCATGTCTTTACATTCCGCTAGAACAATGGTCCTGCTGACAACGTTTCTTCACCTGTTCTGCAGCTCTTATACGCCCTTCATGATCTTGCCATAGGGTATGGCATCTATGAAAAGAAGTTTCATCTATGAAAATGTATTTTTGCAATTTGCAGAGATGGTAAGACATAGCTTTCTGAGAACAATGCAGTTCAGTGACTGCCCAGTGGCTGCTATTAGGCATCTGTGGTACAAATGACAAAATCACTTGCACAAAACAATTGGTCCAGCCAGCCAGAGTTCATATGTTCTTTGGATAAAGTCTCTGATGAATAGAACCTCTTCTTTTTCATTTCCAATCTATTATTAATAATATTCTCTGTGATCATCCAGGCAAAAAATAATCAAGACAATAACTCTCTAAGTGAATAACAGAGGCTTAGCTTGCCCAATGGAATAACAGTCATTAAGTTTCTACCAAAAGACCATTGCTTCAGACATAATGATGAGCAATTACCATACAGACTTGAAAGGTGTTTATACATAGTATATTAAGCTTCCCTTTTCTTGGAAGTTGCCTTGTGGTAGCACCAAATGCATTAATTAAATTACCTAATGAAGCACATTTCAATATAAAACAATCTTCATTCCCAGTGTAACCATCTCTTTTGCAATAATACAAGAATATAAATTAAAGCTTTTTTGTGTATGACAATCTCCCTGCATAGAAAAAAAAAGAAAAAAGAAAAAGGGTCAAGGTAGATATTTCTGTGTTGCTAAAATAATGAAAAACTAGAAATTAGCTTTGGACAAGGACGGAGATATGAAACAAGAAGCAGTAACAGTTTCCTTGTCAGACAAGCTTACCTTTATCCCACCTGACTTTGGACACTGTAGACAGCCCAGTTGTAATACTCTGCTAGCCTCACACTGTCATGCTGTCTCTGTCTCTCTACTGCATTGTGGTTTAACCACAACTAGCAACTAAGCACCATGCAGCTGTTCACTCAATGCCTCACAGTGGGATAAGGGAGAGAGCTGGAAGAATAAAAGTGAGACTACTCATGGGCTGAGATAGAGATAGTTTAATAGATAGAGCTAAAGCTGCACACACAAGCAAAGGCAAACAAGGAATTCATTCACTGCTTTATATGAGGAGGCAGGTGTTCAGCCATCTCCAGGAGAGCAGGGTTTCTTCACAAGCAGGGGTTCCCTGGGCAGACAAACACCATTACTCCAAATGCCTCCACTTCCTCATCCTTTCTCCAGCTTTATACACTGACCATTATGCCATATGGTCTGGAATATCCCTTCGGTCAGTAGGGTCAGATGTCCCAGTTGCGCCCCTTCCCAGCTCCTCATGCATCCCCAGCCTCCTCACTGGTGCGGCAGTGTAAGAAGCAGAAAAGTCTTTGATGAAGCGTAAGCACTGCCCAGCAGTAACAAAAAAATCCATGCGTTTTCAACACTGTTTTCAACATAAATCAAAAACACTGACCCATAGCAGCTACTATGAAGAAAATTAACTCCACCCAGACAAAAACAGTACAATTTGCTATATAGGGAGGAGTGTTCACAGGATTTTCATTAAGTATTGCAGGTGGGAGCTAGGAGATAAGGGATCACAATTGGGATATCACCACTATGTGCATGCAGAGAGAGAAAATGAATGTAGGCTCAAGACCTGCTTAGATCTCAGACTTTTTGACAGTATGAATGTCGCATCTACTGTTGTTGGACTGCTCTGATACGATCACACATCCTTATCCTTTCTTTGTATCATATCCGTCCATTTAGGAATAGCCATGAAACTGTCACTCTTTATGCATAATTCCATGCTGTTTTCCCTTTCAGAAAGTGACCTGGCAAAGGGAGAGAGCATAACCACTTCTTGGCTGTATCCTCTGAACATA
The DNA here is from genome assembly GCA_013399695.1 of Formicarius rufipectus. Taxonomy (NCBI): domain Eukaryota; kingdom Metazoa; phylum Chordata; class Aves; order Passeriformes; family Formicariidae; genus Formicarius; species Formicarius rufipectus. Next base: position 42,913 of record VXAU01000987.1, on the reverse strand, counting down.
TGAAGAAAATACGGCTTATGGGCTGCAGAAATTGCATTTGCAGCCTTCAAATTTCATATTTGAAACTTTCCATGAGTTTTGTGCATGTTTTCCTCTCCATAGCTTTCACTATCTTGTCTTTTCAAAAGCATGTATTCTTTTTATTTCACTCACCAAAATATCAAACCAAGTAATTGTTTTACCACAGAGGAAGTTTAAACATGGAACTAGTACAAGGCAACACCCACATTCTGGAATGCTTCCTGAAACACGAAGGTATTAGAATCTTAGATATGCATCTATCCACAACATCCTTCTCCCAGATATCTCAGCTGAAGTTCTGCATCCGGTCTGCAGAACTGCAGTGCTCTCCTGTCACTCCCTAAATTTTAGGTAAAATCATATCTAGATCTAAACTTTGCACACAAGCATGTCTCTTGTTAAGGGAACAGGAATATTTTGGGTCCTGTAATGCCCGTTTTTGAGTACAGTTGTTCTTTCACTTCAAGATATAGGGAAAAGAGACTGCTACACTGCAGTTACAAGAGGTGGGGTATGATAAGAATGAATGTTGTCATAGGTTGTCTACAANCAAACAAAACCAACAAAAACACCAAAACAAAACAAACAAACAAACAAACAAAAACCCAAACCAAACCAAACGAAAAAAAAACCCCCACACAAAAAAAAAAATCCAAAACCAATAAGGTCCTGGTGCATTTGGTATTTTAATCTTTCGTTCAATGCAAATACAATGTTATTCACCAAGACAGTCAAACTTTAGGAGCCCTCTCCTATGCATACAAAGGATTTTTTTCTGAATAAGAGTGATAACCAGAAGATTGATTAATACATTGATCTATCTTCTGGTATGACTTCTGCCCCAAATATACATCTTTTGGTCAGATTCCCAGACTAATCTAAGTAGTCTCACAAAGTGGCATCCCTTAAACTCCGAAATGTTGTAGGGAGTTGTACCAGATGATGGACACTGTAAAAATTATTCCAGGTTTAGGGTTAAACACCTTTGTGTTTGAATTCATGTTTGCCAATTATCCTGAAATTATTCTTAATATAACCCAGATTAATACAGAAATAAAATTAATAATCTTGAATTCGGCATTGTACTGGAATTAAACCCCTATATATAGTGTTTGCTTTCTCCCATTTGTCTGAAAAAAAAAATGCCTTCAGGAAAATCTAAATTCTAAATGTATTAAACTTTTATTTAATGGAGAGGGGTTGTATTCATTAGTAGTAATTAACTACTATTAAAAATACTAATATGATTATTTGTTAGAATTTTAAAGTATCAGGAGTTTACATTTTTAAGTCTCTATAGGAGGCAGAGTTGCTTTACAAATGCTTGCTGAAATTTTAACCTATTTAGTTCTTTTGGCTTCCAATTTTACAGTTTTGTGTATCTAAGCAATTGACACATGCTTTCTGGCTTCTAAATATTATCTTCATTCTTCATCCACTTTTTCTTTCACTGTACAGATCTCCTTAACATGCACATAACCTAGGAATGTAATAACTGTCATATTCTCTCATCAGCACATATTGCTCTTGACAGTATTTTGCTGTAAATAGTCAAGCTTTGCTTCTAAACATATGTTATGAATGACTTTCCATTCTTCATGCATAGTTGCAATAATTTTTGCCTTTTAAACATAGTTGAAATTTCTTACATACCTTTTTGGCTCAGAAGCTAGATTTCTTTAAAAATTGGTAACTTATTAGTAGGTCAATTGATTTTAAAAATAAAAAGGAACTGTCCAAAACTAGTGGGGTTTGTACATGTAAAACAAACACACGCTGTGGAAATGTCAGGTCAATAACTTGCTGAAAAATACAAGATTTCCACATATGAAGAAACTAGACTTAACAATATAAAAGTTCAAATTGAATGTTTTAGAGTAACATGCTGACACATACAATCTATTATTCATCTGATGGTATGAGTCTTACAGGTTAAAGAGATGTTTCAAGAACTTTCAGGTGTGCAGAACTGTGGAAATAGGCCTGATGAATGCCAAGCTATTATGCTTCAATATGACAGTAAGTGAATCATACAATCATTCTGTGGTAGACAAGTTATAAATATATACTCAGTAGCCACAGATGTACAGCTCCTACTCATAGTACTGTTGGTTGTGAAGTTTTTGTGAAAATCTGAACAAACTTGTCTGAAACAATTCTGAAAAGCTGACGTTTCAGAGTCAATAGACCAATAAAATCATGAAATGAAATTATCTAATGAGTTTATCTGAATTCTTTTCTTTAAACAGGAGAGTATGTAGGATCAGAATGTTGCTCACAACACCTTGAGCAGAAATTTGATATCTTCAGCTGAATGTTGTCAAAATTGCAAAAATTACTTTTATTAGTATTTAGCACTGAAGTCCTTTCAAATAGCTTAGTCTTCATGTCATTTAGAGAACAATGGTTCTAAAAATATCTTTAGCATTTCCCTTTTTACTTTACTTAAACTATGTAAAAAAAGACTGTGGCCCCCTCATCCATGGAAATGGAAGAATCTACACAATTTCTTCCAATATGAGCAGTTAACCTACAGAAAAAATTAACTTTCCTGCCTTCTTTTTTACTAAGTTCCTAAAGAGTTATAATTAAAAGTATATCAGTTTGGCAGCCTGAGAATGTTTATAAAGCAGAGTCAAATTGACAAAAAAATACTCCCCTTCTCCGGCTCCAGGCAATATTTCTTGAACTCTCAGTTCCTAATAAGGAAAAGAAGGTGCAGGAACATACATTCATTTGCAAAACCTACCATGTTCAGTAATGAGGACTTTCACTGCGGAGACAGGGCACTGGGATGGAGCGATGACGCAACTTTAATAATACTATTTTTCTCTCAGCGAGTCTTGCTACACTGAGGAAGGGCAGCTACGCAACTCTAGGTGAAAGGCTTAGTTTCATTTTTTTTTCAAAATCTCCAAAAATGTGAGTCCTTCCCACATGCATAAAGAGGGGCAATAGGATGTTTCTGCATTTCCTGCTCCTCTTTATCCTTTCTTTACTCTTTTCCATATTCGTTATTAATAATAAATGGACAAATGGACTGCACATCTGGTTCAGCTCTGGCAAGAACTCTCAGGATGCAAGTGGCAACAGCTGCCAAGTGTCTTAATTTCAAAACGGAAATTCTCCTATGAACACTTTCTGTGAGAGACTGATTGATTTTTGCTGCCAAGTGAAACAGGCCAGTTCCATAGTTAGGACATTTTCGTAACTCCTTTCCTTTCCAAACACATACTAGCAAAATGCTATCCGTGAATTCAGTTAAGAGAATGTGAGGGGAGGGAATTGAAATATGTTTTCTCCAGCCATTTTGACCCAAATTATTCAAATTTAATTTTATGAGCTCATTTTGTGTAAACTGAATTAGATTTATGAGATATTATTCTTTGTTCCTCCCACTTTTAATATAATAATTCTGTAAAATAGTAACCTCACATTCCCTCAGTCAAAGCAGGTGTGAGTCAGTAATTTTACTGCACTGAAAAGCAGAGCACTTCAGAATGCCACAAGAGGGTGCCAGTGTAATTCCAAACCTGAAATTCAAAGTTCAGGGGAAAAAAAACCAAACCAAACCAAAAACAAACCCCACAACCCAAAAAACTCTTAGGGGAAGATCACTATCCTGCAAAATAGCAGACAGCAAAGAAATAAAGGCTGTTGTTCTGAAGCATGGCATTTGTGCCTCTTGAAACAAGAATCCTCACATTCAAAATTACACAATAATGCAAATGAAAAATAACCTTGTTATTTTGATTGTTTATTGTCACCTTGACAATGTCTCCTCTCATATTTTGTCCCACACCAATTCCTCAGCCTTTCTCTCATCTCTTAAAGCTGACATGTCCACACCAGTCGTCGTAGATCACCATCTCCCATCCCTTTTAGCTGTGACAAAGCTGTAAAATGTCTTGTGACTCTTCCTAGCAATGCATCTGATATCTTTCCTCTTAATGTTTTTTTCTACGATTTTACTAGAACTTAGAATAGTTTGGTGATTGTCGGGCAATATATTCCAGATACATAGTAGTGTTTAGCTCTTACTTCAATTATCTATGGTGTAAGCACATAATTCCAGACAGTTCTTAGTCTGATGTTTTGGCTATCCAACTGACTTTAAATATTCATCTCTTGTTTCAAATTGAAAGTGCACTGTGATTCATTTCCACATACTTTTTTAAGTGTCAGGCTTTTACAATCGAGCAAGATGGTTAACTATCCATCACATCCCAAGCAATCTCTGGTGAGTGCACATTTGCTTTTCTCTGCCATGAATGACATTGGAAATGGCAATTAATTTCTATAAGGGCTTTTTAATGTTTTATTTTACACCATCTTCCTTCTTCCATCTGCTAAATGCAAAAACCTATCCACTTCTCTTCTACTGCTTGTGGACCCACCAAAAACTGTATCAGTGGCCAAAGCAGCCAGTCCCAGGATTGGCATGGCTGAATAGGACCAGCAGTTTCTTCCAGCCTTCAGGTTGCTCTTTTGCACTCCCATGACTCAGAAAAGACAAGGAGTACCCTAATTTTTCTTAAGGAAATAAACAATAACAAAGGGAAGGTTAGGGGAGGAGTAGTGAAAAGGAAGACAAAAACACTGATGAGTAGAGAAGTCAGAAACAGGAGTAATAGCACAACACACGGCAATGATAAAAAACAATTACTGAAAGGGTAATTAATCCTTATGGGTTTTTGCAGGTTATGAGGATCACTTGAGGTTTCTCCAGGTTTCCCAGTGTACATGGATTACTGCAATCATTGGAGTATACCCCTAAGTAAGGAAAAGAAGAATGTGGTTATCCATGTCATGTGGTCTTGTATCACCAAGTGTGGGTAGAGCCCTTCCCAAATCTTCGTTCACAAAGCCTAGCCATGATGATGGTGGTCCTTGTATCCTAAGAAAAGGAGAAGGGAGGAAAGTACTACCCCATGGAGCCATAGTTTTGTCCAGAAAGGGAGATATTCTTCTGTTCTCCTGCACAACACAATAAAGTGGCAAATGGTGGCAACTGGAGGACCAGGAATGCACAGTGAAGCCAGAACTACAATAAATTCCCAGAATGCATGTAGCTTTGATCCCCTCTCTGGTAGTTAAAATAAGAGTAGTCAACTTGATCTTTTGATGAGACTACTTTTAACACTCTAATTTTCCCCCAAAATATTTATCAAGCTCCAAAGGTCTTCTCTAATTGAACTCTTAGAGCAAGATTGCTAACAGACATATATATACATACATGTATAGAAGCTCCATTAACTTGTATGTCATTTAAAAGATTCTGAACTGTCATTTGTCATGCTTCCTACTTAGTATTAGATGTTTTTACAGACAAAATGTACCTCGATGATGCACTCTAAGGTTTTGATATCTGCTCACAATGCTGCTTTATCTCACAGCCACAGTGCTTTCTAAACTGAGCTTTGTGACCAATTAATACATTTCTCAGTAATTTATATCTTTCTGTCATGCTAAAATTTCTCCAAAACTTCACAAAGGCAGCAAAACATATGTAAATTTCCCTTTACACTTTCACTACCAATGCTGATAGTGTTTTCAAGGTGAGGTCAGTTTCTTGTGTTAACTACTATATTTAAACCAAATTGATTTCTAGTCATTCTTAGCTCAGCATACTGACTTTTTTTTAACTGACTGATTTTTCAATACTACTGCAGTGTAATCTGTGAAACCTAGAGAACAGCAAGCACTATTCAGTGTCTGGGGCATTGGTGCATTCTGAAGTGGCAGCATGCTTTTCTTTCCCCTGTTTTCTGCAGGGTCTTTTGTGTATTTCTGATTTCATACCTTAGGGAACCATAGAAGGTTTACTTTTAATAGCACCTGCTCCCTATACTCATCTTTGATTTCAGTGTCCTGTTTATCCATTGCAATTATTTAGCCTACACTTGTCCATGATGTCTGTACTGAGCAAGCATTGGAATGCATGGAAATGTGACGATCAGCTTTCTAAATTAAATTCATTGCATATAACCTTATTTATGGTTTTGTGAAACCAATACCTTTAAATATCTCCCCATGATCTTTATAGTATAATTAATTTTGTTATGTATGGCTTTATCTCATGACATGTTTGAATTACCTAACTTCAGTCTATGGTGCTTCTTCCTGTACTACTTTCTGTGGGTTTTGCTAACCCATCTTCATGTCCCTACACTCCATTTAGCCTTATTAGTTCATGATTCCTTTTTTCAATGAAAGTTTTTAATCCTAGAACTGATAGGATGTGAGAGTCAGTCCTGATTGTTATATTGTAGCTGTATAACAGAGTATTTGATTTTTTTTCCCCACATTTGTCCCTAAAATTTTCCTTCTTAGGCACTACATGATAGGTCTATTTTGAAGCTAATTATAGACAATTTCAGGATTCTAAGAAATGCCAATGCTATTTCAGACCAAGTCAGACCAATGGTGAAATTGTCTGGGTCCACTGCAGTCATTCCTCACATGGTACATAGTTTAATATCCAGGACTGCATCACACAGGAATACTTACATTAGTACACAACCTATTTGGTTTTTGGAGTGTCTTGATGTATATCTAAAGGCTTTGCTGCATAAATACTCTTTTGAGATTACTCTGAAACAGTACCTCTCATACACAAAAAGAGGTATATTCTGCATACAAACTTGATCAAACTTCTTTTTAATTACTGAGCCCAATCCTATTTCTAAGCAGTTTTTTCTATTCTAAGGTTGAAAGTATTAATTAAATCCAGCATTTTTCTGGCTGGAATTCTCCCGTTTTTATATCTCTTCAGTACATTTACTTGGCAATCCCTTTTGAGGCCAAAAGTGATGAGAATGAGGATTCCCTCTGAGTAAGAGTTATCCTTATTGGAAGCATCTATGGGATTTAAACAATGCCATAGAAATAAAAATGGGCAGATTCAACTCTACCTTCAGAGTAGTTTTTACCAAAACAGAAAATGCAATTTTGCATGGGCACTTCTATATTTTACTTCACAATTCTTAAGACACAGATTTTCAAGTCCTGAGATTCCTCCAACAAGTTTTTGAAAGGTTCCATTTATCAGACAATTCACATGATTCAACACAGAGAGGAAGCTGTCCAGTTGTGTGGCTGCATTTAATACTGTATAAACTATACTAGGCATGCTAATAGGGTAAAGCCCCTTAAGTCCCTCCTCCCACTAATGCACCAGGCACTGAGTTAAAACACTGAAGTACAACATCACAGTCCTCTTTACCTTGACCTTTTTCAGCTATTAAGCTGTTAATTTCACGTTGGATGTCTGATCCCTCATGCCTTTAAGTGATGTAAATTGATTTTTCTAATAACTTCTAGAACTTCATTTTAGCTTGATCAAAATACATTATCACAGAAAGAGATCATATACTGCATGACAAATCCATTACACTGGACAGAAATGGTGTAAGGCCAAAATCTATACAGAAAGAAGTCCTGTAAATTAGTATGCCATTTGATAACTCATACATTCTCACTGAAAAGCTCATTAAATCCTGTTCCTGGAACTTCACAGGGTGAGGGTACAGACAAAAATTAAAAGAGAAATTAAAATTAAGGAAAATTAAAAGGAAAACACAAATAGTAGATGGAGTGTTGGTTATGTGTGACTGGGCAGGAATAAGATCTAATAGCTATGAGGATTAATCAGAACCAAATACATTCAATTTGCAGCAGCTGTTCAGGACTGAAGCATCCTAAAGACCATACCCAGGGAAGGGCTTCACTTCTCATCTAGGGTTTGTGTTTTTACATTTTTTACATGATTTGGAAGAATTCTGCAGCTACAGAGGGCTCCATCACAGGCCACAATGCCTGATGACATCAGCTGTGCTGAATCTCAATATGACAATAATAATAAATGTTACTTGTCAAGGCAAATAGGTACCACCAGATGACAGAGGTGGATGAATGAAATTGAAGGGTGCAACTGATACCCTCAAGGCCAGGGCTGTCATTAGCAGGATTTTGAAAGGCTTGAGAAATGGGTCAATATGAATGTTTTAGAAATCCACCCAAGTATTGAAAATAGGCTTCAAGAGCCTGTCACACCATGGGCTTTCCCTGGATCTCCAGCAGGCCCAGAACTCACAGCCAGCTCTGCTTTGGCCCTCACGGACAAAGCCAAGTAGACAATAAAACACCTACACAGCTTGTTGTGTGCCTGGCTCTGGTATTCTGAAAGTGCTTAACGAAGGCCAAAACTTTGCAAGAGTTTTTATGGAGATAGCAGGAGCTCTATTCCAAGGGAGGACAGCCCAAGATGAGGTCTGTGCAGGAGCCTGAGGCAAAACCAGCTCTGAGGTAAAGAGCAACAGGAGGCAAAGGTCTGGCTGCAGCAAACACCACCACTCACACAAGCAGCCACAGCTCAAATCCCCAACCACAGGGGTTAATGAACACAAGTGATGAGAAGTGACTTGTAAACAGATCCAAACTATGAGTGGTCTCATAAAATGTAAACAGGAAATGTTTGATCCACCAGAAAGTCTCCTGGCTTGAAGAGAACCATCAACATCTTTTGAATAAAATTTGAACCTGCATAGTAAGTGTAGACCAGCCTGGCAACACTGGTTTTGATCCTGCTCTGGGTGGTTTAAAGCGTATCACCTGATCATAACCCTACAACACATCTGATTACACCACATCTAAAGTAATAACATTATTATGAGAATGTAGTTATGCTTTTCACTTGTCAGGACAAAATTTGAATCTGTTGCATCTGCTGAGAAACACCTGTTTATATTCAAATACTTATATGAGTAGGCCAATTCTCAGAAATGCTTCATTTACAGGTCACTTGTATTTAGAATTCCACATATAGGTTGCTGTTTGCTCATTAACTATGATTATCTGAAAAAACTAAGCTGGGGACCTTTTATCCAAAGAAATACTAGCAGTAGGGGAGAACACCAAAAGAGAACATAATTTGTTTCAATGACTTGTTTATTATATGGTGTTAATTCTTCATCTAAGAAGCCAGCAAATTAAATATAGCTTCGGTGTAATGTCATTGCGATACAAACTTACAACCATGTTTCTTCTGACCGGGACAGCATCAAGACAGATGGTCAGTCTGTGTCCTTCTGCCTTTAACTCTCAGATCTCAAAGCCGCTGGTTTCCATTTCCCTCCTGCCTTTTTTAGGTAAGTAAGAAGCAGGTGCTCGGGTCCCTTCACCTCAAGGACTGCTGACTCCACGGCTTCTCAGGTTCCCGTAAAAAGAAACTCTGTGTGAACGAGATGCAAGGCTACAAACGCGCCGACACCCGAGCTGCGGGTGCTGCTGCAGCCGGGCACTTCCCTTACGCTGCAGTTTCCAGGGATCCGCGCCCGCCGTTCC